>JAJVSH010000021.1:644869-962905 GCA_021460005.1 Tetramorium alpestre | reverse complement strand
ATATATATATATTCTCTTATATATTCAACTTGATTAAAATATACATAATTAAAATATACAATACAAACTTCTCTCTTATCATAGATCCGTTTGCTTATTTTAAATTGCTATCTTATTGAACGTTAAAGAGATTATTTGACGTTTGTATTTCTTTCTCGCTTCTCTTCTTTTCGAATAATTGGATATCGCTGCTGAAAGCAAAGGGAAAAGGAGAATGAGTATAGCGAAATGAAAAGAAGGAAATGGCGAAGAATAAGGCACAGTGACGCAGCGATGTGGTAGATACGAGCGAGAGTAGAAGGGATTGCGGGAGAGTGTTGGAGGATGTGCCGTCGTTCCGAAAGGATAGATCGTTAAGCTACTGCTGAATGGGGGACATCTTCTTTCTAGCTCCCGTTCGGCCTTTTCTTTCGCCTGTCTCCCAGCCGACTTTTCGATTTTCTACGTCGTCGCGAAGAAAGGATATTGTTCGGCTAGCGGTGTAGTAGCGGCGCGATAGAGAGACAACTGCGAAAGAAAGAGGGTCCCCGAGAGATCTCAATGAGAATTTTTCATCAGCGTTTGCTCGCTGCCAAAGTGCTGATTAGCGACAACGAAGCCGATGAAATTGTTTTCCGCACCGTTACCCCCTCGTCGCGTCAGTCTTGATATTGAAATCTCTTTCAAAGGATCTCGGAGGATTGAAGGATCGATCTCGAATGAGATATAGACAGCGAATATCCATAAATTTAGTTAGCTAGCCGACCAGCTAACTGAATGCGATAGTTTAGATAAGCTTAAATAAAATTATTCGACATTTCTGTCACTGCTAAAGAGAACCGTAGTCGCTCGACAAAGAATAATGATGGCGAAATCCGATTCTATATAAATACATTATGGACATTTTATCAAAAGTTACGTTCCCGAAATATAACGGTCACAGATCTGTCATTTTAATGCGGCGCAGAATTTTGCCGATAACGAGATCTGCATGTATAAAATCTCTCACTGCATATCTTTTCAATTACGAACTATTTCACAAACATTAAATAACTTGAATTAAATATTTTATCTTTGACTAACACATCCTTTCACATTTTTATTATCGAGACAAATTATGGATTTTGGCAATATAATTCTTTATGATAGCCTCTTTGTCTAGCTTTCTATTCCTCGGTACATAACTGACTTAAACAATTTTTGTTAAATTCTGTAAGTAGTTAATAATAAAACAGATAATATCGGAATCAACTGATCAAATGGTAAACACGTGCGTACATAAATTATCCCTTCTATTAGAATATTAATCCATAAATAAATTACTCATTAATTAGTAAGTATATTTTATGCTACACCAAATTGCGGAAACTGTTGTTGCTGTCAGTCAGGCCGAATGGTTCATTATCATTTCACGTTATTAAATTGCCTGTTTCAATATCGTTAAATCTTAAAATAACAAAATATTTATTGTTCGAAAATTTTGCATAATGATATAAAACGATTTATTATTCTCTAAAAATAATTTAAATGAAATGGATGTTAACTAATTTTCAAATTAAAATCAAATAAATAATCGAAGCTTTTGAGCTTTAAGATTGGCGGCTATTACATAGGTATATCTTCTCGTTTATTTAATTGTCTATTTTCTGCGTAATTTGCATTTCGTAGGTTACAAGGTAACGATAGGTAACAATGAGATAACTGTGACAAAATCTGGTTTCAACGAAAGCGCGATAAAGCCTTTCTCAACATTCACTATTATTTTTAACGGTAATAATCGCGCTTTCGACATGCAGTCTGAATTCATAATCAGCATTATGAATTTATTACTAATGTGATATTGATAGGGTACCTAGCTTTGTCATTAATGCATTACTCAGTCACGTTGCATCTGCTGAACATTATGAACATCACAGACCATGTAATTGTTGAATTCCCAAATACTTAATAAGCATTCAGCGTTTATCAATTATTATCAGAATCGGGTCAACAGTCCATTATCCTCAAATGAGGGAAATGTAGAAAAATAACCGAAATTATTTTAACATTTTGCAAAATTGTAATATACTGTTAAATTAAAATATTATTTACATTTGTATACGCTTAAATATTGAGCGCTAACAAAATCTCGCTCAGTCAAACTTGCGAAAGTTTGCTCCTGAAATTACTTGTTAGCCAGTACGAGATAGTACATGAACATGAAAGTCTTTCAATTTGACCGTTTCCAAACAGTTTACTCAAACAGAAAAAAAACCCTGGAAAAGTCGTCTGAGAAAAATAAACATGAAAGAAAAGAAATCATCTTGGCGACTTGGAGAGAATATTTTAGAAATATAAACGTGCGTTAGCACACACGCACTGACACGCACACATACATCTTTGGAAACAATCGCACAGTTACGATTTAGTGAAATCATTGTAGCATCGGTGTGTATCGTTTTCTTAACTGTCTACGATATTTATATGAATTTTCTCCCGTAGCGTTTCCCCGGCATTTTCCATCGAATCGCGATCAGCTTTTCGCCACTTTAGAATTTACCCGACCGGAAATTAAACCTGCCGCTTGGCCGATCCGTCCGTCTTTCTCACTCTATCCCGCTTCCGGGCCGCGGAAGCGGATCCTCTCCACGTACTCCTCCACGTAGCCTTGGCGAGATGGAAACGATCTCTGAGATGTACCGTAGAGTGACCAGAAAGTAATATCGTTGCGGGTATTGGCCCGTGATCAGGTCAAAGTAGATCTAAAATTTGCATCGCCGCTCTTCTGGCCGTAGCCGTTATCGCTAATATGAAATAATATATTGAACTCTCGTGAAGAATATGTAAACTTGACAAAGCAAAAGATACTTCGTCATCGAGTGCCCCATCCGCGAGAAACAAGTTCAAATGTGTTTTTTTCTTCTTTCTTCTTTTGCTGCCCGATTAATTGTAGAGTAACGGATAACGACGACTGTTCTCAGGCAACCCGTTGGCTCTTCTTTCCGGGCTCGTAATGTCATTTCTTGTTGAAAAGAAATAAGTAACTCACTATTCCGCTCGCTTCCCTATTCCGTTTGTGCCAACCCCAGAACGGTGTTCTGAACTCACGGAGTGACCGATACTCGTCGCGAATAATGTTTCCGGCCGTAAAAAAAAGTGCCAACGCCGTGTTGCCCGAGGCGCTTCTTCCGTCGTTCCCGTCGTTCGGACTCATCGTTTACCTAGCAGCGAATAAAATCCGCCCGTCTCCATCGTTTCCTGCGGCGTTGTCGCGGAAACGGAAGAACGCGTATTCGTAAAAGTGGACGTCCATTACGTCCACTCGCGTCGCTCTGGAAAATTTCCCGCCGTCGTCGCCGGTACGCGCGCGCGGTCGCGTCTATAGCCGTGTAAATGGTGCTAGCGAGAGAGAGAGAGAGTAGAAGAGGACCGAAGAGATTCCGGGGGACGTTCCCGGGACAGAGAGAGAACCTCCGCAGATTTATGTCCTATTCATTACTAGCGACACACCGACGTGGCGCGCGCGCGCGCGTCCGCGCTCTCGGGGCCCCGCAAACTCGCCCGCTCGTTCACTCACTCCGCTTTCAACCCCCATCGTCGCTTTTGCCTCCCCTCCTCCCCTCTCCTCTTGTCCCCTGTCCATGTCCGCCTCTACCGCGAGCACCGATATGTTTACCGTGTAGCGAACCGGTGTTTGCTCGACGCGCACAGCACACCGCTGGTATACCGGAGGTACCACCCGCCGCGGTACCAGCGTACGTATGTGTGGCCATACATTAATGACAAGCGGACGGACGCGCGCGGCTGTCGAACGGGCGGCGAGCGTAAGCGCGCGTCCAACTAGGCTCGACACGAAACATCCCTTATCCCTTCTAATCCACCTTACTCTCACAGTGTTGTCGAATTAGCTCTTTAACGAGAGCGAGTCGTAATCGGTACCACTTACAACAACATGATTTCTGGACCTGGAAGAAATTCATTATCGTTCGACTCTTTGTATATAAAAAAAATGGTTTTCTTTGATTTGATAAGAGACACGTATAAATTCAACTTAAAGGCTGACACGATAGATTCCTTTCCGAGAAACTAAAGTTTCAATCTCTCTTTATTAATCTGTGATGCAGGATGAACGGTTTTTTATTCNATACTGTAAAGATAGATTTTTGTAAAGAAATTAACTTCTAATCCGCCTTACTCTCACAGTGTTGTCGAGTTAGCTTTTTAACGACAGCGAGTCGTAATCGGTACCACGTACAACATGATTTCACTGAATCTAGAAGAAATTCATTATCATTCGATTCTTTATATATAAAAAAATTTGTTTCTTTGATTCGATAATAGACACGTATAAATTCAATTTAAAGGCTGACACGATAGATTCCTTTCCGAGAAACTAAAGTTTCAATCTCTCTTTATTAATCTGTGATGCAGGATGAACGGTTTTTTATTCGATACTGTAAAGATAGATTTTCGTAAAGAAATTGCTTATTACATTTATAAGGAAAATTAGCAACAGGCATTACAAATGACTCAATAGAATTTTATAAATATCCAAAGCAAGTAGCCTCCGGTTGGTTTTGCTAGCATTAATTTGTTAATCCGCGGACCATTTCCCTCCGGCTAACTCTGTAACTAAATCGTGCAGCGGGTATTCGATTATATCGTGTCAGTGTACTCGGGAGAAACTATTTGCATTACCGAAATAGGAACAAATGGTGCGCGGGTCGCGACCGTCGCGCACGATGCCGTATATTTAAGTCAGGATATTTGCGTTTGTGCGGTAGAGACGGGGCCGGGACAGGGACACGAAAGGCGTCCCGTTCAGATATTTAAGCGTAAACGTACAACCGCCATTCGATCGAGAACAGTTGCGCTCGTCGCGCTATCGGTCGAATATTGCAAATTCGCCTTAATACAGGACCCGTGAATGCACACGTCCGTCCGTATGTATGTATACGAGCATTCGAGGTTGCGCTGCGGTATCGTCGCATTTGATGGCATGGCCATTCTCGCTGAATTACGATGGAAGTGTGCACCGCGAGCACCCCCCCCTTTCCGCCCTCTCTCGCTCGTCGCCGCCGGTGGTATTCCGGACCGGTGATTTCTCGTCGCCTAACTATACGCGGGCGGGTCCACGCTCGGGAGCGTCGCGTTACGACCTTATCTAACTTGCCGGCTGAAAAAAAATTCGTATCTTGAAATACGACGACTAACGCTTGAACCGCGAAATTCGCAGGATCCAAGGGTGTTTTCGGCGAGCGAGAAGTATTCGCCGACAGTAATCATTCTCGTACGATCTCGACTTAATTTTATCGCTCCTCGCACGATCTCACGAACGAACGTGTTAATTTGAGAATGACTTTCATTATTATTGATTTAATCTTTTTGGATTACGCTTAAATTTCGCCGTCATTATTCAGAGTCGCATGCGGAAAAGGTCCTTTGACTACGATTCGCGAGAGATAATGGCTCGTATTTACCGTCCCTTTTAATTTTTTTCACAGCGTGTCGCTGAAAAAGATGAATTCTCGCAAAAGATGTCGCTTACACGACACATACACATACACACGTAAAAAAAAAGAGAGAAGAAAAAAAGAGTCCGACGTACCGCAGCTTATTCTGCTTTCATCGTACGAACTCGGAGCCCATCCAGTTTATACTGCCGGCGCTCTTGTGTAATCTGTAGGTTTACTCTTATTCATCATGACTTATCCTACCATATTCTGACATTTTCCAACTTCATACTTTGGCACGGCTGTTTCGCTGTGGCCACGCTATCTATATGCTTTAACTTTCTTGATAACTCGCTTAATTTAAGCGACAATTAACAGCCTTAATTAAGCGCGATAAAAAGTAAAAAGCGCGCGCGATTTGATGAACTCGTCAAAGCGCGTACCTTGCGGAAACTGCGGGCATCGATGATCTGTTTGCAAAAGATAGATGCCTCTGGAAGCTTTACCAGTCATGTCGGGGAAACTTTTATCGCGCGTCAAAAGTTCTCCCATTTCGTTCCGGCGAACGGCGCGGCACGGCGCGAGGCAGACGTGTGTTATCGGGGTATCGGATCACCCGATAGCGAGAAATCGATAATGTCGCACCCCTACCTCGAGTTCTTAGCGCACCATATTAGCGGCAATCTCTTCTAACCGAGGAAAAGAGGTGTTTGGTTACACCAAGTTTATTGAGATATGGAAAGTCGCTCTCTCATGAACCGTATACCATTAGCGTTAACTCGGCCTTTATCTAACGCGATACTAAAAGCTAATAAATGTGGACATTATAATGCCAGTATAAAAATCGTATGACAGATGTACTGCGCTGGACGAGTGGATGAAACGAATAATGGATAGAAAATGAAAAACAAATATTTAAGCGATAAATATTTGTGCGCGCGTTCTCCGCGCATGTAGTTTATTTCGATATGCATATATCTCTCGTAACCACCCAATTCTATGTTCCATTCCTATTCGCTTAGAGTGGCGAATAATCAATTTCTGGATTTACTCCAAAGTGTAGAGATAAATTTGTTCATTCGTACGTATATTAGCTTCTCGGTACCGCGTGTATTAATCGCGATCAATTTCCATATGATAAATCTACCGAACTTCACTCGTAATCTCGAAACGTAAGTTCATATCTCAGGCAGCCGCTGTTGCCCGACATTAGGACTGATGGCCGAGCCATAGGGGATGAAATCTTTAGGGGTGACGCTGATGTATCGTCGCTCGTCCCGTAAATGTCGAGCAAGATCTGTCGACTAGGTCGAGAGACAGAGCTACTGTCGCGGTAGAGACGGGAATGTAACGACCGCGCACAGCTGAACATTGCGACGGTGAAGAAAGTCGCACAATTCGTACCTGTGCATTTTAGCCACGGCGTGCATACGCGAGCAGGGTAGATAAAGGGAAAGAGAACGACGACGAAGAGCATTTGTATGCAAGTATCCGTATATCTAAAAGATCAATTGACAACTTTTCGCGTCGCGCTATTTCGATATATTCGTGCGATTCTATTTATGCGAGAGAGGGCATTTCGCGTTTTACAAAGAGAGCGATTCAACGGGATATTATTGCACTAACCGGAAACCGCGTTAATCGATTGTTACAATGTTAACGCGTTGAGTGCCACAGCGAATACTCGTGTCCGTTGTGATATTCGACACTACGTGCCGCGCGATGTTTCCTTTTACGCGCAACATTCCGGCTCGTAATTGTAATATGCAAATATAATCGAGCCACAAAATTGTTTAATTATTAAGGATATAACGTCTGCGCTACATTATATTCTTCGCACTTGGAATGTGGCACACAATTAGACAGGTAAAGCCTAGTGTGTAGGTGTTGAAGGAAGAAACGGAAAAGGTTACAAAAGTACACGGAGAGCAAAAATAGTCATCATAGATCATCCGTATTCAAATCGATTCATTTAAAAACTAATCTAATTACCGTTAACAACGTTGCGATATTGCTCTTAAATATTCAACGGTAAAATTGCTTAGACAGAGTGAGTAAACTTACAACTAACGATTGAAACTTGCAACTCGAAATTGAAACCCGCCATTGTGACTTTTTCTCCCCCCCCCCCCTCCTCCTCTCGACAGAAATGCGATATGCAACGGTATTAACGGTAATCGACAAATGATATACCGCTGATTGTATGAGGGATGCGTGTTGGCTGTTGCTCGACCGTGAGACCGAATAATTCCCATTCAGCTGTTAAAGAGTACAAAGGACCAGCGTTTTGTCGTGCGTAATACGAGAGCTACACCGGAGCCACGTTGCCGGGCCATTGGCTCTCAAACGTTGCACAATGAAATACTTTCGATCCCGCGCCTTCCCCGCGGCCGTTTAAATGCGAGTCATGGGCGTGATCCTCCAGCCGTTCTACCCCTACAAATAGATGGGTTTACCGTTACGCTGCGCTTACGGTCCCTTAAGGGCAATCATAAGGTGTTTATATTACATTACGCTACGTAACGCGATTGCTGGCGGCTAATCGTCGAGGCCACGCGCGCACAATTGCGATCACGCAACCGTGTGGGTAGAGGGCGGTGCGCGAGGGTGAGGGCGAGGTTTAGACGCTTATCTTTGTACACACCGTAATCCCGTTGAAACAGTGATTTAGCGACGCGAGCACTGCCGGATATGTGGGAGTAATAAACGACCGTTTACCGAGATAGTAAATACGTACAGCACTCGGCGCCTCCGTTATCAACCTGCCCCAGTAAGGGATCTTGATCGCGACAGTGTGGAATATTGAATCGATCCCGTTCCCACGTTGCGTTATACACGACAAATTGCTGACGTACGTCCGAGTGGTCACCTGTGATTCCGTTATTTCAATTGCTCTCAACGGCGGGGATATTTTATATCCCGCATTCCGTGTCCTCGGCAGCGCGCGCAGCGCGCCATGCCTGCGATCATAGCCGTGCTCGTAATTTAGTGCCGTGATTTAATATCGTCAAATTTATTATGTTGCCGTATATTGTTAAAAACAATGTAAAATATAATTTCTCAACAATATACGATATATATCATGTAACAATCGCGCCCCGTTTTAGCGACCCGCGACCTATTATGTTGCTAGTTGCCACTATGTTGACTGTTACACCTAGTTTATTACGGTAATTAATCTACATAGTGCATGTTTTTGGCCTGTTAATTGCCCGCAGGGTAATTGCGCAACGTGCGTGTGTGCAGCATCTTATATAACTTTCGAATATTCCTAAAATTATACTCTGAAAATTGTATCGCGCCCGCGAGCGAGCTCGGAGATCTTGAACAACGTGATCCGCGGCGAAAGTTGTGTAACTTATAAAAATGAAGTCTTGAAAATTCACGCGAGTCATTTCTCATCTGATCGTGCAGATGAAATTTTAAATGAAATAACGCTTTCATATGGCTCATGCATGCGCAATATGGCACATGGCAGGTCGTGTTCTTCTTCTGGATACGTGTCGTGTTCGCGTTCCCTAAATCCATCTAAAAAAAACGAAGGGTATCGGGGAGTTTTTCAGACGAGCGAGCATCGGAAATTGTTTCCGTAGCATAAATTCTTAGTGCGAAATTCCTCGGGGGAATTAGGGTTTTCCGATCCCCGATAAAGATGCTGGCACCGGTGGAATATAAACTACGGAGCGAACTCCAACTCGGGAAACTCGTCGAGCGAAAAGAATATAGAGACCAAAACGAACCCGATGATCGGATAAAGGATATTTCTAGGCGAATCCTTCGGTCATCGCGAGTAACAATTCTATCCTGCCGTATCGAAACTTTAGTATAACATTGAATTTGTCCGAAATCTTTCTCGGACGAGCGGTGGAACGTGGAATATTTGTCAAGAAGAGTAACTCGGAGTACTGTCGTATTGTCGCAGCTTATCGTTAAAGATACGAGCAGATAAATGACATATATGACAGTAAAATATGCGACGTGCTTTCAGTTTCATTTTCTAAAGTTTGAATACTTCAGCATGTCTCTCTCTCTCTCTCTCTCTCTCTCTCTCTCTCTCTCTCTCTCTCTCTCTCTCTCTCTCTTTCTATGCTAGATTTAAGTAAAAAATAAAGAGCATAAAATGAGAATCTCGTGCAATGCTTGATCAAGTGGAGGGTGCGGATTGCCGTTCGTCCTTTCCCTTGCACGTAGCGCACGTGTGTGCAATCGAATTGAATGCGGAACATTCATGGCGGAGTATTTGACCTGAGGGGACTTTTCAGGTTGAGACAAAAGCGGTCTCGAAATCAGCTCGCGTTTCATCGATCGCGCCACAGGAGCACATTGCCGCGGAAACCGCGGCTGCGAATATACTAATTCGAAAGATCGCTTTCGAATTAGCTCGACGATGCGCTAATGCACCAGAAGAGCCCGCATGACGCTCATAGAAAGCATTATCGGTGAGTCGAAATGGCCAAAGTGACGCTAGTGAAATCACTGATGAACGATCATCAATGATTCATCGATACTTCGATAATCGATTTCGCTTTAACGTACAAATATCTGTATTTGTTGAAGAATAGTATTAAATAATCTTTATCGAAATTTAATTAAAAAAGGAAATTGTCTCATCGGAAAACAAAATCTATTAGCAACTTCCGCAACCGTGACAATTTCTTCTTGCCATTCTATGTGCACAATTACTAATTCAACTGGCGATTTTCGATTCTAACGCTCCAAGAATCGTCGTAATATTATAGGGTCACTGCATCAATCGCTGAACAGTCACCGGTAAATGATCGTTTAAGAAAAATATTGAAAAATAAAACTTTGATATAATAAATAACAAATTAATTGATATCTTTTTAGATTTAATTTTTATTTAGTTTATTTAATTTAAATTATTTTTTTGTTTGAAAATGTAATTATATATTCAATAAAAAAAAGAAAATATATATCGGTCATTTACTAGTTTTTTTGCGGTTTTCCACTTTCTTAATCAAAAGTATTACTTTTAAAATTTTTTTTAAAGACAACACTTTTAAAGAACAAACAAACAGCCATATTAGTGGTTTCGAGTGGTTTGTTATTTTTTCTGTTTTATACACGTATTATAATTCACAATGTACATCGTGAATTTCTTATTTGTTCATTGACTGGTGCAGTAACCCTACGGAAAAGTATATTCTGTAGAGTGCAATTTTGGTGAAAAGAAGTCAGATGATCCTCAATGGGCTACATACGGATTACGTAATTATTCACTGGCGACCGGTCGTTCCCTGACTACCATAGCTGCCTAGGCACGCCGGCTCGTCCGGTCAATAAATCTAAACGTATCGAAGGGATTACCGGGCAGCTCGCGAGTTCCATGACCGCGCGGCTTTGGCGCATTAGCTATAATTACGGCGACGGGGAGGCGAACCTACTGGGCGCGACGACGCATCACGTAGATCAAACGTTGTCGCAATAATGATGGAGCGCCTTGAAACTAAACGGATAGGGATGCCCCGTCGACCTTTAGTCGGCTTTTGACCTCGCTTTCGTCGTTATTAGCTCCCGTACGTATATGTATATACATATGTACGTATACACATGTATACATATATGTATGTACGTGTACGAGAACACCTGACCATCCTGCACCATCCGGGGACACTCCTCTCTCTCTCTCTCTCTCTCTCTCTCCCTCTCCCTCTCTCTCTCTCTCTCTCTCTCTCTCTCATGTTGGTGTATCGCTCTCGCAACTCGCCATCGGTCGCACGTGACACACGGCTCGTGATGCGAGCGTACGATGTTACGCGAACGGATCGTAGATATCTTGCGGCATGGACGTTCTCCAATGGTCAAATACACGCCGCATCGAGCATATGCGAAGGCACTAGAAATTGTCCAGCTGTATCCGTTATTACCTGCTGACGCTCGTCACAAGTGCCCGCGACGCACTGGAAAAAAAAAATTGATACGCGATGCGAGCCGACTGCATGCGATTTCAAAGAAATATCGATTTCACTCCCGCGCGCGCGCGATATATTTTAATTAACAATCTCTCCGCGCTAAAACTTTTTTTGGATTCTCACACAGAGCGGAGGCTATTTTACTCACGTTACGATAATTCTATCCTCTCACCGTTGTTCTGTAACATTCCAGTCCAAAATTACATTCGTAGAGTCGTATTTATTCATTCGGCTCCATTAATAAAATGTAAATATGAATGTTTGAACTGCTTTTTCTACGATTTTATCTAAAATTTCGAATTATTGTTCCTCTGTCTTATTTCTGTACGTGGAACAATTGAAAACTATAGAAAAATTTTATATATTACATAATTCATTACGTGATTAAACGGAACGTTTAATAATTGATAGAGTGACTGTAGCGCTAAATTCAGGGCAAAATTATTTATATGGTGTATTGTGGAACAATGGCGCGGCACAGCGAGTCGGAAAATTGGAGTCTTCTCTCTCCTTCGTGTTGGTTAAGTGTTATAAGATGGGTACCAAACCGCTAGGGAAGCCGCAGTGTACATATCATTTAGATAAACGTGGGAACGCCATTTGGGATTTGAATCCGACCAACCCGTGTTTGAGTCTTCGTCCATTCTAGATCACATAGCCTCCGGTATAATGTTTCATGTTACTCGCATGAACAATAGTAAAAGATTTTAATACCTTGACGAACGGCAAACATTCGTCGAACGGTGCCAATTTTATTGTAAATTTCAATTCCCTGCCTCAACATAATGCATCGCCAGTGTAAAATTAAAACGGAGCGATCGATGTCGGGAAATATTGTTTCCTCTTGTTCTATAATACAAAAGTGATCGCGATTCAACTATGTAGTTTCTCTTTGCAGATGCAAAAATGTTGAACAAGAAGAATTTATTTATATCTTCATGCTGTTTAACGCGATAATAATAGAAAATGATTGTCAGTTGGGGCAGATATAATAACGGATTATACAACCAGAGCGTAGAGAGAATGGAAAGAGAGTGCGATAAAGGATCGCACATAAATAGTAAAATAAATTAGAAATGCGAACGGAACTGCAGAAGCCAACGAGAAGAGTGAGATGGAATCACGTGATTATGTCTGAATACCGACACTTCCTGTAATACATTTCGTTCGCAAGAGCGGACAGAAATTCTCTCTTCTCTCGTTCCGAAACTACATTGTTTTCTTTTTTTCTTTGTCCCACTATAACGCCGCGTTCTCTTTCGCTCTTTTCATGAAGCGTACAACGAAATCCTAAGCCGCTTAGAGGCTTAGCAGACCCGACGAAAATTCCACCCGCTAGCCGCGACTAAAACGAAATTCTCTGGTCTGATTCTCTGGTCCGTCGTCCTGCCTTTTTTTCTCGGGGCGTAGTTTATACTTACGGCAAACTGTTCAATGATAAAAAACGGAAAATGAATTAAATAAAGGAAGATGGGGGACGTGAACCGAAAAAAACGAGATGATTAGGTAAAACATCAGTTTGGACACACAACACGTAGACAGTGATAAAGGATAGTAAAGTATGATGTAGGTTGACAAAAAGCGATAGTAGTAAGAGACAAACAAGGCGGCCTGCAAAACCGACGGGGGAAAAAAATAATAAGAAAGAAACAGAGGGCAGACGGTGGGAAAGGGCAGAACACAGCGAGTGAAAGCGACAGGCGGAAAAAGGCGAGGGAGAGAAAAAATGAGCGAGCGCGGGACCGTGTCTCTTGCCGGGGAGGCAAGACTTGCGGACACTGTATAAAAACGTTCGATTTCGATGATACGACCGTGGTGGGACCAACGGCACAAGATATGGTAACGCGATGAGAGTCGCAATTACTTTTACCCGTCGGGCGCGGGCGCGCGGGAGTCGAAACCTCATTTGAA
Organism: Tetramorium alpestre; assembly: GCA_021460005.1. Lineage (NCBI taxonomy): Eukaryota > Metazoa > Arthropoda > Insecta > Hymenoptera > Formicidae > Tetramorium > Tetramorium alpestre. The sequence goes on along the minus strand of JAJVSH010000021.1, from coordinate 949,650 downwards.
AACTGGCCGTATAGAGTAGGCAATTAACGACAATTAGTAGCGCAACCGGTATTTTACTCGCGCCGGTGGTGGCGCGCTCGTGTACAAAATCTATTATCCAGGTGTACCGCGTGCGATACCCGTGGTCGTGGTTCTGCATACGCTCTCTCCTCCTCTCTTTGTCACCGATAATCGTCGTTGCCGTTCTCGAGTGTTTGTTTGACAATGCCGTGTATCCCGATACATTGTTATATTTATTTAATAATTTGCGATTAGCGACATACAAATCGCGCGCACGCTCTAAGCGGCCGTGTCGCTGCAACGCGCATGTCACGACCGAGAGATATGTAGATCGATATCGCTCGGATAAGCCCGGATCTTTTTACTTCGTCCCATTTGAAGCCGGTACTCTCGCAATTTGTACTTTTTTTTTCTAGTTTATCTTTGATTTCGGACTCAGTTTGAATTTTTGATGAATACCGCACGCAACAGAGATATACCATTGATCGATGAAAAAAAAATCAAATAACGTTGAAAGAAGATATTTTACGTAAGGTTTGTTTTGGAAATTTATGGACGTAAATTAAAATTAATTCGGTTTTAGATTAACTCGCGAGCTGAATAAATTTCACTTGTTAAGAGAACGAGGATTTTCCACTTTTAGATCTGCGGCTTTGCAAATTATACTTTTTTCAGTTATAATGTTATTATATCCTGGCGGAATAGATTTTGCGGGGATGGAACATATTTTACAATTAAAGGAAATAAGATATAATCTTGGATCAACATAACCCGGCAATGTAATCCTCGCATTACCAGCCGGTATGTCCCGGTTTTTCTGGATTAAAGAAGAATTGCCACTCCGAGATTTTACCGTACTAATTTTATTTATAAAATGAATGTCGCGCGTTACCGCAGTTCTGAAACAGATTTCATACAGGCTAGCGTAAAGCCAAGTGAGAAGAATTCCGATCGGTCGTCACGAATCATCCCGGCTTTCGACAACGGTTTCAGCTTTACAGCACAGCCATCCTATTTCGCCATAGGCGACGACTCTTTGTACTTTCGTCAAACCAGCGTCTAATGGAGCCCAGGATATTCGCGCCTACAAAAATGCTCTGTATCATCGAACGATTTCCGCTGTTCGGGTACATCAAAATATACTTCGCGCCATTCGATGGAAAGACATCGCCATTACAAAATACGCGCACGGATCATCCGAGAACAGCGTATTTCCTCTCGACTGTACTTTCTGTTTCATTTCGATACGAGAAGCGCTAAATCGATATCTTCCATTGAAACATTGGTAAAACGAAATGTTTTCACAATTAGATGTTCGATGTAACGTCAACGCGATAAGAAAATGATCGATTGTAAAATAAACGCAGACAGAGATGCTGCCGTATTAAAAGTAAGATCGGAATGGAGAGGCACAGCCGAGGAAATGATCGATTGTAAAATAAACGCAGACAGAGATGCTGCCGTATTAAAAGTAAGATCGGAATGGAGAGGCACAGCCGAGGAAAGTACAGCTGTTCTATTACCGGCGAATATTCCGGTTCGAGTAACGAGCTCGACGATAATAACGTCCGATGGCTCGCAGCGCTGGAATGAATATTTTTCGGAGACGCGCGCGGCGGCGACCCGGGATCAATTCTGTTCGAAAAAAATTCATTCCCCGGAGAACGCACTATATTTATCGACGAGTAGAACGAATCAATAACGCAGGTACGATGCGCATCGCGTACGCAAGGGATGAATTTTTGCTCCAATGACCGAAATACGACCTTTCGTCGTCGTGTATGGTGATGAAGATTTTGCTATTCATCTTGGGCAGATATTCAACTAGACTAGTATTCCGCCTTACGTTTGTACCTTTTTCAAGACGCGTAACGTTTTTGTAATTTAAATGTACTCTGAATCGAATAAATTTGGAGAGACTTTACAAAAATCAACATCACAAAGACACATTTGCATTAATTGAGCTTTAACTGTAGATCATTGATCTTCGAAAAATTATGTTGTTTGAAAAGACCTGAGAAATACCCTAAGAGAAAAAAAAGAATGACAAAATAATTGAAATTGGAGAAAATATATGTATATTTAAGGATATTCTGGCGCAACATTGTTACATTAAAAATAGAACTTTTATAACTTTATGAAAATAGAACGTAGAACTTTTATAGATTGTTTCCATTTATTATCTAAACGTGGTTAAAATTTGAAGCCAATTCTCTAATTAGGTCATGAGTTATTGTTACTTCTAATTTTACATGTGTTCTTAATTTTACATGTGCTCTCTGGAAAAATAGCATTATTTTCTTTATATGAACAAAATAATAAAGAAGTAACATTGCCAATATTCTGAAACTTTATTTGTAAGTAAATCAAACATTGAGCAATGTTTCTAAAAAAAGTTTAAGTTGATTCACTATCTTACTACCGAGTTATGGATAAAAATACAATGCAAAGTTTCAAAAAAAGGTTATAGTGTACATGTCAACTGCTGAATCGTGATAAATAAGAATCATATATTTATGATGCCAAATATCATATTAAAGAACATTGTTTAAGACAGTTACACGATATGAGAGTTTAATTATTTCAATCCTTAAAAGCGTAGAATTTTATCAATTTTTCATATTGAAGTAACTTTTGGCTAGGATTGTATAGCCAGAACATCCTTAAACATTTATGGCGATACAATAGTGCAGTACTAATTAAGGATACCGGATTTTTCTCGTATCTTGACATTAATTATATACGTTGCATATAAAGTAACTTATTTCGCTTCGACGTTATCTCGTCAGATACGACATCGCTACTTTTTGGATTCGCTCACGGTGGAAAAGAGGGACATTAGGATCTTCGAGTGTACGTACGGGAAAGCAAACGTCATTTGCCGCGTTTGCTGAGTCGCGAATGAGCGAGAGTAGAAGTGACGAAAGTGTGAGAGGGGGATAAGGAGAGAGATGTGAGGCAACGGCATTAAATTGCAAAATAGTTTCGCGGTAAATAACGAGCGGAAAGTTCGCTTCTAGAAGATGTACTCGCGGTGTTCGTCGGTAGACGTTTTTCTTCATGGTATACCATTACGCGTGCGCGTGTACATACAGAACAGGATCTGATTCTTCCCCCCCCCCCCTCGCTGCCTCGAGCAAACAAATTTCAGACCCGCGTCTGCCCCTATTTATATTTTTTTTTTTCGTCGATTTTCCCATTACATTTCACACTAACACATGTTAACATTTTATAGATTCTATTAAATTAATTTGATCGTGACGAGAGATATGTGTGCGGCGTAACTAGAATAACTGGCTCGAAATATGTGCTTTGTGTCAAACACTTTTTGACATATAACTATAAAAATGGAAGAAATCGCTTTTAGTTTTTCACATAGTTAGCGATAAAATTGTTTACGTCACTGTATATTGCTTTGCAACAAGAGGATATTTAATTTTCAAAAAATACTGAACTGTATTTACTGAAAAATATTGAACCATATATCAAGATGTTATATTAAACAAAAGGTTACAAATACAATTCTAAAAGAATCACCCGATATATCGCCGTTTCAGCCTCTCGAGATTTTCTCCTATCCGAAACCTACAGCCACCACGAACTACCGAATCGAATTTAATTACCGATGTGCAGATATTTACTTCGTAAACTACCTAGGAGTGAGGGAACCAAATGGAAGGGCGAGCGGCGAGCTCGTTAAAAATTTAATTTTATACGACGACAGCCGTCTCCCCCAGCTTCTCTGAGCTTCCAGCTGTCTGTCACAAAGGTCATCCAAGATGGCGGCGAGCTGTCTGACAACACGATCCACGGGATTCGTTTTCTAATTAAATCTTTTTCATAATTTTGTAATCTGTTTCAATGCGCTACTAGTATTCAGCGTATCGTAAAATGCAATCTCATGCGTTACACATTCGCAAAAAGTAATCTCTCGCGTTTCTTTTTACTTTGCTATTGCTTATCGCTACAAATGTAACATACATTTTATTCACGTTAATGAGGATATGATGCAACTTGAATGATATTATTTCGTACAATATACATACATATAAGAGAAGAATTAAAATTAAAGTGAAAATTCTCTCTCTCTCTCTCTCTCTCTCTTTCTCTTTCTCTCGACGCTGTTTTCTAAAATGTTCAGGAATAAATGTTTGATCTGTAGCAAGTGCAAGCGGTACCGCAAAATTTTTCAGACACGTGTCGACTCGCGGCGGATAAAGTTCGACAGATCAAGAACTTCGTAGATTCACTCCGCAAAACAATATCGCTTGTTTCAACGAAATCTATATCGTAGATAATAGTGAGACTAAGCTACTTCCCGGGGTTCGGCCAAAACAAGTTTTGCGGACGGATATGCGCTTATACCAGACCGCAAGGGGTTAAAGCGATTTCCGTTAGTCATAGAAACGCCAGACTCGGGTAAACCGTCCGCTCAGTTTCAAGCAAACCACCGAGCTCGTTCGCCTTTTAAAAGTTTTCAGCTATTGCCGGGACCGCGATTCTCTCTTACGCCGGCATTTTCAATAACTTTATAATGCCCTGCAGGAGGAAGACCGCAGCGATGAATATAATTGTACCGAAGTTTGGACAGTTTGCAGTTATTTCTCGCGATGTCAAGGAACGAGTCTCGGACATAAAAAATGCACGACCTATCTATTTCCATTAACTGGCATTCGGATCCATTCGAGAACTTATCGAGCTGATCCGGAAATTGTATTGTTAAGCCCGAAAAATAGAGAGGTTACAATTAAATATGTATATACATCTGTACATTTAACGTACAGGTACAAAAGTAGATTACATCTAAATTAAGAGTAAGAGTTAATAGCACAGAAGAATTAGTAACATTAATGAGTCAAATGGAAATCCACTAGCACAATAATCGTTTAGAATGACGAAGCAAATAAGTTGCGAATGTAATGCTCTCCCACAAGAACGGTCGCAAAAACTTTAATCTCTTCTCGCCGCAGTAAATATCTATAAGCAATTCGCTGTTTTATGCTTAATGAGCGTTCGTGAGAGCGAGACGACGACCAGGACGAGTTGTTGGCACCACCGCGGATTTCCATTCCTTGAGTATCACGATTACATTTGCATTTAAGGTGCTTCAATTAGTGCGCGGAGACAGCCTCGCGTAATGACGAAAAAGAAAGCTCGCACCTTACGCGAGAGTGAGAAAGAGAGAAAGACACCGCGTTCTACCCCTTTCTCCCGTTCCTTCTTTTAAACCGCGATCGCAATTATCCCGGTACTGGTTACCGGGCGGCAATCGCAAACGTCGATGAGCCCGTAACTTCCCCGGCACTCTTTGCTCATATCTTCAAGCTTGTTAAACCCGGTTAAGTGAGTAACATAAAGAAATATGAACGTAGTTAAACAGTTTTGTGCGTGTCGTTCTGTGATTCTTGGTGAAAGTTTACTCGAGATATTAATTTTTTATTCTCGCTTGAGCGATCCGTCCGTAGACGAAACTATCGTTTTGCGTCGTCCTACAAAATACAGTACTGAAATATTTATCAGATGCAGTGACAAGTTAACAAATTAATTGTGTGTTTCTTTAATTAATGTGCTGCGAATATATATGTTCCCTTATTAATTTTTTTCGCACAATTTTTGGCGAATTTCGAGCTTATCCTTCTCTTAAATGTCCACTTTTCGAATTTATTTTCGTCGAAACGAGTCGAAGAAATTGATATCTGATATCAAGCAATATTACAAAGAAATTTAACACATGTAATATGTATATTATTAATAATTCCGCGTCGTTCTTTCAACTAATAATTCCCAAAGTTCCTCACTAATCGCTACAACCAGGCTATTGTCCGAAAACTTAGAATCAAGTATTACATCTCGTAAAGCTCGCCGGATCTAATAAACGGCATGTAATAAAGTATCTCGAACTCCCTCTAGAATCAACAAAGTTTCATTAAAAGCGACCTCGCCTAGCCCACTACTGAGTCGCCGTAAATGAGTATTTCCCTGTGCACGTGTACGTATCTCAAATCGATTTCCATCGAATTACCGAGTCTATCCTCCCTCGAATTCAATTCTTCGGATCCTCGAATGTACTCTATACGAAAACGTAGCCGGAGTAACATGTATTTACGTCTTTCCGTGCCACTTTCCTCACACTCGAGCGGCAATGTAAGTTTACACTCGTTCGGATGCATGCAACGGTATCGCAATCGTGTCAATATACGGTATTAACGATACACATTTACGCATTATTCAACTCGATATACGTATGTATGTACACGTGACGTGTCTCGTATGTTCTGTTCAATTCGCAAATCTTATAACTGTAATTTATTCATTAGCCGGCCAAAACAGTAAAAATGACTATTTTGTATTTCTTTTAATTTTCAAATTTATAACGGTAATTTATAACATTTTCTGAAATTCTCCGATTCTAATTTATTGCTATATGTATATTTCATTTCATTAAATCTCTCTCTCTCTCTCTCTTTCTCTCTCACTGATTTATTTTTCCTCTTTATTCCTTTTTCTTAATTATGCATATTTGTGACTACAACTGTAGCTACAAATCGATGGTCTGAACGGTACGAATCTGGAATGCGATTATGTATGTTCGACTAATTAAATTTTATAATACAATAATTATATTTATTATAATTAATTGCGAATTCCAAAACTTGTTTCAATCTCTACTAAACTTCTCTTCAGTTGGTGGTCTTTAACAAAAGTATATATTTTGTTAATTCGATAATTCTAGTAAAAAAAATTTATTAAATTTGAGATAAAACTTTGATTATTCATCATCCTATTTATTGTTTTTCTCCGTTAATCGTGACTTAATTTCACTATGCCATAATGCATTCGGATATTGACTCTTTGTGTCGTTCAGTCTTTATTTACAATTCATCCTCTCGGTAAAAGATAATTAATAATTTTAGTTTAATTAAATTTCATTGTGTTATGTAATAAAATAAACAAGTTTTACGGTCTATTGTACGTACAATTTTTAATATTTTTAATGTACATATTTGATTACATATTCATCTATTTGAATATCCATCATGATCTCGATTTCATGTTGTAACAAATAATTAAAGTTCTACTCTAAGAAATTAATTATAATTACTTAACTTTTTTTTTCCTCGAATCCACCGATTGATTTTTGAATTGTAACGTCTTCGTCTAAAAGTACATTATATATTGTTTTCTTTTAATTTCGTTATATATTCAGAATACATTGTTCGTGATAAGACGAGTAATCAATATACTCTTAGTACACAATTTTAAGAACATGATATATTCCGGAAAGAATAACTTAAAAGTAATCTTTTTTTTTGTGGTGCAATCCTCTTGCACCGAGATATCGATCTATCGGACGCTGTAAAGGCCATTGGAGAAAATCCTGCGTGACTAGGCGAGAGGATTTAACGACCCTCGTTTATATCGCAGCAGCCCGTAAGCGCGAGGGCGGGCTGCGATCCAATTTTTTTTTGCTTTCCCCTGTTTCGCGCTACGCCCTTCGTAATACGAGACGCCATTTCTTTCGTCTCACCCCTTACCACTTCGTACCTCTCACAGCGGAGGGCAATTACGAATGCAAAGAGGCCAAAAAGTAACGATCGGTTAGACTTATCCGTAGGATCTATCGACCGAAGCAACATCAAACAGTCACTTTTTGAGTTTATAATCTCTTTGTTTTAGAACGAAAACATATAAAGAGCCGAGAGTCTAAGTTATTTGCGATTCATAAGAAATAGTGACATTAATATAATGAGATTAAGCTTAAGATCTGTATTTATAATCGCGTAACTGCTGAAGATTTCGATTGAGACGAATTTCCAAATGTTACGGATTGAATGAATTAAATGAATCTTGTGACAATTTTAGATCCAATCGGCATTTCTCGCGGTTCAGTATAATCTGTTTTTGCAATTAATCTTATAATATACAGTTTACGCTTAAATATTCTTGTTTATAATGAGTCTGTTAAACGAGTGAGATAATATGCGCGATAATAAATAGAATATTCAGCATAGATTTTATTATCTCTTGAAATTCCCTAAAACAATTATCAAACTCTCGCGATTAATGATTCATAAATATAAAAGTAGATATTTCGCGTGATTTATTCATTTGAAAAAATAAGAACATAAAAGGATAGATAAAAGAATCGAAATCACACAGCGGACAAGAGTTATAAATTATCATTGGCGTCACAAGGAACGGAATGTTCAGAATTCATGTCTTTACCTCATAGTACGTGGAACAATGTCCCATAGTTGATCAGTTGTTGCGGCCTTGGTATTTATTTTCGTAAAACATCCACGCGAGATCACCGGGCTTCCATTCGTACGGCGACGCTTGAACGGGAAGGTAGTGCGTCTTGTCGCATTATTATTCTTCGACATTATGTAACCATTCACCATAAAATAATTAACATATAGAAAAATTAGCAAGCTGCACGATTGATTTTTACAAATCTCGTGAACGTGATGAAACGACAAAAATTTGTTGAAGCGAATTGTTGAATCTCGCGGGCAATTTGTTTATTCGAGATACAGATCACAACGACAAAGTACGAGAATCATAAATTATTGCTAGACATCAGTGGTTTCCTTGAACTATTTTGCATTTCCTCGCATATTGATCTTTTCGCCAATCGCCAATATAAATGCAATTTGTCCACTATTTTCGTATCCGCCAATCAATTTCGCGCAAAAGAACGATGCAAGTAATAGAAAGCCGTGATGTATCGACCGTTTATAATACATGTTTATAATACATTCTGTCAGATTTATTGTACGTGCGACGGTAAATATTGATCGCATTTTCAGATGGTTTATCTTTTAATTAGCCATTAACTTTATTTCATCAATCAAACTACATCGCGCGATATCGAAGTAAAGTTTCCGATGTCATTCTCGAGATCGTGGAACGGGTCGATTTCTGATTTCGAACGGTTGCAACGCGTTCAATTAATACTTTCATTATTAATTTTACATTCTATACAAACGCGTATCTTAATATTAGATAATTGTAAAATATAGATTTGGCATTCGATGTTGGTGATTTGTTAAAACGCGCATTTTGCGAGATTTATTTTATTGAAATCAAATTAATTGAGCAAATTAATCAAGCGAATTAAACAAAGAGAGATATTTATCATATCTTTGAATATTATATTTCACAGATATTTTAATTTAACTCGTATGTACATACATGTTCATTTATATTACAAGATTATCTAACAAAATTGCTCTAAAGCGTAAATAACGCACTCATAGTGTACAAAGTTTTTCAAAAATAATGAAAACAATAATGGGTATAATCAATGATGATAAATGGCGCGTGAAATTGGTTATACGATCTACGAATTCTCTTTGGCCGTTTGATGTCGCGACTGTCGAACGGATCCTAGATTCCGCGAGATCATGCTTCTCTTGCGTTATTCTTCCCAATGTAACCTGTTGTAATGTAACGAAATGCGCGATCGTGTACGGTTAATTTCGCAAGTGCAGTGCAAAGTGCCGCGTGGTCGTACATTAATTAACCACGTTTTGTTTTAACGAACAAAATTGATTTCGTTCATTAATTAACCGCATTTTCGCGAGTGAGTATCACACCAGTGCCACGAAATAAGCGAAACGAAGGAACAAGAGAGGAGAAAGGGGAGGTCTGGGAAGCATCGGGTGATGGCTGAGCGTCCGCAGAAAGATGAGGTGAGCATACTCGTTATTTATTTAATTACTACTTGCGGAATTAATTATTTATTCGCGTTTAGCTGGATTTTTTTATTTGAATAATTCATATACGAAAATTGGAAAAAAGAGAACACAAAGAAAGATAGAGCGAAAGAGACAAAAAGAAGACTTATCGAAATTCACGTAACTTGTTTTTATTAAATAGGTATCTCCTTATAAAACAAGTAAAGAATTTACTACGCGAGAAAATTACTTTTTGGGGTAATTAATAAATTAATAAAATAACAAATTAATAAATAATTATTTTGAGCATTTCTATCATTCTAGGCATGTTTTACAGATCAACGTGATACTTATTACAAGTCTGCCGCTATGCACCGTATCGATGAGTGCTGAAATGATTTTTTATTTTAACCTAATGGATCTGTTAATATTACAAATAATGTCTCGTAGATTCTTTGTGTCTCGAGCAACGCGCAAGAGAACACTGTATCAATTTTACCGCGAGCGTAAAGTGAGAGAGCTTTGTTACCTTGTTGCATTTAGAAGTGTTTTATGCGCGTGGCTTTTAAAACTCGTCGCAAAACGCTCGTAAATCCTCTTTTTCGAGATAAGAAACAATAAGACACGATGATACAGTCGCCTAAGATGGTTGCTCCCAATTAATTACGGATAATCAAAAAATAATAAATGTAGATAAATTATTAATTAATGTTGCTTTTTATGAAAGTGTTTCGCATGAAACACCGACAATGCGCGACCGGCTATAAAGCACTTTACGAGTCGCGATTATGCATGAATTCATGCCTTTCCTAATTTATTCGAGAACAATGTAAAATATTTACGAAATTGTGAACCCAAAAAATCTCATTTCACGAAATTACAGAGGATATAATAATGTAGATTATAACTAATATAAATAGGACATATAATATAATCATATAGAGAGAGAGAGAGATTATGAATATTAATCTAATAATATAGTAATATAGATTACGAGTAATATATACATATATTAATTACTTCATATCTCGCTTTGGTTATATACGCGCTTTTCCTTCTTTACAAATTTTATATTTTTATGAAACAAATTTCAGACAATCTTATGCTTGATCTGAGTATGAATCCAATCTTTTTTCCACAGATTTCCATTTCTAACTAATTTATAACTAAATTATCAAATTGTATTATTGGTCGTTAGTTTCAAACAATATAACACACTTTTACTATAATTCTTGTAGCAAAAACAAAATATATTAAATATTAATTAACTATGGTATATTATTATACTATATCTTTCATGTTTCCTATTTGAACAGACATTAACATTTCAACATGTTGAAAACAGATCAATTCGTCTTATTTGTTTGAAATTTCATTGCTCACATCCAAAGATAGTTAAATAGAATTAGACTAAAAGACGCTTCCTAAGAGTGTGCTTTTCCAAGAGCTCGAGCGGGACGCTCGGTTATTTTTGCCAACGCTCAAACGCTTAAGTTTTTCCAATTAATCTCAGTCCAGTCGCAGAAAGCATCCGCGTTGTTTTATCAACGACAAATAGACCGACGTTTTGACCCAAGGGTCTCTGATCGGAGCTCGAAATAATTGAAATTTAAGACGCGAAACGAGCGTACGGGCGGTGACTCTTCCTCGTCGTTGCCTCGACTCGATTCGATCCAATTAAGCGCGGCCCCGAGGGCCCCGCAGAGTACTGTCGGGAACTTCGATTCTCTTTTCCTCCCGCTGTCTGTCTCTCTTTCTTCTTCCGGCACTCCTGTCTTGCGACGGAGACCTTTACCGCGTTAAGGAGGCGACATTCGAGCGTGAGCAAAAACCGGCCGAGACGATGAAATACGTCCCCCCTCCTTGCGCCATCCTTCGCGATACTCGTTACCTTAATTACATTCGGAACGTAAACCACGTAATCAAAGAGGACGGCCCTATTTGCTCGCGACGGGGAACATTTTTCGGGATGTAAAATGAAGTTCCGCGGGAAACAGCGCATGACAAATTCGCTCATATGTTCCATAGTAGGTCTTCGTAAAACTCAACGTCGATATTTCGTTGGCAACGAAAGTACTTTATTACGCGCTTGACATTCTGTGGAATGTCTGTCATAAAACGTATTTACTATGAGAGCAAAATACTAATACTGAATTGATAATTTATAGTTATAAGATACCATAGCAATTCAATTATTTAATTTTATTTTAACTTTTTGACAAAAAATTGAATTATCAGTCTTTTTCACAAATATCTTTTTTTTTTAATTCAGTCGCAAAAACTCATATGGAAAAATTATGTATGTTTACAATTCTCTTTTTCTTATCGCTGGATAATATATTCGAAATAATTTTATTCTTCTTTTTTTTCAATTTACAATTATTACATTATTCATTTATATAATTAATTACCTTTTGATTAATTTTTTTTAATAAGCTCTTTTTGAATTTTAATTATTAATAAAATTATTAATAAAAAGTTTCAAAGAAATTAGATTTTTTTTACAAATTTGATTATTTGTAATTTTTGATAAAATCATAATTTTTTAAAACTAAACGATCAAACAGATTTATTCATAAAAAAAATTATTTTTTAATCGATTTGGCTCTTCCTATGAAAAAGATACATAAAGGTAAAAAAAACAAGAGAACATTTTTACACAAGAGTTTTTCAAAAGTTTTGATGATATTTGGTGTCATTACTTCACATTTTTTCCAATTTATCCTTTTTTTGTTTGTCTATTTCAAATAAATTCTACAAATAGAAAATTTATTATATTGTAATGCAGGTATATCGATATCAAGGATTACAAGAGTTTATTCTGAAAAATAAGACAAACTTAAAGTATTGTATACACTTGTGCTTCATTGAACAAATCATAATGATTCCATTAGTTTTCATTAACATCTTCATTATCTGCATAGACTTTTTATCATTTTTATCAATATTTTATAGTGTGTTGTTTATTTTATACTTATAGAATATTAAGAATAAGTTTTAATATATATTCTTTCAACATATCAAAAAACATAGAGCATTCATTAGAACATAAATAATAGTATTTAATAATAATGAAAATATTTTTTTGTTCATGTAGTCGCAAGTGCATTGTTTATTCTGTTTCATGTAAAATTGTTTTTTTAGTCTTTATTTTTTTAACACAACGTATACAGAAATTATTTTATATGGCTCAAAACGTGCAAAAAATATTTTTTGTTAAAAAAAAATTAAAAAATATTTTCATCATTTTCAAATGCATCTTCCCTTTTGCACTCTTATGCGTTATTTGCTGATAAAAAGAGGCATAATTACTTGGACCTATATTTGAGGCTCTCGGCATTAATATGAGCAATAAGGAGTCCATCAATGTTCTCAAGATTCTCTTCCGCCTTATTCTTGTTTCCATCTTGAGGTCGACATTTAGTCTTCGAAGGAACAAACGGGCAAACGCGAACTACAAGTAACGTCACCTCCATTAATCTTCCTCCCGCTCGGATTAGATCCAACCTAAGGGATTCTCACGATCTTGTCTCGACCAAAATTACGATCGCGACCTCTTCGTGACTCCGCATCACGAAGGCTGATTGAATCCCGAAAGGGAACACCGAGATAATTGAAAATAGAATACATAAAATATCATGAAAGTCGGCTACCTTATAACAATTATTAAAAACAGTTATTAGGTTGTTCTTATTTCGGAATACTGATTATATAATTAGCAAACAGACGCTCAAATTTTATAATGATGCATTACATTGTTATTTCTAAATATAGATATCTATCTTCTTTCTTTCCCTCTCTTTCTTTTTATATCAATATTTTCAATAAATGCATGTGAACAGGGAATATTAAAATATGTGCGCCCTCTTTAATTATAATTCAACTTGAGATATAAAAAATTATTCGATGCGCGATGATGCGTTTCCACCAATTGCAAAGCAATCTCGTCGCGAATATTTCAGACCACGAGCTTGGAGATAGACAACATACAATAGCGCGACAAAGGGTAATAGATAGCAATGAGGTATTGTTTCGTGTCGCTTTCAACGAGTCCTCCCAATTAAAGCGCATCCTTCCATCGGTCTAAAGTCGAAACACGATGGAGCGTGTTTCCGGCGACGAATGGAACGTATGTGAAAAAGAGAATGTATTCTACGTTTCAATAAAGTCTCGTTACCGCCATGCTCGCTGCAAATTATCCTTATTCCGGAATATTTTCTGCCCGATCGCGATTGCGCATCGTAAAATAATTAAAGCATAACAAATTGACATTGCAATAAAACACGAAGCCTGCGATTCTTTCTTTTTACTCGCACAATATTCACTAATATATGTATACACGATCCGATGAAGCACTCGGCACTCGGCATAGATTTTTGATAGACAATGAGAGCTTCAGTTTAACTCGAATCTTTCTTTAGCTTTAATTTGAAATTTGAAACATTCTCTGTTGAGAAACAATTTTTCAAAATAGAACACCTTTTCACCGTAATAAACTGTAAAGAGAAAGTTCGACGAGATTTATAACTGCGTACACGTTCCAAATTCACACAGAATTCTAGACAGGCATAAATTTCAAGTAACACGTGACACCAGGTGTTTTTCACATAAATTATTTATGCAAGATTCATACAAGACAGGTGCTAAATCCAGATTAGCTGTGGTAGGTTTTTTTATTATTTTTTTTTTTTACAGAATGGAAGTTCCGTCGATGCGGTCGCGACGCCGGATCAATACCGGATGAAGACGCCGAAGTAAGCGAAAAACAAAATTCAATTAGAAATGCAGGCTGTGGGGCAAAGTCGGGGCTGCGAATCCGGCAAGTTGAATGTAATACGATTACCAGCGGCTGAAATTGTATTCCGAAGAATCGAATTTGCGGTCAAACAAAATGGTCAAGTGCGCTATACGCTCATCGGGCGATCGATGAAGAACGATCTCGCCCGCGAAACGAAATGAGCAACTCTGTAAACTTCTTGCGAAAGTTGAGGGATGGGGGATCTTTCTGCTAGTAGAATAATAATAGCTATATCAAATAATAAACTTCTCCTGTATATAAGAAGTAAGAAGGATGAGTCAGAGTTACCGAGAGGCAGAGAAATAGGCAGGAATGTTAAAGAAGCTGTGTGTCAATATTTGTCGGTGGTATCTCGTTATTGACGAGATTATTGAACGTCTGGCGCAACAAATATCTGAGGATTATCAATAACGAAAGAGACGGTATAATGGAAATTGAATCGTTTCTCACATTACGGACGAATACTAATGAATTGAATTGATAATATAGCTTATCCTTTTATCTCGCCACCGCACGCTGGAGCTCGAAAAATTTCAGAATCTTTACATTAAATTTCGATGTACTTATTTTCATAATAATATCCTTCTACATTCTATTATTCTCTATCTTAAGACGTCGTGAATAAATCTCTACCTTACTTTCTTGAAAAAAGATGGAAAGTACTAAAGTAAATAAATATTTTGAGGCTCTTGTGTAGCCTAGGGACGCATTTTCAGATTAACAATAAATTGATAATGAAAGCTCTGAAAAAAATTATTCTGTCGGCATACGGCTCGACGAATGAAATTACGAGACGGAAATTCTTTACTGATTATCGGCTTTGTGCTGCCGGTATCGGTAAAGAAATGAAAAAACGTCATATCGCATCTCAAAGGGATAACAATCCTTTCAAATGACAATCCTTTTTGTCGCGTCAAAGAACGAGTCATGCCTGCCTGCCGCGCGCATTTTCATTTGGCTGATTTTTGTCATCCGGCATATTACGTATCGTGCAAACTCGTGCTTGTATACGCGCGAAAAAAAAAAGGGAATAAGAGTGAGAAACGGCTGACGACACTGACAAACAGAAAGGGGAGGGTCAAGTGCGTTTCAACAGACACGCGACACTCGACCACTCGTCGCCGTCTTTGTCCCTGCCTTCGTCCCGCGCGACTTGCATGCGTCTTCTTACTTCGTCTTCTCTTCGTCCTTTGTATCGTTTTACAATAGGAGCGACTGAGCCGGTAAAGATTTTTGGCCCGGCCTCGTCGCGCCTGAAATGAAGTACCATTCATTTCCGAGCTGCGCAACGACGCTCGCACAGGAAGGAAGATCGGTATGCGAGGAACAGGGAGGAAGTAATCACGGAAAACTCGGGCAAATGTTGCTGCATGAACGACGTGCAATGGGAGTAGCTCGTTAAGAGCGAATACCCCAACTCTCATAGCATTGACATAGAATAGGTATGAATTTAACAAGTTTAACAATGCGTTTACTTGAGTTCTATACATAGACACGATCGCAACTAAAGATTTTGCTTTAATAATTGCGGATCTTCTTGGGGATTTCTACACGTTACTTCCTGTCAGAAATTTGACGTTGATCCTACAATTAGTGATTCAAGATTAAAAGTGGGAGAACAGATACATTTTTGGCGCTATTCTTTCTTTTTTTGGATTGTGCCATATTAATCTAACAATAAGAATAGATGTCTTATGAAGTGACGAAAACCGTGTTAAGAGAAGCAAATCTAAAAATTGATATGTAAGAGAGACCTTTTTCTAAAAAGATATAAAACATATTACTATAATTATCAACAATTCTGAACAAAATTAAAATAACGCATTTTCATTTTTTATTCACAATTAGAAAAACAAAACGATGCTCTTTACGTTTAGATAAGTTTCATTATACGTCATGATAAATGTACAATTCAAAATGAAAAGCGTTAATTTAAACAAGAGTTGCCCATGTGAGACTATTATTCAATGGATTAACACAATTTTCAACGGAAGAGGAAAGACCAGCTATAAATGGCTGCAGTCTTGGTACAGGAAATCATAGCGGCAGCGTAAAAATGCAACGCTGGGCGATTTTACGCTTTGCACGGAGATCCTGCATCCTTCCGCAGTGCGCGTTTATATACGGTGTCCCGTTATTACGTTAGATAATCTTTACAATCATTCTAATGGTGGTATATCTCGTTTTAACGGCGGTACATTGTACCACATAAATGAAAAATGAGAGAAAACCAATTAAGAAAATTTAAAAGGTTTTGTTTACACTAGTATGTCTATATGGTTCCACATTTTCATTTAATAACTCTCAATGTTTTTTGACATGAAATATAGAGCTTGGCTTATAATTCGTATCTTATAAGATACGACGACTCATGCATCTCAGAATATTTACTTTTTTCTTCAATATTTCTATTATTTATCCTTTTGATTCCTTTCATTATTATGGAATTATGTATATATCAAATGTGTATATATACATATAATATTAAATATAATAAGTCACACTAAAAATAAATGAAAATTCGAGGCAATGATTGGTCACAAAAATTTATTAAAGTCAAAATCAATATCGAAATTGTTACGTATTAATATTTAGAACTCTCTTTAAATAATTTATAATTTAATTAATTATTCAGATTGCAAGATAAAATTTTATTTATAATTTTACATGTATTTTAATATATGTTTGTGCTTTAATATAATCTTTTATACATGCATGTATATGTATATACATATATGTATATATTTCTGTCTCTTTCGATAATTCATATTACAGATGTATTAAATTATGAATAGAATTTTATCCTAAATTTTGTAATAAATCGTGAATCATCTAAAATGAATTCTATTTAATTAATACGCTGCTTTTATCAGTTTCATCTAAACTACAGTCCAATATATCCTTCGAGAAATATCTCATTGTGAAAGTAATTACACAGTCAGTTAGCCAACAAGAAAGCAGCGTTGACGAACATAATCAGACATGACTATTCTCTCATTCTAATCTTAAATCAAATAATTTTTAAGTAAACGTAAAATTGAGTTTTTACGGAACACCCCGTATAAAAAGAAGCCGCCAACGGATCCGCGATTTCGAACGTCTTCTGGTACCCCACATTCGTTCACACGCACGCATATACAAACGCATACACACACAGATGTTGCACGCACGTAGAGAACGCCTTCTAACCCAAGCCAACAGCTCCTGAAAACGAACTGCTTTTCACCGCTGTGGAAACATTTTTAACCCAGCCTGCGCGCGCTCGTTTCTCTCTCTAAATCGCTCGGTGCCGCCGCGATACGTTAGCGAGTCCCCCGAGGAGAAAGCGGTGGCTTGCGCCACCAGACTCGTTTCTTTCAACCACCGTTGGGATCAGACTCGTCGTCGCGGTTACCGATATTCCTTACGTATAATCGTCTTACGATCTTCGATCGTTTGTCTCCTCCCATCCACCCCTTTAAGCTGTTTATCTCGGGCTAAGGAGGATAGAATAAGTAAGGATGAGTATAAGAAGGATAAAATAGAAGGATAAATAAGTAAGGATAAATAACTAAACTTCGCATAGTTCACAGCCAGGAAAAAGGTAGTACATTTAGGGATGCCCTGTAGTCGTTACACGTTGTAGAGCGTCAGTGAGGTAATTTACGAAGAATGTATGCATTGTAAACGTTAATTTCTGCTCTAATTACTTGCTATTTACTGTCGTGACCAGAACAGCTGCGACATGCATTTTTTTGGTGGGTGAACTTTAGTACGCGCAAAAATCGTCCTCGCCATTTTCGCACATCGCGAAAACTCATTGGAAGAAAAAGCGTTTTTGTCAACGATAATACAAATCGTAGAATAACACGTATCGTCAAAAATCGTAGAATAACACGGAAAAATTTTCGATCATGGCTAAATTAAGAATTTCAAGTGTTTACTATTGCAAAGATCAGCGATCGGCGAAACTCGGATCAGAAATCATGTTCTCATGAATTTTCGCTTCTTCGTGTCTTTACATTCACGTTCTTCAATCCCGTCGACCCTCCTTTCCGTTCTTCTTAAGCCTTCCGCTCTCGTCACCCTCTTTCGCATCTCTCACGAATCGCAAGTTGTAAAATCGTATTACCTCGCGTTACGAGGCCGGGAAAGTTATGTATCATTGACATGTTTTACGGCGTGAAAGGGATGGGCTGCTTGCTAGAAAAGCACAGAGGAAAACATCGGTCGTTGTGCGGCAATAAAGTACGCTCGGCGGCTCGTATTTGTATTCCAGACGAGCATGATCCTATTTCCAGTACCACTAGAATTGTTTCGGGTGGTCGGTCAAGCTTGCCGATTTTCTTAAGACGCGATCGTAAAAAAGCAGAGACTTGTCGAGGCTACTTTACCGAGTCCGACGATTTTGACGGTTGATAAATTAAGAAAGACGCATTGCCAAAAATTATCAAAAACTCGAAAGCTGAAAGGTGAAAAGAGTTGGCTGAATTTAATGAATTTAATGAATAATATAGAAAAATATAAAATCTTTATTAATTGTAGTAACATTGAAATTATTTAAAGTACTCATTACAGAATAATAATATACTTATTACCTCTCAGAGTGAAAAATACTTGTTTCCTCTCTTCTGTTCAAAAATTAAAATTTAAATTCCTTACTGTTGATTTACGCTACATCAAGAAAAACCTTATTATTCGAGAGTATTTGCTTAGCATTTATTTTATTAGAATGAATAACTTATAACAGAAAAATTAGAAAGTGCAGTGAATATATTTTATGTTACTTGCAACATTTATCATCTACAAATTAATATTGTAAAATTAATAGAACTCATTGAAAGGTGCTCTCGGACATGTTACTAACTCCCTTAGTTCAGTATTGCAGCCACTGCCCGACCGTCTATAATATCCGACAGTAATCATTTATAACTACATGTATGTTCCGTGCGTTATCCCGATGAGCGCTTTAAAATCGTCAATTTCATGCGACAGGGATTATTGCCTCGATTCGAGTCGACGTCTTCCCGTCTCGGATTGGCCCCGATGTTCATCCCGACGGAATTATGTGTTCGTCGTTTGTCGTAGTCGACAAGCTCCGATCTGAATCGACGGACGGGCAGCGAGTTAACGGTACGCTTACCTCGTTTCGATCCGGATGATTATGAGCGTTTCGCTCCCGTGCACGTGCATCTCGTTACAAACCGCCTGATTATAGGCGACTGCTTTCACTGTGCGGACGCGTCACACGCATTGCGGGTAACTGCGAACACGCTGATAGCGATAATACTAGATACAGGAGTGAGAGAACTGAGAATTGACGTTCGCTTCCTAAACCTTAATCCTATAACGCGTAATCTCTTTTACACGTTTGCTCTTGAATAAGACTATTTAGTAACAAAAGTTTACAATACTGAAGAATATTAAGTACTCTTTTTAGTATCCATACGTTAAAATCAAGCAGAAAGATGTAGTGGTGTAAAGATTCCGAAGTTTTTAAAATGAGGGATCATTCTTAAAATGAGGTTTAAAAATGTGTCCCTTCAAGTGAGATGCGAATAATTGCTAAACACGATCCATCACGAATTACATTTACTCGTAACCATGTTGATGTAGAACAGTCGATATTATATTAAATTACGGAGATACTTGGAGTGTAAAGCATTTACGATCAACTAACTCCCAACATCCAGCAATACGATCGCACGTAAATGCGTGCGCGATATCCACACGTCGAAGCCATCTTAACGCCCATAAATACATTAACGAACGTGCTCAGTGCTTATGTCGCGAGTTTAATTATGCACGCATTTGCCTTGTAATTAGCACGGGCTGTTTGGTTACGCCGACCCGATACTCACGGAACTGTAACTCACGTGACCTGTTTGTGAGGTTTGAATTACGTAATACGGGCTGCTATCCACACATGCGAGTCCTGGAAATGACACGCCTATGATACATGACCGTGCTGTATGTATCTTGTAGAGACGATTACATATATAAAGACACTTATTTTCAATTAACGCCACTTGATCAGGTCCAGAAAATGCATTGCGGCATTACAGCCACGCTTGTTTACATCAAATATCAAATTTCTGCAGTATTTTTAACATTCTCATGTAATATCGGTGATATTGCCGATACATTAATTAGCGGTACAATAGATACTCGATTAACCAGCGAGGTTGCAAAATGAATTTTAGTCATAATAAAAATTCAAAATGATATTTAAAATATCTGTAAAATCGAGGTATGTGAATTTTAATACAATTCAGTTTAATACAATGGCGAATGCAAATTATGAAATGAACTTTCACATTTGTTTACTTAGTACTTAATTAGAATTCTCTGAAATAGGAAAAGACGGCTCGACGTTATTTGCCGGGGGATAAAACAGCTGGTAATGCACATTCAAAGATAATTCTGAACTCCAGTTCCTTCTACGCGAGAGCACTCGAAACGAGAACGAAAGGCATATCGGCGATTACTCCGTTTAATGGTCCGGAAGTATTAAGTCGATCGTACGTACGACAAAGTAGATTATCGGTCTTCTTTAATTCGGTCCTTTAGGGACGAATGAAAACTGGTTGTGCTTTCACCGCCGGAAATTTTTACAAGATAATTCACACAATTACGATAAAGCTTGATTGCCAGAGCTTCTACATCTAATGCTGACTGAAAAAAATTAATGACTAAGAATTATCAGGTTTAAAAATAAAACGATATAAATAGATAATAGGTATATTACACAAGTCGTTATTCTCATTGAAAGAATTTTAAAAACGAGTAACGTGACCAGTCAATAGGAAGAATTTGACGAAGCAACAAGTGTTTCCATTATTGTCTGTCGCATCAATTTCCATTTCCATTTTAATTATTTGAATTAACTTCATTATTGAGTTACTTAATTGTAACATTATCGAAGCGATTACGTCACGATCTCCGTTCAAAGTTACTAATAATTCTGCAACGTTAAACACTTCGCCAAAGGGTGTGCAATAATGGCGGGTGTCGAACGGTTACGCTTTGATCAAACGCGTTAATGACACACCAATGGCACAACAAACGCCACTACGAAACCGCATGAGGCAAAATGTATTACGCGAAATAAACAAAATTTGTCGATGAATTTAACGTTAAAGGCTTTTTTAGCTTATTGAAAAACATGAAGCTTGAAAGTTAATTTTCAATGATTTCTAATGCAATAACAATTTCGACAATAACAATTTCTTAATCAAATTAAATATAATTGGGACAACAGCGGGGATAATAAGCGATTACGCGCACATGCACAGTAGTCCGACTCACTGCCCGATCAACCGAGGTAATAGAAACCAGCGCGTCATCACCCGAAGGAATGCAGGTCGATGCGCGGTCAGCCAAAGTAATACAAGTCAGAGTGCAGTCAGCCGAAGTAGTATAAGTCACTGTTTATGAGCTAAAGTAACAGATGCGATTAATTGATCGGCCATACAAAACCATCTATTGTCCTTGATTTTATTTGATAACAATGCTCATTAGAGAGAGATTTTCAAAGATTATTCAAAATGTTATAAAAAATAAATGCTATAGAAAAATTAAAAATCTAAAGGATTATCCAGCCCAACGCTTGCAAGCGAACATTAAAATGACAATGATCAGCATTTCCGACGATTCGAGCTTTTCCACAAATTATTTCAAGTTGCAGAAACATCGAACGTATCACTGAAATATTTACACGATTTCTCTTTCATCGAACACGTGCCGACGCGATGCTTCTTCGCTTTGCTCTCGCGAGACGACGATGTGAAGAGGAAAGAAGCGGAATGGATGACGGGAATTAGGTTTTCCGGAGGATATGTGACCGGCTTTTCTAGATGATGGTGTCTCTATACGATGTCAAAGTACCGCGGCAGCCAACTTTCTCGTAAAGCTTCTATCTGCTTTCAATGCTTTTCTGCGATACGCGGCATTCCGTTATGTAAAAAAAAAAAAATACTGAAACGCAAGCGGGTGCTTTTCTACCTATATCGTAATTATGACCGGCATGTGGAAACCAATCCGATGAATCCGGATCTGAATTATTAACTGTTGAATAGCGAAAATTCTATTTCCCTCCAGTAAAAGGAAATAATTAATGAAAAAAATGAATGCTCAAAATATATTATATTTATCTAAACCTTTTTCTTGAATAAACTGATAAAATATTTGTTGCTAAACATATTATAACAGTTCCTGTTTAAGTACGCTGGTTTTAGTTTAACAATGCTTTCAGGATTTTTCATTTGTATTAAAAATTCAGCGGCATTATTTAACGTCGCATCATTTATTAACGATTGCTGTAACAAAAGAATTAAAAAATACGCAGGGCGGAGTTTTACAAATACCTAATGATTAATCGTGGAAAAACTCATCGAAACGGTCTTTCTCAAGGGGATTCAAAGATAGGAAAAAAACCAAGTATATGTCTCATAATCAAATGTTCATGTTTAAATCAAATATCAGTTTCTTTCCACTACTACATCAGGAGTAAATAAAAAAACATAGATGTATTCGCATGCGGCTAATCTTAATCAAAGCCGTTTCGAAAAACAGTCCGGCATGATTTTCTTTATTTTTCCCTGGTTACTCGTGCAGAATCAATTCGCGATGGCGGGATACTTGTTGGTCGGAAACACGCGGTACAACGCAAAAATCGCAAACAAGCCGGGACAAAAAGCCGTGGGAAACAACGAGCGAGCGGCGTATAGACGAGTCCGTATTGTCTATCGCAAATAACAGCGAACATCGGTATTCCCGCGGTGTGTACGCAGCCCGAGCACGCGACACGCTCGATGACAAAACCTGTAGACATCCGCGAAACGAGACGGAACGGCTGAACGCGCGCGCGCGCGCGCGGGCGCGCGCAAACGTACGCAGGCACGTCGGGGAAAATCCGAAGAATTTCCCGAAGAGCAGGTTTCCGCTGGTCGTTATATAACCGGAAAAGCTCGGCCGCGATAAAAGCGGCGTAAAAGGAATCCAGGCTGATTCCCGCGAGCGCACCGCCGTCTCCGGCGCGTTAATTGTAATGGTATTAATTACGATAATGGAGCGCCTCCCTCTCTCGTATCCCTCATCTCATACCAGCTCTCTCTCTCTCTCTCTATCTATCTATCTCCCTCCCTCTCTCTATCTATCTCCATTTCTTCCATTCCCCGCAGCCCTCCTCTTCCGCGCCTATGCACCCCTTCACGCTCACCCTCGCTCGCACCGTGCCGCTAGCCCCTCTTCAGCCATCTTCCACCCTTTGTTCCGTCCCTCGACTCTGGCGTCAATTAAGTGGATATCTCAAACGAAAAATTCTAATAAGCTCATTGAAACGGGTCCGCTCGAGACGTACCAGCGCGGTTCCAATGGAGCTTCAACGGTCGCGGAAGCAGATGGCGTCGAGTACGACATCGCCGATGGCGACATTTTTTTCTCACCCCCAATGGCGCCGCTTCGTTCTTTCCGACGGCGACGCGTCGCGATGCGATGCGATGTGACGCGACGCGACGCGAAGCGAAGCGAAGCGTGGCCCGTGGTTCGAGTACGTTCGATCGGTCGAGGATTCTCGAGAGAATAGCTCAACGGCGGGAGAGCCTCGCGAGAATTCAGGACTTCCCTCAGTGAGATCTATCGACGGCGAGGGAATGATGAGGGGGGAAGAAAAGAAAGAGCGGGGGAGACATAGGTACGACATACGGATACGTTTTCGAAAAGACGGAGTACCGAGAGCTTTGTCTCGGACCGGGGCTTCAAACACTTTTGTTCCCACTTCTGTTACTTTGTTCTCGGAGTAGTGTTATTTGACGTCCGTAAATGAATATACGGCGACTGTGCCGAGTATGGGAATCGTGTATTTTAGATGGCCTTTGTAGCTTCTCGAATACACTTGTCGATACGACGTATCGCCGAGTGCGTCCCGCCTGGAGACGCTCCGACGAGTTCAAAGTCGGTTTTGCTTTAGCAAACATTCCACGAGAGATCACGCAGCGTAGCTCCTCAATTTGCATTAGATGTACTTCAATTAAATCTCAAGTTTTCTGGTAGCCTTGATGCAGTTACTTATTTGCATAAAAATATTGAGTCAGATATTGAAAGAATCATATACGGCAATGTATTCATTTAAATGTAATCTTGCGAAAAAAATTTACATAATTCCCCTCGATATATACGTGCCCTTAATACTAATGTATGTACGACTGCAGCGGCAGTAAAAGTCTGGAGGTGTCAGGGGTTAAATCTGATCCATATAGTCATAAACGTACGGTATAACGGTTTTTTCATCGGGCTACTTTGCCCTGCTTTTGTAATTCATTACATTTATAACAGAGAACATGTTAAACTTATACATTATTTATAAAGTTACCGTGAGACAGAAATTATGGATATTACACTTAAAATAAAAATTTATGATCGTCTAAATTTTAGAACATTTTTTTAAGTAAATGAGATGGATCTCACCGTAGTTCGACCAAAAATGGGCAAACATTTCTCACAATCGTTCGTATGTAATATGATCAAAAATAATATACCTCAACTAAATTTCACACTTAGGCAATTGAAGATATACTCAATATTACAGAACTAGATTACACAACAAAGTTTCATTTAACTGATAACTTTTCTTGTCGGAAGACTGTTGAAGGAACATTTCACCGCTCGTGATATATGACCGTGGACTCTTACATTAATTTATATGCGAAGAAATTAATTATTCCGCCCGGATTATAGATGTCCTCCGTGCAGAATTATGCTATTTCCTTGCTAACGAGACTTATTGATAAAATAGCATTACGCGATCGTTACACGACGGGTCACAATGCTAGATGATAAAACGGAATTAACCGTGCGCAGAAATTAATTCAATGCACTCGTCATTATTACCGTAATCTCATACATCGTTAACGCAAATTTAATATTTAGTATTGTCCACGTGAAGCGTCCTGTGTTTATTCATAAGTTACGGCATATTTCATATCTTCAGCCATAAACTTTCCCAAAGCCGAATATAGAGATGCGTATCAGATATGCAGACATGCTTTTCCGAATACATTAAACAAGTAAACTATTAAATGGAATATTATGGACATATAGTTACAAAGTTCTTTTATGATTCGATAATATCAAAAGATTATCTTTTGTACATTCATACATATATCTTTGAAAAACGCCAAAAGCAATAATTAAATAATTCTAACGTATACAAATGTAATGCACAAACGTAATTATTTTCATAATAATTGTAAATAAACAACAAATTTATCTTAGATATTCTAACAACAAAAAGAATAATAGAGATAAACAACTTTTTTTGATATGATAATTCTAAAAATGTTTATATGTGTATATCTGTGTATCAAAAAATTACAAAACTTTATTATTTAATTTGAAGACTATCTTGTAAATGTGACCTGACTTGCAACTTTGATAAAGAATATTGACTAATTAATAATTATAAGAGAGAAAGAGAGAGAGAACAAATTCATTGTTTTGTAATTAATTGTCATTAATTTGCGGATCAAAATAGTAGAACCTATGTATTTGTTGTTTCCAAGATTTGTATAATAAGAATGGATTATAAATCTAAAAGAAATTTATAATATCTATAACATCTTTAAAAATATATTTCTTGAAAAAGTTGTCAACTGCAAAATTTTGAAAATGTCTATTATTTTGTTTCTATATACAATTCTATATACAATATCATAACGTAATTTATTTAACTAATGAAAAAAGATTAAATTTTACAAATCTGTACTGTTTTATAATAGCAATTATTTCATATTATTTGAATAATATTATTTGAATTTATTACGAAAAAGAGTATTTTACAAAATTACATTTATAATGAATCGTCTTTTTGCATTAAGAAACATTAATGATTAAACTTCCAAAAACAAGAAAATAAGACTGTCTATAAGGTATTCTCTTTATAATAGATCAATTAGGTTCTCTTTCTTTATGGAACTTTTTTATGGAATTTTAAACGAATTAATTGCCTATTTAATGTTTAATGAGAGATGAACTCAAACGAAAATTAAGAGAAGTTTTCTTTATACGCTAGTCGGACTCTTCTAAAGAACATAACAACCCCTTTTTTTCATATGTGTAATTTATTATTTTATCATACAATATGTAAGGGAAATGTATTCTATTTTTAATTGTTCAATTTATTTTGTCAAATGATTTTTACGCAGATTGATATGTTCTGTCTTTTTTTGTTATAATTTTGAAATGTTTGATATTTCATAATAAATTAAAAAAATTTTCCTCAATTTTTTCAATCTTTTACTGCTTTATAAAATATTACAAATTTTAATATATTTACAAACCGGAGAAACAATTACGTTATAAAAATGCAATGAATAAAATACAAAACATTTATAAAACGCGTTATACCGCCTATAATTTACTATTTAATTTATTAAATAATTAATGTTGTATATTGTCCCATTGTCTCGATTATGACGGAAATGATATAATGTTCCACTTATACAACGTATTACATAAAAGAATATTGTTTCGCTCTCTGCCATGCTGTTCTCTAACGAAGACGTGATCGCAATTAAGAATAAACATACCGCGCAAAGAAAGTAAATTCTCCTTAGAGAAACGTACAAGATTCCAATGCTGGCGATGTTCCAGTTTTTAGAAATTAGTAACAGCTCAGAAACCCTTGGAAGTAGATATAGTGGGCGGAAGTGTAGACAACAACGGATAATAACGGCGAAGTTGGTTACGTCGTGGCTTCGCGGGCGCGCCACGCCGCAAGAAGTGTAGTCGTCTTTCTCTATCCAGACTTTAGAAAAAGGTCAACACCCTTGATCATGATGAAAGTTCCGCCGTCGGAAAGTTCCGGAAAGAAATAACGTATATATGATTGTGCTCGCAACTTGATCTTTATAGAAGACGCGCATTTGCTACCATATTGCTGTCAGAACCAGAAAATTGGAATTGGCGTAACGCTACTTTTATAGGGACGCTCCCGGAATCTTACAATTAATCGACGGTTAACTTTCTTTAATGAAAGTTTCATTAGAGGATAATGAAATTTCTTTTATTTATTGCGAGCTTTCACTAACTTATTCCCCGGGTAGAACAAAAAGTCATGATAATGTCAAAGTGATCTCAAATGATGTCAAAATTACCCAAAAAATGATTAAATTATGATTGAAAGGTGAATTTTGTAATGATATTCGGGTCATTTTAATGTCACTTTGACATTATTATGAGTTCTTGTTCTACTTGGATTCTTAATATATCAAATTCCTGGGAAAATGATATTAATGATATTAATGTAGAATATATGTAACAATACGATTTTTACGTTTTTCTCATTTTGAAAAATTTTCAAAATGAAAAAAATTTCTGTTTGATATTCGACAATCACCAAATTGTTCAACTCGATTATCGGTTCGACATCGTAAAGGAATTCACGCTAAGATCTTGTCGCGAAGGTCGCTCCGTTTCTCTGAACTGTAAATCAGATGAGAGACGCAATTAACCGCGGGCGCAATAATCTTCAACCGCGAGCGTTACGTCGCATTGACAAAAATACGTAAACGATTCGCCGCGCGAGAAAAGAAGCCCATTAGCGCTCGTGCGGCAACCAAGTGGTCGTTCATTCATGAACTCGGGGGCGGCCATGGCGTCGTAGTCGCCGCTACGCTATGTACTACGTTCTCCGCTAGTATTATCGCTACCACCACCACCACCACCACTACCACCACCGCCGCCGCCGCCGCCGCCGCGCTCGCTATTACCCTCGTTCTACTACGCTCCACTACCACTTTTACACATCGCCAACGCCACCGCCATCACCACCACCACCATCATCACCACCATCACCGGCACTGCCGCCCTCGGTGCACCAACGTCGGTTACGTGTTCTACCACAAACCAGGTACCGGCACCGGCATCGCCACCGCCGCGGCGCGGCGCGGCGTGCCAAGCCTCGCGTTCCTGGCGTTCTTACGCGAGGAGCTTCAAATACCCCCGATGCGACAAGCCATCCTTTTAGCCGAAGCACTTCTATTGCCGATACGCCTTGACATTGAGAGCACCGACGCGAATGGCCCGCCGCGTATCGCGACTACCGCTTCCCGGCCCCGGATGTCGGAAATGTTGAGCGAGTCCGTCGAATGGATCGCCGAATGCCTAATCCTCCAGCATGCCTAAGAACATATAAGCTGGATGACATGCATTCGGAGATTATTCGTATTGTCGCATTGGAACGCTTGATCTCCAGGATAAAAAGTGTTAGCGAAAGTCTCTATCTATTTTCTTTTCCTTTTTTTTTTTCAGTTTCGCCGCATATAATATTCCAATGTGACATTAAAATGTTATTCAAACCGTGACTTTTGTAGGATGTTACACGAACAAATATTTACCTTTGAATACTCTCCTTATTATAATTCTGGATACGTATATTCTGATTATATTTTAAAATAGAATTGGTTACGAATGAAATTCAAACTATAGTTAGTTCCAAATAGAATTTAAAAATTTTTCATTCTGGATGTTATTTTTCAGACTGTACAATCTTTTCGATAATCGGTTTTCAACGAAAACCCGCCACTCGAATCTTATTCCAATAATAAAACGGTTACCTTTTTTTTTTCATTGTTAAAAGAATAATTTATATCGGTCTGCATTATAATTTTTCATAGAATTAATAATAATTAATAATAATTGTTGTCAAATCACAAACACATTGTATAAATAAATAAATGATGAAAATCATTTATACCATTTATATCAATTATCGAAATCACGACAGCAAACACATTAATAGCTTGAGGTTATTTCCCGTGTTCAGCCAAAATTCACGCTAATTAGAAGCTTCCCTTCCAGAGAAAGGCAGGAAATCAGCTCTCAATTTTGATAATGGATTTGAAATTTGTAGAAGCGATAAACGATACTGACAATTATTTTAAGTCAGTAAATATGTTCTCATTCATTTAACAGTAGAATGTAAGTACAGTAATTCTTATTTCTTCTAACGTAATTAAGAATAATTAATTGCGACGAAAACGTAATATTAGCAATCATCATTTTCAATTCACGTTCAAACTTTTGCTCAAATGACGACAATTTTTAATTTGTTATATGAATATGATATAAAATTACTTTTTGATGAAACCTCCGTAAAAGTCTTCATTAATGTATAGTTTTGTCTTAATAGATTATTAAGTGACAAAAGCAAACTGTTTTACAAGTTTGTCAACATCTCGAGAAGTATAATTAAACTTTCTTGGCTCTTACGAAAATCAATCAAAAACATTACCGACGCTCTTTCAGCGTCGCTTCCGGTTATCCCGACGGCTTTAAGGTCAACGCGCATACTATGGTCCTTGACACTGAAACAACACGAAACTTCGGCAACTTGTGGGCAAGTTCGCGAGATTTCCATACGTTATTCCGGAACGAGGGGAATGTATCCAATTAAAGCGACGAACGAAACTTTGACTGTTTCAACTTGCAAACTGTTTTGGTTCGCGTTTCCTTCGTTAAACATTATAGAATTATAGTCAAATAACGGAATCAAACTTTGGACATTTATAGAAAGTGTCAGTCGTTGATGAGAATGTATAAAAAGGTAGACGCGTCAATCAAGTGACAAGTGAATGATAACCCTGACGTTTATTTTTATATAATGTAATTATATGTTTCTTCATGGAGATGAAATACTATTAATTTTCAATTAAAATGCGCAGAGCTATAGTTAGAATAACCATTTAAGTAATTAAATCAGCATAATTCACTGGATTATATTATTTTAAGAATTTTCCCTCATTGCTAATTTTAAATATCACAATTCTTAAATCAATATCGAAAATTATTCTCTAATCTATTAATGTTCGATAAAAGCGTACTTAAAAAAATTAATCTTTAAAATCGATTGCTACATATACAGTCTTGAGAGTTAGCTGCACTAAAATTCAATTCAATTAAATTTAATGTCCCTCGTGACGACCCTCATGACAGATGAAAGTGACGACAGATAAAAGTGACTTTCGCGATTCGTGATGACGGTTGAAAACTCGCGATCCGTGACGTTCGAACCCGGCGACGATCCTGAAAATTACCGATCTGTTTCCTACTCGATAACGCACGAGACTGATCCTACTCTGGTGGTGATGACGATGAGAATGTTGACGGCGGCGGCGGCGGCGTGAGGAACAGAAGTTACAAAAGTATTCTCACCCCCGAAGCAAACAACTCTCTCGCCGCTTCCGCCGGAGCCTCGGACCGTAAACACACGTCGGTGGCTGGTCGCGTACTGAAGTTTCCACCGACGGTGGATCCAGCATCCCCGAGCGGGTTGAAAGACAGAGAGAGAGGATCCCGTCGCACACCGGCGTTCAACCCCACCACCCCACTCGCCACCTACCACCGACGCGGACACCCTTTAACCCTCCTCCGTTCGGCACCCACCGTCCTCCGAGCCGTCACTCGAAACCGTCACCGTCACCCTATACGAACCACTACCGACCCTGTGCGCAACCCCTCCACCGTGACACCTGGACGCAGGGTGGAGGACGCGCAAAGATAGGATATACTTACCATCTCTCACATTGTTAACCCAGAGACGATCGAAACTGAAACTTGTCTGGTTATTTTTTACTCTCAATGTAGCTAGATTAAATATAAGTTTACATAAAGAGGTTTTATGAAATCAATCGGAATAATTGCGATATTGAAATTAATGAAACTATAGTTTTTTTTTTTTTTAATGTCGAATCCGATAAAAGTATTAAAAGCAACAAACGCTTTTCTAACAAATATCACAAGTCATTTTTCATCAAAATTTACTTATACGTAACTATTTAATCGGAAACGTATTAAATAATTATTTAATATATATATATCTGTGAAATTTTTTTAGATCGCTATATTCATAATATTTAAAAAGAAAGAAATATCATTTATTTTTCAATATCAACCAACTTTTATTATTATTATTCGCATATTTTAACGTGACAAATAAAAGAAATTAATAACTACAATTTTTATACATGTCGAGACATAAAATTAAGTTCTTTATAGACCACATCGAATAATTTTGTCAACAGCTATTTGAGAAACCGAAAGAGAGAAGTAGAGAATGATTTCACTCTTCCTAAACTGCGGACAGTACTAAACACTTTTCTCTCATAGCCCCGCTGGCTCCGAAACCACCTTCATTCTTACGAGTATTTTCGTTCTTATAAAAGTAATCGTTTGGCCGGCAAACCCCTGCCGACGTGCCGACAAAAAGTCGGCGAAACTCTCCAAAAGTTTTCTACCTTCGTTCAGCGATATATTTCATTGTCGGCGGCCATATAAATTCTAAGAGATTTCGCACGATGTAAGATTTAGCTTGTGATTTAGGAAACGTTCCGGGCGCGCGGCAGCTTTCAGGAGAGATCAAATCCCCGGGTATCAACGGTTCTCGGACTTTGAGGATCTCGAAAGTCCTTCGCGATTTA
Source organism: Tetramorium alpestre (assembly GCA_021460005.1). Classification (NCBI taxonomy): domain Eukaryota; kingdom Metazoa; phylum Arthropoda; class Insecta; order Hymenoptera; family Formicidae; genus Tetramorium; species Tetramorium alpestre. The sequence continues at coordinate 917,716 of JAJVSH010000021.1, read as the reverse complement.
GAAAAGTTTTCGAAAGCGCTGCCGAAAGTTTTTTGTATCACTTACTTTTGCCCTCGGAACTCCAGAGCTCTTCGCGTATTTCTGAACCCTCTCTTCTCACAATACACGTATCACGTATGCGTATAACATTCGTATGCATATCGGGCCGACATATAATAGTCCCGTATTTGGATAAAAGGCATAAAAGATCAAGCATTTGATTTCTGCCGGAAGGCTGCATGACGCTGCGATATATACGCGAGTGTACGTTTAGTGTGACTGACACACGTCTCATTCTCCATTCAGAATTTAACAGAAATATTGGCTTTACTTTACATATTTACTTTTTACTTTTGCTTTGTTACGTTTACTTTTTTTCTTCCAAACGATTGCAGATTTTGATTTGCAACTGGTATCCATATCCGATATCATAAAATGCAAGCTTGCCCAACTATTTCATAGATTGTAATATAATAGTTTATTGCGTTGTTGTATAATGTTTTTATCTCAATATTTCTATTAATAAATGAAATTAAAATAACGGTGCTGTTATAAAAATTTTACTACGTAATTTGTTTATGTGTACAAACATTATAATAGAAGTTTACATTAAATAATTTTATCACTTATTTCATGATTTTTATTTGTTTTGCAAGCGTCTCGCACATGAAATAAAAATGTTTAAAAAAAATATTTAATCGATTAAAATTTTAGAATAACAGTTATCAACTTGACCCTTTATCAAATATTGAAAAACTACCTCGCTTTTCGATAAATAAACACGCCTAACAGCTTCGACATATGTTTCTATTTGTTCTTTTGCTTTGTAAACTCGAGTAATGTGAATGTATGTGAAAATATGTATAAATCGGAAGTGACACATTAGTATTAGCTCGTAAATCGTGCCGAGTAGGATAAGTTAGAAGCATAAAGGAGAAAGTTCTCGCGTAAAAGTTAGAGAAGCTTTGTTGATAAAACGTAGATCATCAAATAGTTCAACTCTTCATATTTACAGATCTCTTATGTTATGTAAAGTTACTTTAAAATAAATATTAATACTTGGTTAAAATCAACCATAATTGATTATAATGTGTAAACTATATTTTGGTATTAGATTTAATGGCAATTATGCTTGCAATTTACAACATGAGAAACATTTATATACTTAAAGTATGTAAAATATTATCTACTAGAATATATAATTCGGTTTGATTTTTACGAGATACTATTTATGATGTCGAATCATTTTTATTTTTGGAAATCTCATAACAAAATCTACAACAATCGCATATTGTCACATGCGTATTATTGATTTCTTGGTAGTATATGGTAGTATATTATCATAATCAGAATTAAATTTTTTTCCTAAATGCTCCTTAAATGTTTCATAAACCATTTTACATTTCGGAAAAATCTAGATAAAAGTAGAATAAAAGTAAAATATGTTTAATTTCTAATTAACAAAACAACTTGAAATCGCAAATATTTAATTAATTCAAATAAACTTCTACATTAAAACGTATTTAGATATTATATTGTTAAATATTCTATTAAATCACACATTAAATACTATTAAACCAAATGAATTTGGCGGGGGGAGGAGAGCTATTATATGGATTTAATTTTAAATCCAATAATAATGATCTATAATTCACATCAGAATTCAGGATAGAATTCTATTTATAATTTCACTGCGTATACTGATGTATATAGATACTTTAATATATATTTTATATAGAATGTATATGTGTGTAAATATGTATTTTAATTTTTCCGTATCATAACACATAACACTACACACACAAATAGAATTTTATTCTAACTTTATTTTAAATTCTGAAGCGAATTATAAAATGTCTAAAGTGAATTTTAAGCCTGTCGATAAATTATAATTAATTGAAACTCAAAATATGATTTTATTTATAATTTTGTGTGCCTTGTAATATGAAAAATATTTAAAGAATCAGAAATGTACACATATATGTATAAAATATGTATTAAAATACACACGTATGTCAAAATACATGGCACGTAAAATTATAAATGGATAGAATTTTATCGTGAAATCTGAGTGCAAGTTGCGGGATGGCCAAAGTATATATTTTAGAATAAAGGGTATTCTTATCTAGAACACATTAGAAAAATAATAGTTTTACATAGACGGTATGGTGTAAACAACGTATATGTATTTTATTTCAGATAAATATCTCAACATTGAACATTGACTAATGTATATGTATAAGTACATCGTTTACTCGTTTACGTCGCAGTGGTAGTCCGATATTCGTTAATATGTTTTATATATATATATACTTCTCTACCTATCACTGGTCTCTACGGGTTTGTTATAAACTATCTGATCGCTTAATGTCGATTATACGCAATAATGATTTTTATCTCTTACGTAATATATTTTTATCATCCCTGTATGCATTTATTTTACTCGCAATAATCTGCCTCTTATCTACCGTCGTAGATCGTCGTTGTAATCGCGTCGACGATCGTTACATCGTATATGTAACGTTTACCTACTAATTAACTATTTTTATCACAATTACGGTATTATTATTTAAAGCCGTTAGAGCGCCCGGCGAACTCTCTCTCTATTTTTGCCGAAATACTTTGATGGTGATTTTGTTTCTGTACGAGAATACTGAAAACTTTTAAAGATAATCATTCACGTACTCGTTTATCGGGATATTATCCTTCACAAAACTTACTTCTTTTAACAAAAATTTTATCTCGGGATTACTTAATGGAACGTTAATAAGTGAATTACATTTTCTGTGTCAAATATTAAATATAACGGTAGTAAAATAATAAAATTTTCATCTTTAATTAATTTTAACTTTAATGTTATAAGCGTTTTGTAATTACATAATATTAACATTTTCCTCGTTATTTTAATATTCAACTTTCGAATTTGTGCTTTAAATATTGCTTTAAAGATCTTATCACGTACAAAGCAATCAACGAAATCAGCATCAAAGTATCCCGTCTTTGCGAGTTTGCCAAATCGCTGGCGCCCGTTCGGCAAGCGCAATGTCTACCGTTCGTCTTGGATCACTTTCTTGGCGCTTTTCGACAAACGCTATATATATATCTAATTAATTAACAGTATCGCTTATTGCTGCTGTTTCGTGCATTGACTTGAAAGGTGACGCCTCTCTGAGGACGAACCAAGCTGCGTGTCACGGTAATCTTTGAAGTAATGGATCGAAATCGTGATACATTAAATGTAAAAGTTAAAGATATATATTAATTCATATAATATACGCAAAAATATATTTGTTAAAAAAAAAATCTATTCCATAGAAACCTAGGCAAAATTGGTATATCTTATCCCTGAAATTAGACATTGGCTTTAAAAAATTGCCAAATATAATATTTTCTTTCCTTCTTATATGTATCTGTCTATTGTAATATTTACGAGAGACAGATAGCTCTTAGTTTAGCCACTTTGTTTTCATAAAATGAATTACGAAAGATAAAAGGGGAAAAAAAATATACAGAGGAACCGAAAATCCGGGATCCAAGCGGAAATAAAGAAGGCGTAGAAACAAAATAATCCATGGATTTATTAAAAATAACACAGAAGTTCGAAATGACACAACAAATCAGAACAATAAGCCGCGCTTAAACGGATTAAGACGTCTGACAATTATTATAGCGTATCACAATCGCGGGAATATTGCTCAAAGATCGAGAATACCACTCCCGATCTCGATCTTTGCATTTCCCTCGACGATATTGCCAACTGTTCCAAGGAAAGCTTCGCGTCACGTGGGATCACGATCGCTGTCTTTAACTCTTTCGAGACATTCGCGCGTGAATTATTTTCTTATGCACTTTTCTACTTATTACTTTATTATTGCATAAATATGTTTCACTAGCCGCTCAGCGGTATATTTTTCATCGCAATCTATTGTTATTCTAAAAATTATAATGTATATTAAATTGCATTCACCTTTCACCACTTATCTTTATTAGAGCAATCCCTGAAAAAGCGTTGAAAATGGAACGGATATCACACTATTTGTCGGATGAATAATTTCCTACATCAGCTCAGGAATTGAAAAGTAACGCTCGTAATGTTTTTTCAGGGATTCCTTCAAGTGTCGAAGAGTATTAAATTAAAGCGATTTAAAAATAAAAATTTCGCTAGATATATCGTTTCTGTAAATAATTTATAATTATTTTATAATTATCGCAATTAGAATTTCTATTAACACATTAAATCAAATTGACAAAACAAGGTATAATTACAATTAGTGCAAATTAAAAACATTACCACGTGACGCTACTTTTCCTGGCGAGTAGCTTCTGTGGAAGTTTCTCTTTAGAAACTGTTCATAATTGCGCACAAAGTTCCCCAATAAATTCCTAATTCTGTAAAAGAAATCTTATAATAACGATATTATGTCGATGTGTTTCGCAGTTTCTCAAAGAATTCCCAGAAACTTGTTCGCCAATGCTACGAGTATGAAATAGTTTAGGCTTCAATTATAAACAGTGTGAGAAGATTCTGACTGGACCTTGTCACTTACAAAACAAAACAATTTAAAACCATTTTACCGATTAATTTTCATCTTTCCATACAAGCACTGATAAATACATAAATAACATAAATACACATGCAAAGCTCGCAATGATCCAAATGGAATATTGCAAGAGATTTGCATATAAGTATAAATCTATTTTATTACCAGGTGCAAGGTCTTGCCAGCCTTTCTTCCATTCTGTAAGTAAATCATATTACTTAGGATTAATATTCAACGAAATAGGGTTCGACAAAAAGAAAACATCCGTCTCCAGGATGACTTACGGCCTATTATAAATCGCACATCTATAAATAAATATTAACGATCGATTTCTTCACTATCGTTTTTCACAGCTTTCAGGGACTACGCGTTACCTACGGGATAAAGCGCTCGATGATGTATTCTATTACACGGTAACCATAAGAGATGCGATTATCTTTGGGCAAATTGCTCGTAGTTGGTGTTACGCGTGTATATAGGAGAAATCATAATACCAACTAGTGACATTCATCTGATTCTTAAAGCTGATTCTTAAAGCTCCTTGCTAATTCAAAAGATGCAACGCCGATCGCCAGAATCCAGAAATGATTTGCACCGCGACCACGATTCCTAAATAACATGAGTCCCGAGAGCATCGTTACACCGTGAAAATTTTGACGTTTAATTGGAAATACTAATATCACCCATACTAAATCTAATTTCTAATGAAGACGTGTAATACGCGAATATCCAAATGCAAGTGACCGACAGACAATTTAGTGATTCGAAATAAAACGGGACTGCAAAAGAAAAAAAAGAATAATCTAAAGCAAACAAGACACAAACTATGATATGCAGTCTAACTCGAGGTTTCCACCCTCTCCGCGATTACTTCGTCTCGGCCCGTAGAAAGCGATTAAAAATTAGACCAAATCACGCAGCATCGTTCGACATAGCGGCATCACTTTCCCTACTACGCTTAGGGATGCTCACTACTCACTACAATTGAAAGAAACGAAAGCGCACGACAAACGAAACGAGAGCCAATTTTCGACATTTTTATTCTCAATTATCCTCGTCTTTTATTCATTTTCTCGTTCTCAAATTGTTATTTCGCCCGTTTAAAAATGTACCGCTCGATATCGCTCGCAATTAGCATACATGAAAGTATAATGAATTTGCAAGATGTAGATGGATGTAGATATAATCAATAAAAAAAAAACCCGGTTCATTTCGATCATCGTGCACCTTTGTTCGCCCAAATATTTCGATTAGCGTTCATTTTGTCATTTACAAAGACGCGCACGTAACGGTGGAAATTCGAGAGAGACGCCGCTCAGAAATTCATTAATCTCACGAAGCCCAGCTTTTCATCTGTGTACGCCGTTGTGACGAATAAAAATTTGACTTGCGTTTTCCGTCCTAAAGATCTTAAAGACAATTCCCATCGCCAGGTGCGCCAGAACAATATGGTCTCTCTAATTCTTAACTCGCTAGTTAAATAGATCTATTTATGTGCTTACGCGTATTTTATTACCTATTATTATAAGGCATGGAGTATGTTACTTGTCCAGTCAACCCTCTGTCTCTCCTTCTTCCCTTCTATCATTTTCGCGTCTCTCGCTTGCTCGTTCTCTCTCTCTCTCTCTCTCTCACGCTCATTCTCTCTCGCTCTCTCGCACATTTAACTCCATTTCGTTCGATACCCTTTTTTGTTTTTAAACCTACTCCGCGAGCTATCTACATGCGTAAATGTTGCAATGCGAACCCGCTCCTTTAATATATTTTTCGTTGGAAATAATTTTTTGTTTACGGTATGCTTAGTACACGGGTAAATATGCACACGCTACTCTCCTGATCCGAAAAGAGAAGTGGACTCTGAAATTTCGTACGCCTCGCGTTGGCACTATCTTCCCTTTACCGATTTTACCGAAGATGCTCCGCTGTCTTTTGGCCAAGGTTCCGCGTCTCGCGCGAATTCGTCTCGCTTAACATTGACCCCGTCCCGAAAATTAAGATCGCGACATTCTAACTTTGACGATTTGCGCGCGAGGTCCATTCTCTGTTTCAGAGCAACACACGCTAATCGTATAGTCGTAGGCGCTTGGTAACACGAAGAGTTCTTCCCTTCGCGGGAGAAATACCCTCTCCGCGGCGTTTCACCGTCGTAATTATTTCGTTATTTAGTAATCGTATAACATTCGGTGATTATTTACAAGCTCGTTCGTCTACTCTGGGGTGACTACGTGAATGACTGAAGAGTCAAAACGCTACAATGTATCTCTATTGTATCCTTCGCATGCCTCGGTACGTAGCACGAATAGATATAAACCCGCGATATCATTGATCGCGAAATCGACAAGAGAAAATTGCGTTTTATTAAAAAAAAAAACCTGCAAAAACGATAAAAGTTCTAATTAGCGAAACGAAACGTATTGCTATGGAGTGAACAGCATCGCTGAAGTGATGATACCAAACTTCATTAAACGGTATGAAATAAACTATGGTAATTAGGGCAACGCGGATGCGTATCTTTCTCCACATCCCCGTTGTTTCGTTATTAACTGTGATCGTGGCGTTTCTCGTTATCGAGGCGGTGTGTATAACAATAACAGGAATCAATATAACATTTCTTTAAAGAATTTTCTATTGGTATCCAGCGATTAATCAACAAAATTTATTCCTAACAGTCATTAGCTTGAGAAGTAAATACATTTTATTTCGTAATTAACTCACAAATCAAAAGGTCCTTTGCTGTGAAAATTGTTAGAAATTTTTTTCTCTCGCGCGAAAAAATTTTCATTTTTATAATTCATATTTGTAAAAAAAAAAACAAGATGAAAGAAGTTTATTCATTCCAATGTTTCGTCGATGCGTATATTACCCCGGGAATTTGCTGCATGACTGTGTATATGTGGCTATGGAAACATGTATGCGTGTTATGCGATGTACATACATACATGAATATACGTTTAAATGTATACACACGCGTCGTCACTTCAAGCGCATTTCTGCAACAGGCTGTAGTGAGTATCGTAATTAAGGCCGATTCAGTGTTTCTCGCCCGCTTCACCCCGAATGACACATTTCTTCTCTCTCATAACATCTAAATTAAAATACAACAATTACTTTAAATTAAATACTCTTTTCACGTTCTAACCCGTATACGATTAAATAAGAAAAAAGAAGAAGCTAAGTCATATAAACAAAATATAATTTCCCTAATAGAACTAACGGTAAAGGAGAAAGCATTAGTGATTGGACCTCTTAAGATTATAAGTAACATTAGGCCAGCGATAAAAGGATTGCTCTTATCTTAGGCTGTTCGATCAGTTATCGTTAAACAAGCAGTAACAAATCACAGTACCGTCCTATGTTGAATCTCTTTTGATAATGAAAATTTTAATATCGCCCATTAAGCAATTCGATCGCGCTAAAACAACAAATTAGCTTTTAACTTAATTATTCATTATCTTCCTTTCTCGTTGCTGTTGCTATTCATGCGGTTACTTTAAAAGCGAATTCCCCTGCTTTTGTTGTTAATGACGAAAGCAGACAATCTGAACCGGGCTTAATCAGTCGGTTAATTTCGCAATTCGGTAAATCATAATCGCATATAATTGTTCCGATGTTCTACATGAGAAAGAATCGTTAAAACCTCTGTTAGAAGACGATTTTGCACGATCGCGCTTGTTTTCGAACTGTTTCGATCTATGTGTAACGATCTATGTGATGAGAACGATACGAAAGCTGCAATCGTGCGAGAACACTTCAATTACGTCATAAACATATCAACATTAAAATCTGCGTATACCCATTTTCTTCGCTGTGATTCTTTTTTGTTTTTCTTTATATTCAAAACGCTTTTATAGGCCGGCCTCTCCATGCCGCGCGCGCGCCATCTTTATAAAAATCATATATTATATATATGTGTGTATATATATATCACCAAATCAACAAATAAATATCCTAAATATATTAAATGTGTAATATATGTAATATGCTCTCCCAACAAATAATATATAAGTTCATCTATTTCGTTAATAATATATATATTAAATATAGTAATATATATATTACTATAATATTTATAATAATATATTTATATTATTTTTTGTATTTATACATTTATACTATATATATTTCATATATTAGGCATACTCTATTATGTGAAAGTCTACCCTTGTATCCCGGTAGGATCGGACTGGTCCGTCCGACCATGCTATTTTTTAATAACATTTCTTATTCTTTTTTTTTCTTTATAATATTGCCTTCTCACTATTTATCACCCGCCTTCACTCTGTGAGTGAAGGGTGCGTTCTCTTTCATTAGAGCCACACGGATTTCTCCCTTCACATGTGGTCGCAGCTCACAGCCAAAACCAAATAAATCCTTCTAATATACATATATATTCTTGCGCAGAATCGTCTCCCTTCTACTTTTTAGTGTCGCACGAAGTACTTCGCAGATACTTGCAGAAAAGAAATGTATTACGCGCTAGATATACTTACCTGTTAACAAGAGATACGCGCATACATGAAGGGACGATTTTTTCTTCAAGCAACAACGCAGTCAAGCTAATAATCTTCCGTCACATCTCATTAACTCGAGTTTTTTTTAATTTTTCATTTACAATCGAATGTCCGTAAAATGAATGTTTTTCCTTTTCTGCGCTATTCTTTCACTATTTATATTTTTCAAGTGATCATATTAAAAGTTAAAAAAAAAATTAAATAAAAAGTATAGCACGCTATCTTGTCATTAAAATGAAAGTGGAAACTAAAAAAAGTTCACAAATTGCTTCGTCCCGACAAATTTACAATACAGACATTCGAATGTACATCCGAAATGTAAATCCGATCTCGATGACGTTTCTTTTTTATTTTACTCGACGTATATCAAATTTTTTGAAGCTGTTAGCTGTGGTTTGTAAATATGAATAATTTGAATAACTACGAAGCAACTAGCAGCTTCCAAAAATGATGTGTATACTCGGAGTACCGATCCATTTTAAGATCCCATACAACTTGACTAATCTTTGCTGCATTATAACCAATCACTCATTTCCACCCTTCGTAATTTTTTCCATCCTCAAAACAATATGTTTCTATTATTTTACACGAGCTTATTACACATTCTATTCAATGTATTCATCTACCGTGCTTGTGCTTCGCAAACCGCGTTTCTGGTATATCTTTTATATTTGTAAGCATTTTAATCTCTTTCCTTGTAGAACGCACGAGAAAAAGTCGACCGTTCCTACCGTGAAAATCTGGAAATTGTCACGGCAAAAAGAGAGATAAAGAAAGTTAATGAACGTTGAATATCCTGTAATATCGCGTTCAGACCGTATATATCGAAACGATCTGTAATATTTCCGCTCCTCTTTCGTCCTACCCTTTTAGGATTAGATCTCGATCGATGCAGCTGGCTATAAATCAGCCAAATTAAATGTACGAGGCCGTCGCCGTTCGTAGGGTGGAATGAAATACGCCGTGAAGCGTGTGCAGAGGCATCAACTTTTCGAGACCTGCCTGCGTGGATGACGTGGGAGACGAGTCACATCTGTGTCCTTCCTCGTGGTTGCGCCGTGAGCGTTCGACGACGAACTGCTTGTTACTATTATTGTTACGATAATCACCATGGCCTCGCTGGACCCGGGAGCGCTGCGACGAGTGGACCGTATTGGATGGAGGGTGCGGGAGGACGCGACGAAACTGAGAGGCGGGCTGCACCCTGCACGCACCCTGGACCCCCTCTCACTTGTCCTCGGACTCACCCCGCGGTGATGTGTCCGTGTCCTGTCTATCGCTGCAATTAGATACGAAAGGAATACGAAGACGGGACCTTTAATTTTCGCACAAGGCTATGTAGAAAAAAATTTGTGCGAGCACTGATGCGAAAACACCGTCAAGGACTTACCATATGTATCGTATAGACTTCATCTTGAGGGCGGTGGAGTTTTCTTTGCACTTGTATGCCAAAACCTGTTTCACGCTGCTAACGTCTACTGACGGAAACCTTGACGTTACATAAGCTGTAACAGTGAAAATGTAAACCAAGTTAAGAAAGAAATTCAGTAAACTATAATAGAACATTGCAATATTATTTTCCAACAATACAAATGTAATATAACATAATAATTGAGTAAAAAATTATACAACATTGTACTGAGTAGAAAATTATAATTAATGTGACTGTTCACTGTAAACTCCTATGGGTTGCCACTGCTCCTACTCAATATTCGGTTAATTTGACTAAAACAATGAGATAAAACTAGCGACATATGGAGTAAATCTTATTTAACTTTTATGTTAGTCAAAATTTTGCCTTCCTTTTAGTTAAAATTAATGAAGTATTAAGTAGGAGCAGTGGCGACGTATGGAATAGTAAAAATGACTCAGTTGAGTATAATTTAACACTATGAGTTTAACAGTGTTAATTGGAAATTTTATTAGGAAAAGTTTATAAAACAGTCCGTGTTTATGCGCTTCAGAAAAGCTCTCGTTAATTCTGACATATTTTTCGACATATGTATCCTTTCTTATCTCTCATCGCGTACTTACATATAATAGCTTGAACCTTAGCCTTGTCAAGGGCAGGTTTCACCGGACGTTCGGTAGCCGTGCCGGCACGGCTCCAACGTTGACCAGTGACGGAGCACGTCGCCAGTTCCGTCGGGCTGAACAATATCGCGGCTAATCCACGCGTCAACTTGCGATAGTCACTCCACTTGACAGCCCTTAGTTGTTCCTCGCATACAGCTATACCTTCACCCAAGTGTACCTACAGAAAACGTGAGAAGAGCACATTAACATTTTGTAAAGTCATCGCGATGTAACACTACTATCGCGGGGGATATTTGCATTTCTAAAATGTAAAAGAATAAAATATAAGCAAACGTATTTAAACTAGAAATGCTTTAAAAAGATGAAATGCGTAACGGCAGTACATTTACGCAACGATACAACTGTTATGTACAGCATGTGTTTGTATTGAGTGAGAAATTATAATATTGCTGTTGGTGTTTACTGCGAATTACATGAAACACACGATACTGACCACACCATCCGACGAAGACTCCTCAAATCCACGGAAGGCAGGTATCGCCGCTGGCGGGGTAGTTCTCATGTCCAAGGGTAGCCAGTCGCTCCTGGATGGTGAGTTTCTGTGAACGGACGGCGATGGGTGTTTGGGTTGTCTGGTTCCGAGCCGCGGCCTACCGCGACGTACTCTTCGCGCTGCAATCATCAATTGCAAAAGGACATGCGATTAATTTTGTGATTTTCGAGCGACGTATAAACCCCCCCCCTCGTGGGAGAAATGTCGGGCGGCTTCACCTGTTACGTCAGACTCGATGATTGCTGTTTTGTAGAAAAGAAACAGGCTCTAAAATGGTTTTTAATAAAGAATGTAGAGAATGTTGATATGCAGAGAATGCTAAAATAAAATTTCTCAAATTAACCGAACACACGCATGCTATTCGCCAACAGGATCTTTATTTCTTTTATGTAAAAAAATGACAATGTATTCACTTAATTTATCAAATTCAGCATAATACTTCAAATCGTATATTTCCAAAAATATACACGGAGAGAATTTTCTCTAAAAATTTACCCTAAAAATCATGGTAATCGTGGGATAACTAATATTTCGAAGATTTTTATAAACTTTCTCTGATTTACTCATATCACAATAAAATATAAAATCTGTTTGAATAATATTACAATCTGCTTGATAATTTTTATTATATAGTTTATAAAATTTCTGTTGTATATTTCACAAATTTCTATCAATTTCGGTAATATCTAGTAGGTTTTTTATTTTTATTTAGTTGTCTAGTTATCCTATTCTTATCACCAAACATGTTAAAATTTGTAGTGAATTTTACGGTAAAATATAACGAAAAATTCTCTTCGTGTAGAAATAACTTGACGATTATATAATACTTCAAAAAGAGTCACAGGAATGCTTCTGCAAATAAAATAAAATTACTTTCTAAATCACTAAACTGTTAAAACAACACATTCATAAGGTATTGTTGTTTGCTACTAAATATTTCAATTGTCACTACAACAATCTCTTAAACGATAAATCAATCATTGCGCAGATTAAGAACAAGTCTAAAAAGGTATAAGGAATCAAAATAAAACCACAATCTTTCCATCAGTGACTGAATTTTCATAGAGTCCACACAATGTAGCTTCCTAAAATCTTTCCTCAATGTAGCTTCCTAAAATCTCCTTAAGCTCTCCTAAAATCTTAAAAAGAAAATCTTGCAACAGCTTCATTGTCCGTCTTTGTAAATTCAACTAAGGAAAGACAATCCTTCCTATTAATTCTCTATCAACATTAATTTCACATCAAGAACGTAGCTATATATTGATAGTTATATAATACGTCGATGTCCATTAATAATGCACTGACGATCCGTCTTCAGCGTTGAAGAAATTCATCAGCTGACTAGGTCCATTTAACGTTAACGATTTAAAAATATCGTCGTAACAAGATCTCCTGGCGGGGATCGTCGTTATCGGCAACGGTCCGACCTGACTAATCTGTCGGCAGCTCGACAACCGCTACGGTCCACCGACGAAGGAAGAGGAAATGTCGGGGACCAAATGCGGCGGCAACACCAGGGTCTTTCGTTGCAGCGACGTCAGCTCGAGGAGGTCGGGGGCGGTCGCGTGAGCCGATCTGAGGTGTCTCCGTAGATTACTATTGTTGCTGTAGAAGCGGCCGCAGCGCGGACAAGGTCGCGGGGTATCCCAGGTGCAGACCGGGTCCATGGCGCCGGTAACGCTCGATATCGTTATCGATGTCGATGACGGTAGTGGTCCCACTGCCTCCGTATTGTAACCGGCGGCTGCAACACACCAGCCGACCAATCTAGATTAGTTCCTCCGTCCATCCATGTCCGCCGTCTGCCAACAATCACCCTCCGCCTCCTCTATTCATCTTTTTCTTTCTCTCTTTCTCTCTCTCTCTCTCTCTTTCCTCTCCCTCAACATCTTCTCTCGTTTCTCGCCGATCACTGCTAAGATCGAGGACTCACGGTCTATCCTAATCCCCGATCGTCAGACAATTATGATATCGCAATATCTTGAGGTGATGTTCGGAAGCTTCAAAATTAGGGTGCCCTAGAACATTATTCTCTCCAGGCATCGTCGTTGTTGCGTCTTAATAGTTGTACTATTTCGAACCTGTGTGTCCATTTGTGTCGGCGAATACTCCGACAAATATTTTAACAATATATATTTGTTTGTGTTCAAAAGTATGTGTATGCTCTAGGTTTAGAATAAGTATAGAAAAGTGTATTGTGTAAAGCAGGGTATATGGTTCAAGGTTGATTCAGTGCAATGTACTTCATCTCTTTTTTTTGCGCAATCTCATAAAAATAACGCAAGATAGATATTCCGTACAAATGTGAATTACTTTATTCAAATGTATCCTTTGACAAAATTTCGGGTACAGAACGAGTCGCTACGACGGGATATTGCGCTAAGCCAGACGGAAAGTCTCGTGATTATTCAACGAGAGCGTAATTTTTTCGTAGCCGAGAAGGTTCGCGGGATAATTTTCTGTTTTTTTTTTCCTCGCGATCGAAACACGTACAAAATACATGAACGTAAGATAGGAACATCGCTATTATGATAGGATTATATTTAGTATCGTATTTTGCGAGAACTTTGCGAGAGACCCACGATCGAGTACGATGGGGACGGCCCCGTCGTTATATCGTGCCGTTGACATTGCGATTGAACAGTGGGACTCGCGTGTTGTTTGCGTGTCGCAAAAACATGGGGGCGAGGTGGAAAGCACACTTGATTACAAATCTATGGCTACTTGATGCACCTGTCGCTAGCGAAATTAACGTACGTTGTATACATGTATAGGGTTTATACGTGATGCGACTCGACAGTGCCGCGCGATCCTTCGCAAGCTTTCTTTCAGGTCACCATTTGTGCATTTCTTCTTTCTTTTTTGGAATAAATTTTTAAAATAATAAAACAAAATCATCTTCTATCGCGAATGATCGAGCAACAAGTGGGATTGAGACATAGTTGTCACTAAGTTAATGTCATTATGCAATCAGTATGCACCTTTTTTTAATGCTCGATTCAAGTATTTTAGAATTTTTTAAATTTAGAATTTTAATTGTTTATTCTATTGATTCATATTTCAGTAAAAAAAAAATTTGTATGCCTCATAATATAAATTTTCCGATTTACACAATACAAAAAAATCATCTATTTTTTTTAAATTGTAGATGTAAAAATTGAAATTAACAATGGATCGTGTTGTTGATTTGGTATACAGAATATCCTACAATTCGTGATCGAAATTTTAACCTTAAATTTTTAATTTTAACATATTCCTAAACAAGAAATAAGAAAAAAATAATAAATTTGAAAAGTAGTATAGCCTTCATATTTTCACATTTATTATTAGGATTTTCGTCTCATTATTTGCTTAGGAATATGTCATTAAAATTTCGATCACGAATTGTGGGATCTTACGTATACGATGGAATATTTTGTGAATAATTAACGTTAATAAAGATCAAAATAAATCACTATCATATAAAAAAATGGACGGCAACGTATAATACTATTCATCTTCGCAAGTATCACATTTTGCACTAACCCTTCCGAATATCTTCACTTAAAATTTTTTTTCTCCACGATCTCATCGTAACATAATGTTAGAACTTAAAAAATAATATAAAAGTTATAACGTATAACGATATGGAGATAGCCTCTGTACTTCACCATTCGTTCAATAATCACAACAGCCACAAGTTATTTCCTTTGTTGCGCTCCGCAATAATTGCGAAAGAAAATTTTTAAATCGCATTTGCGGCACACATCTATGCACAAAGGTTCAAGTCTTGCTCCGGATAATCTCCGATAAATTAAGTGCAGCGTATGTGCAGTAAATTGCAAGCGTATGCAAGCTCAACGATGCTTAAGCTACTTGTAGTGTTGGGCCTCGGATACATGCGCGAATACAGTTTTTTGTAACTATTTCTAAGCACTCGTAACAAAATCGTATCTGACATGTAGAATAAAAGAAATATGATTAAAAGGATTTATCATAGAAAAATACAAAGATTATATATCTGAAGGTTATTTTGTTGTCGGCACATTTATGTAATAAATATGTAAAAATTGATCAAAATCATTTCTCATATTATATTGTAAGTAAAAAAGTCACATATTGTCTCAATATATTCTCTCAGTTTCTTTTACGACAGTAGTAGTTAAATTTGTAAAAAAATTTGTAAATTGTTCCATAACAAAAACCAATTCAAATTCATAACGTCTGCACATGTATCCAAATACTGTCAAATCACTTTGCGCCCATCACCGACTGCTAGTTAAATATAACGCAGTGTCGCATAGTTACCATAAATAAATTATCGTGGCGTATCAAATCTTTATGAAGAAAATATTTAGCGGGAACTTTAGCCGAAAGTAAAATATACATCTCTCGGTAAATGTCGCATTATGAATTCGAGTTCTTTTTTTGATGCAGAGCTCATTCTGTCCAGATAATTGCTTGTTGAAAACAAGAACAAGATCTATATCTTAAAGCGTAAATCGGAGAATTTGCACTTTCTTCCGCCAACTTCCGTCGCGTTTACATTAAGCCAATAATAAGTCACTTTCGTAGAACCCATACGGCCTAAAAAGAGCACTTCATCGATTTTTTTTTTAATTCTATCAGTTTCGTCGCTACAAAATTGCTATATCTAACGAATACCCCGATAGAAACTAGCAAAAGCATGTTTATTTCTCAACTATTAAATTTTTATTCTATAAATATTCATTGAATTGGATTGCAATCTACTAGATATATAAGAAAAGAACGTCAAATGTGATCAAAATATTATTTCATTTAAAACTTAACTGTGTGAATTTTTTAAATATTAAAAATCGAGAAATCTTATCTCATTATTAGATTTCAAAAAGAGCGAAAACAAACAGCAAAAATTAATTCTTCTATAAATCTATTTTTAATTTATAAATTCAATTTTTCTTGGGTATGATCTTGAAGTTTCTATCGAGAACTTCGGTAGATCGTTTCTCGCATACGCGATATTTTTTTTTTTCTTTCACGCGTGGCAAAGAGAAGTCGATACGAATTTTCTCATCAATTATCTGTTCAGAAATTCCGCCAAGTACAAGTTACTGTACTTCACTTCTTCTTTCCTCTTTCATCTTTCTTATACGCCTTAATTCAGTACATACCTCGCACTCACACTCGCATTCATCGAAAATCAGTCGTATGTATACTTTTGCAATGCGATTGCCATTATATAATTATACGTGGGTTAGCACAAAACGCTATTGACCTACCCGTTTACTTAGAGAATAACTTACTTCGGATACGCCATGATTCGAATAAATATCATACTTAAATATTAGCGTGTGACTACTTTAGAAGCGAAATATTCCTCGATACAGTCATATTGGAAAAATTGCCGCTATTTACATCGAAAATTTCGCATTTTTGCCTCTCGAGCGTACTAAAATCTAATTCTATCTCTTAAGCTTATATATTTTTGAAAAAGTACACTCGTAAAGGATCGACATGACGATCGAGAACAGAATTTGAAAAAATTGTATAGGATTATATTGCGTTAAAAAATGTGGTTTCTCATTCGAACGAAGACATCACGATGTATTTTCATTTCTTATCATTGTATTTGTAATATTACCACAATTTTGATAGAGTTTCTTTTACTCTTTCTTTTTCTCAATAGGTCAATAGCCTTATTTTAGAAACAATATTATTACACAATTACATACTCATGTATAAAATTCTATCTAAGAATTTATACCAATCTCATATATTAGAGGATTAAAAGTTCATTTTCAAAATTAATAATAGGATTTTTAATCATAAAATGATGAGACAAAAAAATATTAAGTACCACGTATTCTTGCACACTGGGCTTGTTTTCTTAAACTATTATATATATATAAAGTGAAAATATATCTAGAAAATATATTAAAAACATATTAAAAACAAACGCATAATCTTAAAAACAACAGTCCATTAGAAATATTTTTTAAACAAATACTTTCTTAAAAAATATTTTCTCAAAGTATTTTAATACTATCAATCTCTTCCAATTTAGATATTAATTCTACAATATTAATACTGATAATAGTCGCAATTCCAAATAATAATGCAAATAATAACACAAATTTCATCGAATGTATAAAAATGTTGCCTTTGATGACTAGAATTAAATTTTTCATTTTGAATTACCGAATAAATAAAAATATAAATGAAATTGTAATTGCAAAATACGTTTCGCAATACTACAAACGAAAAAAAAAAGGAAGATGTCCATCGTTTAAAAGAGAAACCTCTTCTACCACCTTCCATCAAAATATTTCTTACAGCTACATCTATATTAGTAACAGCTAGCGATCGAATACACGAGTTATCTTTTTTTTGTGGCGCGCATACAAATTACATAATAATTTACATATATACAACATATAATTAAATGCGCTAAAAGATAATGATCTTTTTATGACCAAGAAAAGCGACGCACATTGTAATATGCGACGCAGGAAACCAATATGTATCTCTTTTGAACATAAATCATCCTCGAGACAATGCACATGCGTCCAAAGTTGTAGATTAACGGTGATAATAATAGTAATCGTAGTAGGACAGTAGTAATAGTAGTAGTAGTAGTAATAGTAGTAATAGTAGTAATAGTAGTCGTGGTGGTATTGATATTAGTAATAATAGCGGTAGTAGTTATCGTAATAGCAATAATAATCGTAACAACGCATGATACAAATGCTAAATCGCAGTAGGATAAAGTTAAAACTTATTATCGCAGACAAAAGATACTTTTTTTTTTTCCAGTGAGCTTGCTGTACCTACTCATCGAGTTCTTTTGGAAAAATGGCAAGTACTGTTTCGTATTTCATCACTAAGAGATACTTTTCACGACACGTTGTATGTCGTCCAATACCCCTTTTTCATTTAATACAAGATAAATTGCATCGTTAGACCCAAAAAATACTATGCAAAGTTCTTTGCGAGTTTTCTTCTATTAGCTGTAAGTGTGCTCGTTCGATCGATATCATCGTTTCGTTTCTCTTTTGCTTTCTCTTTCTTTCTTCTTTTTTTTTTTACTTTTCTTATTTTCTCTATTCTCTGTTGTCTCTGTGCTGCGGAATGTTTGCACACCATTTGAATTCGTAATATAATCGCAATTATAACAGTGAGTGTTTGAAATTGTATTGTGATATTAGCTAGGTAACCGGTTTTTAATGCCCAGCGAAGTCCGGCCTGTCAAATGATGCTTACTATTATGTGACATTCTGTAACACATCACTCTGATATACACAGTATATGGATCTCAGGCAAAGGATCTGGTAGATATTAAAATGATTGAAAGCAAATATCAAGAATAGCTTAATAACATAAATAATACTATTATAAATAATATCAATCGTAGATTACTTACTGCTAACATAAAAAAAAAGCGAACTAGTAGTAGAACGAGAAATATGATACTTTATCAAGTAACGTAGAAAAAATATCTGTCTTTCTCTCTTGTTCTACAAGACATTGCATTATATAAATTAATAACTGAAAAATTCTATCTATATTATATACATTACATATAACATAATATACATTATAATATATAAATAATTAAATATAACATACATTATATTATACATTATAGATAATTATAAGATATATTATATATATATATATATATATATATTTTAATGAAAATCTATTACAAGAAACACTATTTACTATTATCAGTAAGAAGCAGAATGAAATCTGTGTATGATCCAAAGCCTGAGAGTTGATGAATGTAACACTGCTTGGCAAATGTATAACAATATTATAATATGATATGCAACATTTATAATCTAATCTTATTTCGGTACTAATTGTCAGTTGTGCTGGGCATCCATTCATATCGTAAACAAAAATCTTGAGTGTACATTCGTAGTACGTTTAACTTGTAAAAAAACATTGCAATCACTTACCAATGTAATAACAGATAATAAAAACCGTTTGTATAATATCGGCAATCTGTGTTATAGTTGCAGTCGTTGCAACATCCCAGTACTATTGTAAGTTGTTGTATGTAAATATATTATAATATATATAGCTGCATCTGTTTAGTAATTTGATTGTATGTGAGGTAAGGAGCCTGTCATATGAATGGTACGACTTAGAAAGTTACGATTCTAGGGAACATACTCTGTGCCCCATTTCCTAGAATCGCTATTATAAATCGTACTTATGGAACTATTGTCATCTGTAAAATATAATATAAAAGATCCTGAGTTGTACTGTGTGGTACTATGGCTATGGAATTGTGTGGCAGATATCTGTGCTGGTTTACTTTTATAGAAAGCTGAAACTGAATATATTGTTAAACGTAAGTTTGTTGAAGCAAAATAAAAAAAAAGGCAGAAACTAGATGATTATCAGAATCATCGAAAAATCATTAAACATTTTAAATGTATATTAAAGTTAAAACTATAACTATATGTATATACATAACGCCAATTGAAAAAATATATATATTTAAAAGATCCTTTTCTTCCTGTAAAAGATGTGCAGCGTCTTTCTTACAAAGTTATTGCTGTATGAATCTGGCGCGAAACATTTCTTGATAAAATAAATATTGTTTCAACATTTAAAATATTAAAAAAAATTGTTCTCTGATAAGAATTAAAGTAAATTAAAAACTCAAAAATATAGCTTGCGTGTACATGGTGTAAATACTTTATGAGAGTATTACAATCTATGAATCTCTCTACAGGAATAAAGAATGAAATAAGCATCCTTATGGTATTTCCGTATAATATATAAATATATATATGTATACCATATTGAGGTAGAAGTACTTAAAAAACAAGCCTTCCACACTTGAAAACACGAAACCAGCAGAGACATTGCCGTCTTATTATATATTGTTAAATTCAATCTGCTGCATTATTGCGATCACGGTTTGTTGATAACTGTTAATAATAAATATTATTACTCTGTTGAGCTGTCAATTGGCTGTATATTGCAATGTATGCATGTGAAAAATATATCATGTACGAGCTATGTCATTGCACATTGCGTTGCAATAATAAAGTAAATATAATCCTCTGTAAGAATATAATATTGTAGTAAATATCTGTAGTCTGTATAACACTGTATAGCATTAAATAAAACAACAAGTATCCGGCTGCAGAATTATCAGTACGAGGTGGGATGGCTGCTCCACCATCGGCATTTTAGTCGTTCTCTCCCTCATCAGCGTTCATCTTTACGATGAATAGGCACGGGACTTTTATATGTAAACTAGTCTCCCAAACCTATATACACTGTCGACCTTCGTATGAATGATCATTCGAATGATCTATATAGGCGTCTTATTACGGACGAAAACAATGAAGTACGCGACCGTCAATCAGATTTGACATCTTGTCCTCCACTCGTGTTCGTGCGACAAGAATTGCATACGCATTTCAAAAGATAAAAAATTATAAGTTATACACCTGCGCACTGCGAGGGGTTAGGCGCAGGGCCTGATTATTAAATACGGAATCAGCCTTGTGTCGTATAACGTTATTTCTACCTACTTGTCGGTCAACTACGAAGATACGTTTCCTATTGAATCACAAGTTCACTAAACAATAAAGATAAACTCGATTCGTTACTATATCACAAAATGATACTGGGCGCGATTATTAGATTAAAAAATAAATAAATCCTGTACACACATTAGTGATACGTAGCATCGAATTGCAACATCCCACTAGCAAAATGCTTTGAATCACCAATCTGTGCTACCTCTACAGGATAAGCATTATCGCCAGCTTGTGCCTGATACGATCTGAGCTTTGGTTCCGTGGTGCCGCTCCCACCACCGCTAGCCCCACCTTCCTCGGCAGTAGTACTCCGGGCAGGTGGGGCAGGAGCCGCTAAAAGCACCTTATTATCCACCTGAGTCTGAGCTTGAATCTGAGCTTGTGTTTGAGCCTGAACTTGTGTTTGAGTCTGAGCTTGAACTCCTCCCTGAACCTGCGTTTGTCCCTGTCCCTGTCCCTGGACCTGAACCTTAACTTGATGTTGGTAGATCTCTTCCTGACGTTGTCTGTCTGCCACACTGAGTTCGTGGAAACTGACCAGGTGACGCTTCAGGTACAGCTTGGTCTTGAATGGCTTGTTACATAGAGGGCAAGTGACACTCTGAGGGTTGTGGATGAGGCGCATGTGCTGCCGCAGGTTGGACAAGTTACTGTACATGCGGTTGCACACAGGACAGGGGCGTGGGTCCAGCGAGTGCAGTTTACGCAGGTCAGCTGCAACACACACACAACTTGCTCTAACCGGTAGCAGCCCACAGCATTGCACGTTACCACAGCATAGCACCACGCCTTGTCACACCACGTATAATATCAGAATGATACCACCCACCACAGGACAGCAACAACCAGCAAACAACCCTATTTAGCGCTACCCAATTTTTGCTGCCTGCACGGTACAGTACAAAAAAAGGATCCCCCCGCAAGAGTATTACTTGCAAGGATGCGATGAGTCAAATATGTTTGGCAGACAAAACAATGGTAATGCAGTAAGAAAAAACATATAGTTTGAAAACAATGGTAAGCATGAATCGATGAATAATGAGAACCAGTAAATTAGTGAAAGTCTTGTTTTGCATATTCCCTGCACACATATTTCTTTTTTTTTCTCTCTATATCACGTACAGACGTAATATTTCTAAACGAAAGATATTAGATATATTGTTACAGACATGTAGACACAGATTCGTAATTCTTTTTTATACGCGATAGCATAATGACTTTTGTTATATTAATTGTAAATTACTTGATACATTAAAAGAGTACATTTTTATTAATTACGTTTAGTTATAATCAAAAAAGGAGATAGCAATCCAAAATTACTTTATACGAATTAAGAACAAATACATCAATAAGATGTATAACACTATAAAGGGCAATCACAAATATAATTACAGATACAGTCTCATATATATATTACACTTTTACTTGTTTTAACTCTATTCATCAATAACTAGACTTTAATGCAATTATATTATGCCTAAACAATTTATGACACTACTATCGTATCATTTTATCATATTGCATAGATTTGATCTAAAGCAATATGTACAATTTAAGAACTTGTCACATATAAATATGGCATTTATAATTAGTAAACGAGAAAGCAAGATACGTGATATTATAAGATAATCTTTGTTGACAATATTGTCTGAGCGTTAACTTCTTTAATAAGCAATTTTTCTTTCTATATTAAACATTTTACCAGGGCAACCTAGTATGTATGTATATATGTATATGCATTAATATACATGTGAAGCGGGAAAACAAAAGATTATAAAGCATAATGGGATGGGGTTGTTTTTGAATATGTACACGCAGGACTTAATTGTTAATGATTCAAGTTTCCGGGCTATTTCGGTAACGTTCATACAACACAGCT
This sequence comes from Tetramorium alpestre, assembly GCA_021460005.1. Taxonomy (NCBI): domain Eukaryota; kingdom Metazoa; phylum Arthropoda; class Insecta; order Hymenoptera; family Formicidae; genus Tetramorium; species Tetramorium alpestre. The sequence goes on along the minus strand of JAJVSH010000021.1, from coordinate 894,689 downwards.
GCTTAACTGCAAACTGCACTCTGTGGACTCAGGCCTGTTACAGCCTCCGAGTGTCAAATGTCTCCTACCACCTACCAAGACCTACCGAGCTACACACGAGCTTACCATTTCAAACCATCAAGATTCCTTTCTGCTTCCTTGTTTCTACTCACATTTGACATTTGTGATGTAATGGCTAGGTTGTTGCTGTTTGTAATGGTGCTCGCACTACCAAAAAAATAGTAAATTTTGACTCACCTTGCTGCTCTTGATTCAATTCTGTACTCCCGTGCGATGGACCTGGCATTCCTCCTTCTACATTCTGGTTTCCTAAAATAAAAATAATATAAATTTTTACGATTTGATATTTTTTACAAATAGGTATGAAACAAAAATTAAATCTAGAAAATTTAATTTTCAAGATAATTTTACAAAACAAAATGTCTACTTTTAATTTACAATAAAATGTCAAACTAATTACCTGGATAAGATGATGGATAAGATGGTAACACTTCCATACCACTATCCAAGCTGAGAAATCCACTGGGTAATGTATTAGCTTCCGGTTTAGGTGAGCAATCGTCATCACTGCCATATTCAGGTAATTCTATTTTTGGCTGAAAGTACAAGATACAGATTAATAATACATATGAAAATCTGTATGTATGTACATAAGATGTCAAAGATATGCACATGTACTGTATAAAATACCTCAACAATATCGAGATCTTTATAACAATCGAGCTGAACTTGAGGCTCGATGAGTGGGCGCGAACGTGGTGCAATGGTAGCACAAGGCGGCACAGTGGGTGTTGGACTAGAAACTGGAGGTGATTCACTTCTTTTACACAGCCTTTTCAGTGGTGGAGGGCTCGAAGGTGGTGGCGTTTTACTGCGTTCATCGTCAAAGCATGGCGAGATCAGACCACGGCCGTTTGATGCGTGGATGTTATTTGTCTTCAAATGCTGCAAATTGTTAAAAATTGTAACACATTTTACATTCTGATATAAATACCAGTATGCGCAAACTTATGCGGAAGCTCACCTTTTCGTTGTTGTGCTGATTACTTTGGGAGTCGGTGAGGCCACGAATTTGAAGAGATTCAGCAGTACGTAGAAATGTAGGTAACTCTGCTTGCGAGATATTTACCTCTCCAGCGTACATAAATTCCAATAGTGATTGTAGATGTTCAAATTCAACATCCCGCATAAAAATTATTGGATGCTTGCATGGATTTGTCTGCAAAATAAATCCCACGAGATTATAAATCATATGCTACATAAAGTAGTCTCAAACATTATAAAGTATAATATATTTATTTAAAAAAAAAAGATAAAAAATATCACAATAAGAAACAAGTCATGAACAAAGTTAATATAATTAATTTTTGTTTTATTAAAAATATCAAATACATATTATTACATAACATTCATCTTGACATTCAAATTAGCCGTATTTTACAATATTTTTCATAAGTGTCTATAAAATCAAAAGAAATTTCGAAAAAAACGTTATCGTGTTGATAATTAAGTTTTGCATATTTCATTTCCTACATTTAATTCTTGGTTATTATCTATTATCATGGAAGAGAAAATGAATAGGTATTTTTAAAAGTCCTCTACATCTACTATCTCTTCCCTTACAATTTTAATTTAATATTATAATGTTATATCATTTAAGTAATTGCAGTCGATCATATACTTCTTTTCTGGAAAAACAAAAAAGTATGTATATGAGATAAGAGAGCAGATTATGGTTGCATAATTTCGTTTCTAAAAGTTCTGAATGCGGCTCATTGAACAAACGTATGTGGCGGAGCCATCGGTCGTTTATCGACTCCCCTGCTTCGCCAGCGCGTTAATTGCCGGGCAGCAATTATAAATTTTGTTCGGCTCGGTCGCGAGGCGAGCCATGGGCAATCACGAGGGGCGGGAGGGAGCGGAAAGGGGGGGAAGCGCGGGCGGAGGGCGAAAAGTAGATGCGCGTCATGACGTAACCGCGCGCGTGCACGAGTACGTACGCCTCGCTTCGAAATGAGCCCCGAGACCTGACGAAAAAGATAAGACGTGTAAGAGAGGCCGTCCGCGTAAATAGGTGTTGTGTAATTTTGGAATTATTCATCGCGAGATGAGACGAAGGAAATGCATGTTACGTGCGCATACCCACGCACACGCGCCCACGGTACAGCGCGCGCGCACATACACGCACATACATACACGAGTGCGTGCCCGGGGAAGGGGCGGGGGAGGTGGGGAGAGGGGCAAGGAGGTGCCGGGCGTGAGCGAGGGAAGGGCGAGCGTGAGGTAGGAGGAGGGGGAGGGAGGGCGGCTGCCCGCCGGGGGACGGAAAGGGGGAGGAAGGATGATGGGAGCAGGGGGGAAGGATAGGCGGGGGAGAAGGGGGCGGGCGACGTCTAAGGTGGGGAGCGGGAAGAAAATGGTTTTCTAACCTTGAACAGCTCCTTGAAGTAAGGGCTGCACGCGGAAAGGACGACCTTGTGCGCCTGGAGTCGCCTGCCGTCGCACGCGAAGGTAACGTCGACGAAGTCCTCGTCATCTCGCAGTGCCTCGAACTGGCTCGTGATGTTCGCCTGAAAGTTATTCCACCGCAAGCAAAACTGCTGCTGGCTATCCGTCATTCTCTTCACACACTCGACTCCCCTTCAACAACACCTATGATCACACATGTGGGGGCTAACTTAGAGTACCATACGCCCGTGGGAAAAACTTAACTCTCTCATTACTGTAAAAATGTAAAATGTAAAAAGTGAATCGATGACTGAAGAGGAAACGTACGATATAAATAATGACAATCGATATCCAGGTTGCCAGCTGTCGGGCAGAAAAATTCTCTAGGCGCCGAAGACGGCGGTCGCGCCTCGCGAAAAGCGCGAGTGAACGGCGCGATTTGATACTCGCCGATCGTCAATTTCACACAGTCAAATACCACGCCGGCAGGCATTTTGTGAAAATCAGCTCCGACATATTTTGCCGTGAAACGTCTACTTTGTTAAATCTCACGAATTTTAATCAATTTTGATCAATATTTCTTATCAATTTAAACAATACTGACACGTTTTTGCGTCATTTATGTCGCGTAGAGTACAAATAAAAGATTACAAATGTTGATCATCAAACATGGGGAAAAAACGCGCGTGTATTTATCTAAAATATTACACCTAATAATTTTTTAATTTTCTAATCCTTAAGTGACTAATTCGCTCGAGCGATAAAATACATTTTAGGATAAATCGTTTCTAAATGAGCCGCATGTTTGTTCGTTTAAAATACGCGGAACAAAAGTAACAATCTCGATGGAAGACAGATTTTCGATGTTGTTGATGAAAAAGAATAATTTTTATATTTTATATTTTTGTATATACATAAGAGTAAACCTTTGCAGAACGGTGCAGTTTTTGTCACACGTCGAAAGCTGAATTTCAAAGCAAAATCGCGTAGACGTCGATGTCCGTTTCAAATTCATGGGCGGCAAGCTACGTCACACTCGGAACGAATTGTTCCTAGACGTCGTAGCGAGATATTCGCGCCGTACCGCGCATGCGTCGTCGACGACGCGCGCTCTCGCGCCGACTGTCGAAACTGACGGCGGAGACGAAACGGGTATCGAATTTTCGGAAATAATAAGCTACATGCAATACAATGCTGCTTCGATCCCACTGTGAATACACACGTGCATGCGTGTTGCGTAATTACAAATACCCGCTCGTAGGTATACGTATGACGGGGAAATATGGCTGCCATGTTGCGGAAACAACGGCTTGTTATCCGATATGATTGACGCAACGCGAGTAACATATCGGCGAGATACTTAATTTAGGACAATAATTAGGAGATAAGAGGAAGAAAATCATCTCAGTTGTCGAAAAGAAGAATGGTTCTGGAAGAATTTATCTCTTTCACTAACAAGGACATATATAACGTATCTATATAAATTATGAAGAGAATTTAATTTAGAATGAGCATCAGCCAATATTTGGAACATTTTCGCGAGTGTAACGTAGAAAATACAATAATTTCCAAAAAGTCATTATCAAACGCGCAGATATTTGATCGAATGATAAAGTACTTGGTTAAAATCATATTAAAAATAACACAAACCGTAAATGATCAATTTATTATGCGCAATTTATTCCTCAGCTCAATACTAATATATTATGCCCTTTTATTTAAATATATTAATAATAAATGAAGTATTGCTTCCACGTAGAACAAAGTAAAATTCAAAACAAAGTATGAAACCGAGTTGTATAACAATTGTATAACTAAATTGACCAATTTTAACAATTTTAAGTTATCATCATTCCCAAGTTACTTTAACAATACTGGAATTCTATATATAGAAAAAAACTTTTGCTCGAAGATAGAAGAACAGTTGGCTAATATGTTGACTGCTCGATGTGAAACTAGCCGAAAGGGAATCGCGATTACCGTGAAAGTTTATGTTCAACATGAAGTAGCCATCGTATTCACGCTTCATTTATGTTCTGATATCTGAAATGAGAGACGCTTTTCGATCAAATTTTAAAACTATCTTTCTGTCAGTTGATTTAAACGTTGAATGATATTATCTTTTTAATTTTATTGCTTTTCGCACTTCTCAACCTTCCATTACAACAAAGTCGTAGAAACAACGTATTTTGAGTTACGATCATAAATTTATATAGATAAAGTGTCCATTTATACACGCGCGCGACAGTTGACAATACATTGAAGGACAGAGAGAGACGCATGGTTCTTTCTTCATCGATATATTGACAACGGTTGCGATCCACTCGATGCTGTAAATGCAGCAAAATATCTCTCTTCTACCTCGTTCCATTGAAAAATGAAGGAGAAGAAGCTAGGAATGCCTTGAGGCATTTGTAGCATCAAGTGGTCTACAGCCTATGAGTGAAGACGATGTAGAGGAAGTATGAAAATGAGAGTGATGGCACGAGTAAGAATGAGAGAGAATGCGCATTTAAGAGCAAGGAACAGCAAAGGTCTGCTCCTCTTTGATCTTTTTCTTCAATATAATAGGTTCATTTCTACCAATGAATTAATTTTAATCTCGGTGTAACGTATTCACACAACAAAATGTCTAAAAAAAGTCTAAAATCGGGTCATAAGATGTTTTAAAGTCATCTTTAAGACGTCTTTTAGAAATATGCCTAAAAGACGTCTTTAAGACGTCTTATGACCCGATTTTAGACATTTTAGACATTTTTTTAGACATTTTGTTATCTGGATACTTTTCATCTTTTTCCAATTCGTAGAACTAAGGAAAGATAGAAAGTCAATTAAACTGAGATTAAAGTTAATCTCTGCATCAGTAGAAATGGACATAAGAAAAGCGTCTTAATTCACTATCGTTTCCTCTTCCTACTGCTGTCGCGTCGCGTCTCCAACGGAAACGGAGACGCGAGTCCTCCGTCCATACAAGTCTACGGTCACGATGCATAGGGTACCAAGGTACGACGCGTTCGAATCGTAAAGCGCCCAACTTCAGGCAGAAAGGCGATAAACGACGCCACGACGCCGAGTGTAGCGCGCTCGGCCGCTCGTGTGCGCATCCCGCGGAGGCGCTCGCGGATCTTGTGAGGCCGCACGATTTTGCCTATCCTATATTTAACGTGGTGCTTTCGAGTCCGGTCTGCCGTGACGCGGGGCCACGGCCTGGCGCCTCTCGGCTCGCGCTCGTTCGTCCGCGCGCGTCCCTCAACCCGTCCGTCTCGTGACTCGCTTCACGTCGTACGGTCTCTGCTCGTGAACGCGTCGCGCGGGAGTCGCGGATCGCCCGGTGCTTCAACAACGGGGAAATGTCAGCGACGTGAGCGTGCACGAGGGGTAGCGTCCGTTTCATCCTCCCTGCATTTCTTTTCTCTCTCGGAGCGAGAATGTGCGCCAGACATCGACGCACGGTAAGCGATCGAATCCCATCGTCCCGTCCTGGCGACGTGACGCCGTCCTTTAACCTAATTCCGTCCGAGCTCGCCTGAGGTTACCGCGAGAACAATTCAATCGATATCATTAAAGGAGCACGATCACCAACCGTGCTCGTTCACACGAAAACGGTTCCCCCGTTTTTCCGTCGTCCGCGGATCGGAATCAGGGAGCCTGTTGTACGCAGTTCGATGCACGCCGATTCGCGACGTCAACAGCTGATCTAATCCTTCCGACCGTCGCCCGAATCGCTCGCGGGCGCTTTATCACAACGCTCGCTTACAATGAACGCGAGAGGAGGGGCGGACAGGTGTACCCGGGACTGTTAAAGTATCTGGTTGTAATCGCGCGTACCTTGTACTTTGCACCGAGTATCTCTCTTTGAGATATAAAACATCCTTATAACCTAAAAAGAGAGAGATAAATTCTGAGATAAAGCTTGCTTTTGCAGGCTCCGGTTCGCGATCTCCCTCTACTCCCCCTTCCTGTCTCTCTTTCTCTCTCTCTCTGCCATATACTTTGTTATATTTTTCCTCCAGGATTCTGTACTATAGATATTTGATGACGAATAATTCCCATGTGGCATGATTTATATAACTGATTCTGTCAGCAAAAACTTTTTCTCACTCTTCAGGTATATTGTTGTAATGATTCTTTCTTATGGAAATTATGTATCGGAATAAAGTGCAGATCTTAGCCAAGTAGGACATGGAGTGACATGACAGTGAATAGCGATTTTATGAAATAATGACCAGCACGTAGTAGACAAAGGATGATACGTGTGACTAACATAAGAATTGCATATATAGCCAATCTTATAATTTCTTTGATAACAAAACTTTGATATCAATAGATGTAGCTTTGTAAAAAATTTTTAATTGTAAAATTTCACACTAATTGTATAATCTTTTATTATTTCAGTCCCTGCACGACTTCTTCCATTGGTGATTGTGGTGGTTTCCCATAGTGGAAACCAAAAACTTTATCCTACGCTACGGTGAGCATTTTGATTTGAATTTATCTCGTAAAAGATATATCTATATCTTTTCGATTGTCTTTTAATGTAATTAATTTTTGTAAATTTAATATTGTAAGACTTTCCTGATGCAGGATTTATATATAAAGTTGCTTAGAAAAGTAAATTGATACAAAAGCCATAAGTTATCCTTCTTATGATTTCTGATTTTTGGAAACGCAAATCTTCGTTTCTACCTAGCTTTGCCAGATATGGAAATAACATTTAATCTAATCTTCATCTGAATGAGTAATGTTAAGCACATACGAATTGCGTGACAAGGGATGATAGGCTCGTACCTTTCTTTCTCTGCGGCTCCAAATATTATTCTAAGGCTTCGTGAATGTCGCGGCCAGCCAGCGGAAGCACCATAGAGCACTGAAAAGACTACATAACTATTGTATCATATCAACCGAGCATTACCTTAATCTTGGTAGGAGTCGGACGGACTTAGCAACGTACAGTCTGTGCAGAAAGCGCTTCGATATGATCCAAATGAATGTCGGCTCTGTCAATGCGATGTCCACTTCTTCGGGGATCACTCACTCGCGATTGAGCCGATTCGCTCTTCGTCCCGCGACTGAGACGTAGCCGCAGCTCACAGCTCCTGCAATTCGTTCTGGACGATATAAAACATTTCAACAGATGAAAAATCTCGCGTGTATTATAATTATTAAAAATACACACTCATCGAGTACAGAAAATTTATATTAGTAGCGTCCAAAATGCTTGTTACATTTTATACAAAAAAAATCATATTTATCTCCATTTCCTGTGTATCGTATGTAAAATATAAAATTGCGATAATTCTTTGAATAAGACATAAATACGGGAGAACGTAACTTGGACAAGTGTAAAATAAACACCAGTATGTTTTTTATCTCAATTGCTATGTTTATAGCGCGTTACATCACGTTTCTTGATCAACGTGCCACATATATGTACTACGTACAAAAACTGTCTTCCACGTGCAGCATAAATTAAATAAGACTCGCTCGTAATAATAATGAGGCTTTAATTCTCACATGAAGATGATTTTAATAATGAAAGTTACTCTCTAGAAATGCACCATTCGCATAATTTTCAATAAGTAAGACGCTCGAATCCTAGGATGGAACCAATATGTAAATTGCATCAGTGCAGAATGTATAATTAAGAGAATATATGTACAAAGTTGTTTAATCAGCAATTACTGCGTTGCATAATTAGATGCAAGAATTGAAAAAAATTAACGTTCAATTTAACATAGTGTAGAGCGATGAATGAGAAAAAGCTAATAAGACTAATACCAACCGATACAAAATTATTCACCTTCTTTAACACTTCTGACAGCAGCAATTCTTCATCTTCACGGCTGTCGTAATCGACGTACAAATTCGCGCAATCGACGGTGCGCGCGCTACAGGCATTCCTAAAGAATCACAATTTCGAAACTTTCTTGACCAATCTTTTTAACAATCTTTCCTAAACAATCTGCGAGCGTAATATTTTACTCTCAAGTAAAAAAAAAAAAGAAATCTTGTAGCATTTTATTTTATGTTACACTCGACATGTACAATTCTTTTCTCAGTCTTGGGTTTTCTCTCTCGTTCTTTCGCGCTTTCGCTCCACGTGCAAAGCACGCTTTCCTAAGCAAGCACTTTCCAACGAGATTGTACTGCTATCAGCCAGATAACGAACAAAACTCGTATTGCTGTTGCATATATCGGTTGGATCCTGCAGAACTGATCGAGTTATCCGAGCGAAGGATCGCGCGCTCTTTCTTTTTTTTTTTGCGCTTTATCGCATTCACATACGCGTTCTTTCGCACGTTCGCGCGAGTTGTAAATCTGACAGTTGCAGGTCTAATCTCCCCGCGGATCCCCACGAGTCGCAAATCTCGCGAAGCTCGATGTTTCAATTACATCAGCGATACAATAGGCAATTTCGCGCGCATCGTTCAGTGTTCCTCTTTATCGCCGAGGATTAACTAGGGAGACTGTCACCGCGATAAGCACCGTATTTCTTTTTTTTTTCCTTTCTTTTCTTTTTCTCCTTCATCGTACGACGTGGATATCGACGACGTTGCGCGATGCTGCTACGAGGAATCGCGTTCGCGGAGGCGCGCCGCAATTCAGCGCGGCGCGTCTTCAAGAGCCGCGACAAGACGCAGGGCAACGGATGCGAGAGGGACGCCGCGTCGGACTTGGCCCACGATGGATCCCTAGCGAGTGCACACGTGCGCACAACGATGATGGTTTACGAGCCGCTGTTGCCCGTTTTCCCGATCCTCTCCGTAAGTTGTAAATTCGAGAGAGCGACGAGGACGATTCGCAGACGAAAAGTAAAATAATAATTATCGCGCCGACGGTTATCGGTCCGCGGAATCGTTGCGCCGAATCGCGGATTGCGTCACCCTGCAAAATTTTTTAATCTTGCAAAATGTTGCAAAATGTAACACCCACACTGAGAATTCTATAAAAGGTGAGCAACCAAATTTTTTGTTTAATTCAATAAAATGGGATTCCAATTTTGTTGAATCAAACAAAAAATTTAGTTAAAATTTGTTTGAAGGATTTGGTTGCTCATACAACAAAATAGGATTCTCAGTGCAGTTGGATCCCCTCGCGTTCCCTATCGAGAGAACTAACAAGAAAAGTCGCAGTCGCTCACTCGATTATTGCGCGCGATGATGAAGAAATATGAAATTATCGTTCAGTATTATCATATGCCGAGATGATAAACGACGAGCCGACCGGTTTCTCCCACTCTGCGAAGGCTGCCGGGCTATCTCGGGGAAATTTTCTCGAATTTGCGAAACGCATCTGAGTTCAGTAATGCGACATTATCTCGAGCACATCCGTACGAAACACAGTGTCGCGATCAATGTACATACGATCGATTGGTGTAGGCTTGAGATAAACAGAGACACATTCGTGGCCACTTTGTGAAGTTAAGAGGGGCTCTTCAATGTTTTTTATTTGCCATTACTTAGCGAATGAGTCGCCTCTTTAACGTTCACCCCGTCTCCCGAGGATAGACATTGGTGTGCTTAAAAGAATTCGCCGTTGAGTTGACTTTTCGGACTTTCCACTCGTTCTATTTTCCCCTCAAAGCATTTACGATTTTTCTTATATTTACTTTCATCGACGAGGGCTTTTTATTAGTTAAAACGCGATCGTTAAATCCGTCAGACTCATTGTTGAAGGATAATAAATTTTTATCGTTTTCTTTTTTTTTATATTTTGCGTCTCATACTTTTATACACCGTGTGCATTAGCAGCTCCCGTTCGATTGTCGATCGTGCCATGCTAATTTTCTGCAAAAATGCCAGGCCGCGGATACCGTCGGAGATCGATTATTTGTCTTATGACATCTTCGCCTTCCGTTCCCCTCGCGTATGGCACAGTCGGCATTAGAATATTGTACAGCATTGTTTCTGGTAACCTTGCGCCGCCTTGCGTAAAACGAGACCGTCGGGAAGATCAGAAAGTGAAATTGACGGCGAAACTCTAACGAGCCTTGACCGGCGCGTCGAAAGAGATGTGCAAAACGCGTCTCGGGCTACCTCCGGTCACGCAGCTGCACCGCTTCGACTGTGACGTTGAGGTTTGCTCATAAATATCCGAAAATTTTATGTAACGCCTGTTTAGCCTCCTACATGACTGCTCGTGCTCATAAACCCACGTAAACTGAGACCAAAATTAACATTCGTGGACATCTTGACTTTTAGCAATAGCAGCCCTTATGTTAGTTATCGAATGTAATTGCGATTGATGACGTGTTAATATGACGTGTGAATGTGCGGTTCTTGTCTCGCCTTATCGCTCACATTGATACGATATCGACAAAGGAGAAGTTTCCGCAATTAGGATTGCTAGAATTAGCGATATCGAGAGTTGGCTGTTTGTGCTTGTGTGCGCAAAATTAATTAATTCTTTGAATGATTTCAGTATCAATTCTAAGTAATCTTTCAATTAAATTGTACCTTTAGATTTTAGAAATATACGCTTATAAGAGGATCCTGTAGTCGTAGCTGCGGTACTGAATTTTTGTAAAAAAATTTCTTCGTACGACTCATAGATTTGGAAATCCTTTTACAAAATGAAAGTATAGACATTAATATATGTGTGCTGAAAACAAAAGCAAATTTAATTTTTTGGTTTCAGCATAAATACTACCGAGCAGACACATATTGTCTATATACTTTCATTTTGTAAAAGGATTTCCAAATCTATGAAAGTAATACGAAGAAATCGTTTTACAAAAATTTGGTACCATAGACGGCTACAGGATCCCGTTTAATTTAATTTTAAATGAGTATCGATATTCGTATTGATAAAATCAGCGACATATGGTGCGGAAAGACGAGAAAGCAGGACGACGATTCAGCAGACAGCGAGCTTTTGCAAAAACAGTCGAAATAATTGTGCTGTCTCGAGTCAGTGTCCTGAAATAAACTCTAGACTAGAACCGGAAGACGAGCAAAATGAACGTGTCCGCCGGAGCGCTACCGATCTAAATAAGCGCAACGGCTTAAATGCCGGTCCCTCCCGATGCGTATTTAGGGGCTTGGGGAACGTGAAACCTCCCCTTCAAAGATGCTTTATGTTTGTTCTGGCGATGACACGCGCGTAAAGGAACGTGCTTTGTGTTCTCTCAACTCACAGATCTACAACGCATATGATTGAAAAGAATCTGCATTAAAAAATATGCCAGATCGTATTCGTAAAATCATTCGGATATATCAAAAGATTCTTCTTGAATTTTTAAAATATCAGAATCTTTTCTCAGCTAATATTTGTACGCGAAGATACGATCTTTACAAGTTTAGTTTAAAAATTTAGACTAGTTTAACGTAAAAAATGAATGCAAAAGTAATTTCGCGAGTTTCAAGGAGAATTTCGGTCAAACCTAAATAGTTTTAAATCTAACCCGGTCGCGAAAACGCTAAATATAAAATCGCATTTCAGGAAGGTGAGGCGATATCGCTCGTCGCCACAGCGTCCAAGCTGGCCACCGTGGAAGATGTGGGTCCAAAGCGGCCCGAAGGCCCCATCCGACCATCCGCCGCCTCCCTAAAGGTCTCACCCACGGCAAGGGCGACTCTCCAGGCGTTAAGGTCGAAGAGCAAGCTAGTTACTAGTCCCGTTAGTACCCGCGACGCCGAGACCATCACGGGTAAGGCATAAGAAATTTTTATCATTTTTATATACGTACCGGCTGTCGACGACGTCACGGAACTGGTGCTCGTGATATTGATTCTTTCACTGAATATTTTTATGAGCTGTACTAGTTCCACTATAATCACGATAGCGCGATCAAAATCACTTGTAGACTATTCTTCTGTAATGCGGCTAAGCTAACGCACGTTTAAGTGTGTGTAATTTCAACTGGGCGTACTAAACGCAACGAGAACTTTTGTCGTTCCCGACGAGAATTTCTCGCGCGGACAAACTGATTTTCGAAGAATGGCGCGCTGATCTCGCGAGTTCAAGATTCGTACGGATTTACTACATCTTACTTTGTAAGCGTACGAGGAGAAACTGTCTTTGACGGTGCTAGCACGAGGAGTTTTATAAAGTGGTTCTACGGCTTACCTGCTTCATGGTGTTTCCCATTGGCCTGAGCCAAATGATGATTACTCCTGCCCGGCGGATAATACGCTACGCTCCATTCTCATCATCATGGACGTCATCATCATTATCGTTATCGTTCTAGTCATCATCATCATCATTTTTTCCGTCGTCAGCATCATAATCATCATCATCATCATCATCATCAACGTAGTCGTCGTCGTCATTGTCATCATTATAATCATCATACTAAAAATGATGGTTGTCATCGTGATTATTTTTATCGTCATTCCAGACATCTGCATGTATCTTTTATCTTTGATATATGCTCCATATTGATTGCGGTGCCGAAACGCGTTTGATAATACTCGCGGAACAACTTTCTAAGGTACAATTATTTCACGTCCGAAATATCGAGAGCACAATTATTCAGATCTCGAAATAGGCGACCTACAAACGGCTAATTTTGTGATATTCTAGGAGCCAAGCCATCATTACTTTGCGCATTTTCAGAAAAATGTAAGCATATTAGTGCTTTCTTTTGTTCTTTTTTTTTTCGATCGCTTTCGCCACCAGATTAACTACGAAGTTTCATGCCAACGATTCATTTGTTGCTTTAATGACGAAGAACATTTCATGAAATGCACGCAATTAAAGTTCGTTCCATTAGCAAGCGCCAGTTTATTCCCGTCTATTATATAATCCAGGCGTATGCATAGTACGCGCGTTTTTTTTTGGGTTGTTTGACTTCGAGTTGTTTGCCAGCAACCTTGTCAAGAGCCACTACTACGTCAGTGAAGATTTAAACTTATCGATCCCTGGCTCCCTCGTTCATTTTGAACATATGACAAAGTTGAAATATCATTCCTACGTTTTTTTTTCTTTTCTTTTTTGAAAAGAATAGATAGTAGTGTATGATTCATAAATTTGTTTTTTAACAAATCGTTGCTTCTATTTTATTAACTGACGTAAGTTGTTAAAAAAATTATAATAATTGATTTTAAAATGCAACTTTTGCGCACAGGTATATTAAAAGATTCAAGAGAAAAGGAGGGCATCAATTATATAAAGTTACTTAAAAATTAATTAAAGATTGAGAGGAGGACTCTGTAAATCCACTATTGTAATGCATACGTCTCTGAAACTTATCCCTTGAAGGCGAAATGAAAGATTTAGCTTTTCAAATTAGATTCGTTCGATAAATGACCCGATCGCGGAAATCGAAATTGGCCAAGCTCCAGCTATACTGGTCGCTGCTATTTTCCTCCATCNCGTACGTACGTTCGACGGAGTTGTACGGCGGCTCGCGACTCAAAAAGAACGTCTTTCCCGTGTCCGCGAACGGATCGCTCTTGATGATAGATCGCGAAGAGTCTTGTCCGCCGCATAATCACTCAGAATAAAAATGCCGGCGTCGCTCATCGTTCGACGTAAATTAGTGGAGCGCATGTAATCGTCACGCGCGACTGTGTTGTTTATTGTTGTCGATTTTGTTAGAATTCTGTACGATAAGGTGCACGCAAATGAGTTACACAATTTAATTCTTCGCAGCTGTCGGGATGATAAAAAATTTACAGATGGAAGCGTTCACTAATGACGCAAACTCGGTAGTTTATTGAGTCGTACATTTCCATAATTTCAATAACATTAATTTGCACTGATAATTGCGCTTTCTTTGCCGTGAAAAAAATTTCAATTGTCCTTTATAAAATTGAATGAAAAATTTAAAGACACATTTTGTGCATGATAGATTTATTATACTTATTTCTATGTATAATATAAAGACAAAGTTTGAAAATAAAACTTTTGTTTATGTATTTTGCAAAGCAGAAAGTGCGTCGTGCAAACAAAATAATTTTCGATCATTAATCAAGTCGTAACATTATCTGGTCGTCTCGGGAGTTAATTATGCAAGTTTCGTAATGAGATGTAAACTCGCAGAAATCACGAAACGTTCGATCGCCTGCACCGAGATGGTTTGCGACGGTTTCGTTTTACGTAATCTGTGTGTGTTTTGGAATCTAATTTCGTGAATCTCGCGGGCAGCGAACTTTGCAGATAGCGGTAGAAGATACCTTGATGAAGAGAACGGAAAGGCAGAGAGTTCGGCCAGCGCCGGACGCGAGATTATGTACCTAGGCACAAGGGAGGCGAGAAGGCCCAAGGGCCCGGCAAAGCTCAAAGAGATCCTCGAGAAACGTGAGGCTGTGCTAAGCAAGTGGCGAGATGGTACGATATCCGCTCGCGATATTTCTCGAACGCGAGTCATTGTTTTTTCCTTTATCACATCCGTTTCGCGTGCAAAGGGATAAAACGTTTGGGAAACAGACTGAAACGAAGTTAATATTATCGCCAAGATCTGAAAATAAAAAATTGATAAAGAGATTAAACGCGCGCTAATCTTTTTTAATTACAGAATTAAATAGTTTTTTTATCGGCTGGGCACGAACAATTATTATTATGGCTGATAATTTATTACGTATGCAAAATAATAATTTATCGCATTTAAAGCGTTATTTTAGTCAAAATTGAATTCATATAATCATTTGCATGTAAAATATCATAATGCATTGTAAATATATCTTATAATGCATTCTCTGATTGTATTCTGCTAATATAATTATCGAAATTGTATGTATGATAAAGTGCAATTACATTTTGTTTATCAAATACAATGCGATTCGCAGCTGGTAATGATGATAGCAGGTATCAATATCAACTTAGCAGATATTATCTTCTGCAGTGAATGTCGATTTACCTTCCTGCTGCATACGACTGCCAGTATGTGGCAGCACGCGCTCTGCATTTATACTATTTTTATCTTTACACTAGAGAGACGACACTAATTCGCACAATCATTTAAACTTGTCGAACTCATGCTCTCAATACACTATTTGCATTTATTCATTACATACATTTTATGTGTTACACATGTTTTTATGAGCAATAAACATTTGGAAAATTGAAGTGAGTTATAATCTAATTTAAGAACAATAAAAATAAAATATAGATTTATATACATTATTGGATATAAGTAGAGCAGGATAAGCTAAACTTTTATTTATATTCTTTAATTAAAAGAAAACTTTTTATTACGTGATGAAGAGTTTTAAAATATTGAAAGATTGACCATAATGAATATCTTACACAAATATTTGTTCAGTTGATTCAGAGGTAAAAATTGGAGATATAGTTTATTTTATATGCTAATAATTTATATATTTCTATAAAATATTCAATAAAATAAATAAAAATTTTTCAATTACCGAGCAGAAAATGCAAGATTGACATGTCTGACATAAAATTAAATGTTCGATAGCTTATACTAAAATAACCCTTTGAGGCACAATAGTAGCCAAGGCTACCACTTTTTTCTTTTTTCTCTCTTTGGAATCAAATTTTCACACTTTGATCTTATTTTTAATTCCTTAGATATCGTAGAGTTAAAAAAAAATGCAAAAATGATAATGGAAAATGTTATTATGATATTTTAGGGTCGTTATAAATAAATAGATAAATTTTTTAATTCTTTTCGATACAAAAATTCAATGAAATTATCCCTCAAAGGGATAATTCACAGAGCAAAATTATGCTTAACGAATTTTATCGTGTAATTAGAACTTTTACAGCATAGAAAATCTATTTTCACGTGAAATTTATCCGAAAATTTGGCTGAAAAATATACCACATCGTAGATATTTTTAATATTATGTCAAGAATTACAAAACCTCGTTAATTACATGTGTATAAAAAAATGCTGTATCTCACATGAATCGAGAGATCGTTATACGTCATTTGGATCACACGGGCAAAAAGTACTTTTACGCATTTTTTATTATCCTTTTACAACGAACCGTCTGTATGATACTATATAACTCTAGATAAATCTGTCGTGGATGCAAGTCTTGCGTGATCTGGTTTTCATAATTCAATTCGAATGAAGCCGTTGGGAACCGGCCGCGGCCGCGCGACGACTTATCTATTTTCTTCCTCATTAATGGAATCTGGGAAATTTATTTTCGCGAAAAATGCACGCCGGCATTCACGCGCTGAACAATCGGGGCAGGCTTAATCTGAGGCATCATCGCGATTATGTGCTAAACTCGCGAGAGGTTCGTGCAACGCGATACTCCTCTCGCGCAGGTCATCTCAGTCTCACGAGAGAGGGATAGAAGCTGTACCTCGAAGGTACAAAGTTCATGGAAACCGAGACTCGCTTCCCGGTGTAGCCAGCATCAGTAGTTGTGGCGATCGAGCCGACACTGCATAGATATCGTGTTGCCGCGTTTTCCTGAGACAAAGCCATTGCTCCCTACGATTTTCTTTCTCGCTCGGCGATGCGTTCCGCTTATTATATGATTACTACACGAGGATCTCTTAAGAATTACGTACCATGTCAGGTCAGTAGTACTGTTTAGCTATCAATAGTGCCAACTTGAAACCTCGAGCAAAACCCGGAAGCAACTTGATGACATTGTTTGGGTGATATCCATTTTTAATGATAAATGTTACTAAATTTAGCTCCTATTATCGTTTATTAAATTTTTAACTCATTGAGCCATTAGATAGATTTTATTTAATAATTTGACAACATGAGATTTAATTCTTCTCAAAGAAAAATCTGAAACAATTTTAGAGATAATCAATTTAATAATCTCTGTCGATCGAACTTGATCATGAACTAAGCACAACTTCCATCAATCATTACTGAATCAATCTCGATTGAAATTTTGTTCGAAGCTTGATCAATATTTTTCGAGGTCATTATAAAGGAACCGCGGCGTAATGGCGGTCCATTAAATTCGCTAAGCAGATATTCAGCATCTTCATAGTTTATCGTGTCCAGGCAAAGTAATCGACTCCGAAGTTATTAAGTGCGTATACGTTTCGCACGAAAACATGCGGTATGCAATCGCCCTCCGTTGAAGGGCCCCTCGTTTGCGGTGAACCGCACAAATCTCTCCTTCTCCTCCTCAATTTTCTGCTGTACCGCAAGCAAACACTTTTTGCCACTCAGGTCACGCACACTTGTCTTACACTGCAGGTAGAAAATTTTAGTTTCAGTGCGCATAAAACGTAACGCGCGATAGAAAATAATTTTGCTATAATAACGAAAAGAGGCGTGTTCATGATGAATGCGTTGCGCTATTGACGTTGGGCGATTGACAAGCATAAAGTGTACGCATTTGCACGATAATATCATTACAATGTAACATCAATTCATAAAATTTTATGCCTCTCTCATTTGCATCATTCTGTTTCCATAAAAACAGTGCATAATGCGAATATACAAGACCTTTACAAAAAGACATGACATTCGTTTGAATTATTATATTTGTGCTACTGTATTACAAACAGTGATGGTTTTGATGTTGAACAATTCTTGGAAGTTTACTGTGTAGAAACATATCCAAACATCTACGGAAAGTGCTTATCATTTCTTCGAGAATTGCGTAGAAATCTTTACAGCGGTTTAAATGCTGGTTCCCAAATTTTCAATTGTGCAAGGATTACTCTAATAGAAACGTAATCTTTTTAAATATTTTTTAAATAAAAATCACAGAAATTTACACTGCAGTGAGAGAAAAATATAGTTGCTTTTGGCCTCAACCATAATTTCATAATATTTCTAATAATAAATACAATTAACTTAACTATATGCATCATTATGTTAACCATAATTATTGTTAGAAATATTATAAAATTGTGGTCGAGGCCAAAAGTAACTATATTTTTCTCTCAATGTAATGAATTAGGACAAGTTTATGAAATTATTCCACATACTCGTTAGAAATTACTTTATATTGAATATGTTTATTCTCTAAATTGAATATGATTATTTTCATATTAATTTTTTAATATGAAAATAATTTTTATAGTATTTATAAAAATATATTTTTATAGCATTAAACTTCCAGCTTTCAGAAATTGTTCAGCGCCAAAATTATCAAGGTAATGTAGTATACTGAGAGAAAAATATAGTTACTTTTGGCCTTAACCATAATTTTATAATGTTTCTAACGATAATTAGGGTTAACATAACGATGCATACAGTTAAGTTAATCATATTTATTGTTAGAAACATTATAAAATTATAATTGAGGCCAAAAGTAACTATATTTTTCTCTCAGTGTAGCATAAATATATAATACGTCAAAAGTGTTGCGTCTTTTTGCAAAGACTCTTATCGCATATGTCCGTTTTGCTATTTAAGCGTTTCTTGTGTCAAACTATTCCGTAAACTATTCCGTCAACGCTATTATTGGCGCGCGCCGTCATCATTCTAATTTTTGCACTTGCGCGCAGTCGAATCGATCAAACAGCGCGATTTCTTTCCGTTTTCTTGGCGTGCGAACCCAACGGCGGTGAGAGGATGTACGCGCGATGCGTACGTTCTCATCGCACCTGATGTTGAGCCTGTGTATAAGGGACGAGTCGCGAGATGACGCGTAGCACGTGCGCCCGATTATGCCCGCGACTCGAAGCGGAACCGCACTTTATAGCGCGCGCATAATGAACGCATAATGCCCTCGCACTTAGTAACGCCACGCTGGATGCTGCGCTTGATTGTTGCAGATGTGTGCAGCGGCGAGGAGCTGCCAGAAGTCGAGATAATCAGCCTGCTGGAAGAGCAAATTCCGAGATACCGTCTCCGAGCCGACACCTTAACGCAGTTTCAAGGTGAGCTCCGTTTCTGCTTCTTTCTTTACTTGGAGGAAAACGGAAAGCGTGAGGTGAAAGGTAAAACGTATGTTTAACTTCGCGAAGCGAAAAAATGCGCGACAGCTCGTTCTGCGGTCGAAGAAACCTTGAATTCCTCCTGTTTTTCTTTTTTTTTTTGCACGTGCATATTCCAGAATAATCGATAACGATAAAATACAGGTACTGATAAGCGTACTGGTAAATAATCTCGACGAATCTTATCGAATGCCAAATAAATTTGATTGTTTGAATCGTATCGCGTCGATTTAATTGATAATGAAAATATGCAGACACTTTAATAGACTTTATTA
The DNA here is from genome assembly GCA_021460005.1 of Tetramorium alpestre. Taxonomy (NCBI): domain Eukaryota; kingdom Metazoa; phylum Arthropoda; class Insecta; order Hymenoptera; family Formicidae; genus Tetramorium; species Tetramorium alpestre. The sequence goes on along the minus strand of JAJVSH010000021.1, from coordinate 875,184 downwards.
AATGTGTAATTTGCGCAAAGAGAAAAACATAGGTTTATCGATGTTTGTAAACTCCTAATGTAATGACTCGCCTTTGATATGACCAGGAAAGTTGAAAATCAATATAAGTAGAGAAGACCGCAACGCGCACCCGATCGAATTTCCTGTGTTCTAATTAACCGAGGAAGCCTGTCCAGTAACTGTCTAGAATTGCATTTTGCAAATTACATTTTGCCGGAGCTCTGAACGAAAAGTAAGGGTTACATTAAGAAACTGCAAAGCGTCGTCGTTCGAAACGCGGAAAAACACCATGGAAACGTGTCGCTGTTGCAGTCGTAGAAATGAGAAAAGGATAGCTAATAAAATCGGAAGTGGATAAACAATAAATCTCGTGTACGATCGCATGCTGCAAAGAAAGAGAGCACGTGAAGAAAAGTGTGAAAGTATAAAAAAATCGTACATTGTAGGGACTCGCGTGATCTTTCGCCGAGTGCGTTGAACCAGGAGCAATAATGTGGTACGTGCCAGATGGTGAAGTATTAATTTGATCATGGCGGTCCGTATCGCGTATCCCTCAATAAAACGAAGCTCCAGAAGGTGCGGTGTCCGCGACGGGGGTTGCGGCCAATTAGCAACAGTACATTTAGCCGCGCGCCGCGCGAATTACAACGCGCGGTCAGTGATGTTTTTGTTACTCGTCTTCGGAACGGATATGATTACCGCATTAATTAGCACGGTAATATGCTGCCCTGAATATATATTAATATGCTCTAGCGTAATTTGCAGACCGAGGCACTTAACACATTTTTGCAATCTCCGTTTGAGTAGGCGGATAATCTAGATTGCGCGAATTCGGATCGCGCGGCGATCGTCGATTATGACGATGATGATGATGATGAAGATGATGATGATGATGAGAATGATGATGATGATGATGATGATACGCGATATTAAATTAACAGCAAGATTTTAAAAGATTGTTTCTATATTGTATTTACGTTGTCGCATTGTATTTACAGGATACGAGAACGCCGATTGGTTTATCCCAACGCCTGCCCTCAAATCGGAAGACGTTGATTTAAAATTATCGCCGGATCAGATCCGGGAGACTTTGAACTACTTTAGTAAGTACAATATCCAATTTCCTTATCAATGTCTGTAGATTTTAAATTAGAACATAATACATATGTAAGCTGGACAAATAGTTGAAGTGAAGCGGAGAGGCCGGAACCGATATATTTGCAAATATTTCCTCTTGTAAGAATACAAGATCAATCTTTTCAACGCTTCAGTAAAAAGCCTAAACTTGTATGTGGATGTGCAGAAAGTTATTTTATTTTTTTGTTATGAAAGTAAGGTTTTGATTGATGCGTTTAACATACGTAATTATTGTCTAATTGCGCTGTCTTATTACCGCAATTAAAACGTAATAACAATGAGATTGAAGAAACGCCGCAGACAGAGAGAAACGGAAATAGAAGTAAGATTTAATCGTAAACATCAGGGAACACGCTGTTAATGCAACGAGCGGAGTAAATCTAATCAAAGCCGCTCAATGGAAAATCGTCGGCCTCCGATGCCGTTTGTTCGCGCGAGTGCCATTCCGCGATGCGTGGAAAGTGCACAGAGACGCGCGTAGAAATCCATTCTGCTAAGCGAGATGGAAAAGCGGCGGATTATTGCAGCGGATACATATCCAGGCGCTGCAAACGCATACCGCTGATGATGCCGAGAAACGACAATCCGATGAAAGGATTCCGCGAGGGAATTCTTTCGAACGGGAGAAAAAGGAAAGACAGCTCGGTCACGATTTTCCCGCACGAGCGAAAGATGATTTCGCTGCGCGACAATTCGCGAGGCACGTGTCACCAAGATGTCTCGTGTGTCGTTGATTACCGATTTTCCATAGTCCCGAGAAGCAACGTGTTTATTTTCATTTACGCGCTCTAGATACCGCGTACAACATCCGACACGAACGATCGTATCGCACATTGTAAAATAATAGCAACGATTTGGCTTTTGTGTCAGGCGTGTCCGCGGTGTGAATTGTTTCAAGATTGTCGCTATTGTCTGGATGTTCATTATTCGGTATTCTGTTTCACATTATATGTGCCGTTTAAATTACAGGTCTCGAGTCGTGCAAAATTTGTTTCTGAGATATGTATTGATTATAAGAAGTATATGCATAGATATTACTTCCTAAATGCTTTTCATTCACAAAGCTGATGCATTTTCTCGGTAAGAAAGATGCATCGACGTAACCTTTTAGTTCTTTTAGGATATGCGCGGCAGCGGCATAATAAAAATTCAGTATCTATCGAGCCGCTTAGTTGAACCGAGATATGACTATTGGATTTTATGATAATTAGACCTCGATTAAGTTTATAATAGGCTCAATCAATAGCTGGGTATCCTATTGCATAAGAAACATTTTCTTCAAATCTATCTTTAATTTTACTCGGCATGAACAAAAATAATGTTAAAGTCCGAATCTCCAAAAATGTTAATAAAAAAACGTTATCAACTTATATAGAACTTGGATTCTCGCGGAAGATATTTACGCGCAGACAGGTCGGGGCCGTTCTTACGATTATCGACGAATACGGATGAGAACCGTATCCAAGATGTACCAGTCTATTTAGTAATTGGTACACGAAAGTATTCTATTCTCTCTCTTTCTCTGTACATGTATTATCCATCACCGAGCCTTTCATCGCTCCCTATCGCTCCACATATCTATTTATCAAAATTCATCGACGTGGTGAACATACACTCTGTCGTCGTAATTTAAAATCATGAAAGAATGCAATGTTAATTAGACACGTGAGAGCACACACGTACAAAGTAAAAGAATGCGACGTGTTATAGATTTTATAATGAATTATGTTCGTTCTCTTGTATAATAAATGAGTTTCTACGTTGCTTCGTAAAGATAATTGCACCTGTGCGTGTATTTTATTTACGGTAAATGTGCGTTTAATCGCGCGGTCTACTTTAAAATAAATGTTCGGGAAATAATAATATAGCAATTAATAGAAAAAGAAACATAGAGACCTACCTGAAGCTAATTACATATAATATATATAATCGAAAGAAATAACCGTTCGGAATAATAAAATAATCGTTCGGACGTTGCTCGTAGAGTAATCTTTTATTCATTTTATCAAGTCTTTATTCATTTTAATAAATATATTTCTCTTCCGTTAATTATTCATTAGTTACTTATGTCTATATAAAGATTTAAAGTGACAAAAGAATACTGTTTATTCGAGACCGATTTCAATAATCGTGTAATTAAAACGTAAGTAAAATTAATACGCAATTGAGGAACTATTAATTGTGTATATATGTATTTCCTAATAATGACTTTCAAAATTACTTCCGGAAATAATATTCTAATCGTAATATTCATGATTTATTTCACAATACGCGTTACGAGAAGTTTATTCGCACATCTTCATTAAATGAAAACTTTTTGTTCCTTCTATCTCTTTCTCTCGTATTCCCATATCGGACTATATGGTTATTGCCGGAGGCTGTTCCGTTTGTCCATTTGCACAACTAATCACCGTTTTCCGTACTATTGCGTCCGAGAAGTAATAATGAGAATCCTCTCACAGTCACGGGGATAGGACGCGCCCGAGATCGCATTGTTGTCCGTAACGCACATGATGCATTCTCTAATCGTTCCACTTTTCTCGTTTTTATTTTGCATACACCTTGCCTTTTCCTTGAACCGTGCAAAACGATGAAATTTCACCAGACCAGAAAGAATGATACGAAGTTCCTCCTTTTTTTTTTTTTTTTTTTGTTCTCACGACGATTCCCTCATTCTTGTCGCTCGTGATTTCTCCATTCAACTTTTCATCGCACCCGATGTAGAAAGTGTTCGCAAGTTTGTCGTTTAATTGCGCTATTCAGTCGTCTTCTGTTATCCTGTTGTCTCGCCAACCGATTCGAGACGCCGGTTTTCTCATCGGTTGAAGAAACACGGAAATCAAACGAACTTGACGATGCCGCGGTATAGAAAATATTTGATACGGTTAAAGATTTTATTCGATTACTTGTGCCTTAACCATGAAAATATTTTGTGACTTTTACATAGCATTTTTTCAGTAATAGAAGAAAATCAATTTCGATTTTTTTTAATTATGGAAAGAATAAATCTTTATTAGATCATGCATGAAAGTCGAGATGGCATATTGTAATATTGAACGATTTAATAGAAATGTAATTGCTTCAGAACTATTTCTCTTCCATTTTCGCTTTTACTTCTAATACAAAAAAATATATTATGTATATATTTATATTTTATTCACACATTGTTATATAACTTTATATAAATATAATTGCATTTACACATATTCGCCGAGTTTTGTTAATTATAATATGCAAAATTATTACAGAAAAAATTCCTAAAAATTCTACAAATTATTTAGACAAACATAGCACAAGATATTTAGGAAAATTTCATATTGAAATATTTAGACATAAAAAAAGTTTAAAGTACATATTATTAGCTTTCATTATATTATTTATACAGAGTATAAATAATATAATGAAAGCTAATATATACTTTAGACTTTTTTTTATGTCTCTGTATAAATAATATAATAAATGAAAACGCGCGAGATATCTCACGAGTAAGGACTGCAGATGCCATTTCCGTACCTTAGGAATCGCAGCAATCTGTTGGATCATCCCATAAAGAGCATTGCTTTCTCAAGGAATATCTTCTAGGTATTCTCGCAGCATATTCTGAAAATGTCGGATGCTCCACCTGCGCTTCATTTTCGCTTGTTTATTCCACGACAATCAATTCAACAAAGCAATTCGCATTCCTTTTACCAGTCACGATTTATCTGGCCACGAAATATCAAAGGATTATCGCCTATCACGAAACATAAATCAATCCAGACTCAAGTTTTGCGTAACAATTATTTTACACGTTGAAAATAACAATCACGCAATACGTTAGTATTATTTTTGAGATCAGAATGCCAAGAAAATGTCGATTAAAATATTTCGAAATTTTTATATTTTATAATTATATTAATATTAATTTTATAAATAAGAAATAATTTTAAAAATAAAAAATGACTAATATAATATTTTAAAATAGATATACGGAAGAGCGCTGCGATTAAAAAAGAATATGCAAATACAAATAAAAAATGACATAAATATATACACATATTAAAACAACATTTTGAAAACATTGCAAGTTTCGAGAGTGTTATGACCACGTAAAAAATCGTTCGTAGTTAAAGACGATATACTACGAAATGGTTATTATAACGACACGTCATCCTTGATCTAATTCTTCTCTCGTCACGTCAGGTCGTCGTTTTCCCTGCATTGCGCAGACATTTATTCATACCTTTCATACATATAACTTCCAAAGAATTTTCGGGGCATGATTTTCTATTGATAGATTTTAACAACATTGCGATATAAAACTCAGAACTTTTCGGAATTTTCTATTATCAATTTCTGATTCTATATATTTATTTTTAGCAATAATTTATATTATTTATTTGACTCTGTAAATTTTATATTTATATGTAAACTTTCGCTTTTTTTTAATATTGAACATTTGTTTAGTATTTACAAGGTCATGACATTTTAATGCGTGAATTTAAGTTCATCGGATTATATTTGATCTCATTTGATGTATGTAAAGTCATAAAGCATCAATGATGATATATGCATATGGATAATCCCGCATATCCATGTAGAAATTCTGTAGAAAATCTTACATTATTTTTTAATCTCATTGCAAACAATTTTTCACAAATGAACGAAAATCAAATATTTCAGTTCATCAATTTCATTTTCTCCGTTAATCTAATATAAATAAAAAAATTTTTTTTGAAGGTGTTTATGGAGAAATCCCAAAAATACAATTACCTGAATCGCGTACAGATTGAAATGTTTGAAAAATTATGTAATAGATTTTCTCAATGCACATGTCAAATCTACGAATCTAATAGCGATTTCGATGAATCGCACTAGTGCATATTAAAGCCGTTGTACATAAATCGCCGTGAGGATGAATGCTTAACATAAATATGGAAACATGTTAAAAACCGAAATCTTTAACCCTTAAGTGCTGGCGTATTTTTTAATAACATAAACACTGGCTGGCTCTCTGAGACGTACGCCAGTATTTACAGATATTGCGACAGATATAAAAAAAAATTTTTTTTATGTAATCATTATTTAAACTAATGACATTATATAAAAACATGTTTTAAAAATTATTAATTATTTTTTACTAAAAATAAATTATGACAAGGCAGTTATTTAAAAAAAAAAAAAAACCATTTTGCGCGACATCTCACAGACGTACGCCAGCACTTAATTCACTTTATCGTGCTAGTGTGCAATTTTTTTATAAATATTTATTGTCCATTTTATTATTCAAGATATTTCAATTTCACATTCAATGTTTAATGTGGACTGAGTGCGCACTAGTGCGACCAATCGAATTCGCTATAATTTATCGGCGACAAATTTTTCAAGCTTGATTGGCTACAAGATAGAAGACTTCTAGAAACTCGACAACTTTTTTATCCTGCAACTAATCGGGACGTTTGAAAAATATGACGAGTAAAATCCTATATCCTGTTTCACACGGCATAGAAGCGTAAAATGTTAATTTCACATTTTCAGTCTCGAACATTGAAGCGCAATACGCGTCTCAAGCATGACGTTCTCAAAATCTTATCGCTCAGCTTATCGAGAATTGTCACATCGAGCGATCAGAGCGAGGAGAGCGACTTCCTCGTTATCGAGGCGCTCGCTATCTTTCCGGCACGGCGCGTTCAACGCACCCGCGCGCGAGCAGAAGCGGTCCAGCCGTCCTGCCAATCACGTGGCACGTTGGCGCGGCCAGCTTGAAAACGAGCGCTCGCCGGTCGGTCGGCCGCCTCGCGGCCCTCGCGCTACGCTGTGCGCCGCTCAGTCACGCTCGTGCAGCCGCGACGTTTGTTTCGTTAACGACCTGTGTGCGTAATCCGCCGCGCGCTCGTCACCCGCTTCGCGCCACGCTCACTCTCGCGAGGTTAAGCGCGCGGCGGTCCGAAGAGTGAATTCTCCGTGCACGTTAAGGACGTGCGCGACGTCGACCGACGAGTACCGCTTCTTTCGGTCTCCACGGTATGTACGTCGAGCATGCGCCAGGACCGAGCCAGACAGTCGCCGCCCGTGTCCGGATTCTGCGAGATTTTTCTCTCCGCGATGCGGCGACATACCTACCGTTTTCCTCCGCGACGAGTCGCCTCTCGGCAACCTTTGCCCGACATTGGAATACCGTTGATATCGCGACATTCCGCGTGTAAACGACAGCCGGATCCTCCGGGTCGAAGCTAAGCTCGATCAGCTACCCGGCACGCCTAGGTTAGGTCGGTCGCTGCGGAAGCAGCAGGAAGTTGGCCGTGAACGGATCGAACCCGCGCTCTTCTCTCCCGCGTTGCTACCCGTATGTATGTATGTGCATACGTGTCTCGAAAACGAATTATCGCTCCCGCGTCGAGCATGCTTGCGATAAACGACAGTGCGAAACAAAAAAAAACAAAACATTGTCGTCAAGTGTTGACCGAGTTTGCCTGCTATGATAATTGTGCGCGAGAAAGAAACGAATAACGTCGCCACGTGTGAATTAATAATGTATTTTACATTTTCGAAATTTTTGTAAATTCTTACAATGTAATTGAGATTTTATTTCCGACTTGACTAGAAGCTTATCATCAGACATTCATGCACTTTTCAAATTGATGCTTTGGCGTGTCATTTTTTTTAATGATAAATCTTATATGTAGATGTCGCATATTATTGAAAATAATCGATAGATCGTTTTACGTAGAAAGCGATTCTCTTATTTTTATGTAAAAAGACTAAATTCATTATTCTTTAGAAAAATGTCCATTTCTACCAATGCAGATTAATTTTAATCTCGGTTTAACTTGCTTTTCATCTTTTTCTAATTCTTAGGACTGAAAAAAGATAGAAAGTGAGTTAAATCAAAATTAAAGTTAATCTGCATTGGTAGAAATGGACATAACGGCCAATTTACTTTAACCGGAGTTTAACTAACGATATCCAATAGCAGAATTTGTTTTATATAAAACAAATTCTTCTATTGTGGATATTGTTAGTTTAACTCCGGTTGAAATAAATTGTGAAATTGGCCCTGAAGGGCAATTTTTCAATATTTTTAAAGATTAAAGTTTAAATTGTTTAGACATATTTGATTGTTTTTCGATATACGAATAATGAAAAAATGAATAATATATAAAATTAAGTTTAAAACATTTACGTTTTTATTTAGTGTAGCTTAAACCATTATTGAAAAACCGGCCCTAAAGCGACTCTATTTCTGCATACATTGCAAGGGACGAGTCACTGATTGCAGGATAATGACCTTTACAGTCGACTCTGAAAATAGAGAAAGGCGACGCTTTTTCACTTGGACACCGCGCGATGCAGTTCTCCATGAAGTAAGGTCTATTTCTGTCCCGCGTCTTTCCCGCGCGGCCTTGAAAGTCTCAGGGGATGAGCTAACTACTACCCCTCTGTACCGCTCGCTCCTTCCGAGGGAGTTGCGCTGGATTCGTGCGCGGAGACCCGCCGACTCGGAAACGCGATTTTCGATTTTTTTATTTATTTTTTTACTCCACGACGGCGGTTTTATTAATAGAACCGCGATTGATCCGCTCGCGCTAAGCAGCCGTTAGATGTTAGATAGCATTCCGCTCGCAGCGGTCACGGCAGAAAAATTAAGCATTCTTACGTTATGCAAGATATAAGTTTTTTTCTCACCATTTCTTGCCGGTCGCAATGCGGCAATAATTAACGTTGCACATGAATTCGCGACTGACGTCGATATCGTTCATATTCGATGCCGCGAACGGGCGAACCGATGAGGGCAATGCCTATTCCAATCAGTTTTCTGCCTTTCCGATTTTACAGCCTAATAAGTTGTGTTTAGACAGAAACTTATTTGATTTCGTTCGTATAAAGATCGATGTCGCTAAATATTCTCATCTTTCCGTTTTGTAATTACTTTCAGATTTTTATTTCGAGTATCAATCTGCGGACGTGAACACGGTCTGAAAACTAAAATTATATTCAGATCGAAATGATTACGTTATTTGACAAACATAAAATAAATCAAATAGATTGAAAAGATCTTGACGCGAATAGAATTTCCTTCAATTAAATCAATTAAAGTAACATGTTCCGTATTTACTTTCAGACTTTACTTTCGAATCAATCCGCGCAAGTGTAAACATGTTTTAAAAATTGAAATTGTGTCAAGATTGAAATACACACAATTGCCCTATTTGATAAATATAAGATAAATCAAAAGGATCAAAAATTCAAGTCGAATATCTTTTCTTTCGCGATACAATGTTAAATCAGTCGAGGTAACACGCTAGTTGATTGTGCTAACAATCGTCAGCCGAAAAAACTGTGTATTTACATTTTCTTTATCACCTCTGTCATCACGTAAAAGAAACATGGGATTACGTATTGTTACAAATAATTCTCTCAAGAGTACCTACTCGTAATAAAAGTATCTGTTATATCTTCTAAATTGTGATTATATATAAATGTTGATTAAGAATATAAATATTTATATTTCTTTACATTTATTTGTCGTTAAACTCTCAAGTATTTTATTAACCAATTCTAGATGTCGAGGTCGATATAATACTCTGCGATAATCTTTTGCAGTTTTCTAAGCACTCGACGCACAGTTGTAATCAACAAATTATATTTTCTCCCGGATCTCCATAAATCCTTTTAAATGATAAAAATTGTATTATTCATATTTGATTCTCTAGATTAGATTAAAGACGAAATATTTTCGCTTATTTGTGAAAAATAATTTTGATTTGCAATCAATGCACACTTCAATAACTTCAATTATTCTTTTTATATTGTTAATCGATATAATTATAATTATGTACACTGTTTCTTCTATCAGAAAGTTTCGGGAAATGTCTTGCCGTTTAACTTTTACTTGACGCATACCGTTATAAATATATACGCGCTTAATCACGAAAAGTTCGCAAGATATCCCTTTTATCATTGTTTACTCCGAAGACATTATCGTAATTTAATCGTTCGATCGTGATCTAATATCTCGAAGATTCTATGATAAACGTATGCGCGATATACGATAAAAGTTGCCAGTTGTGCGTTCTTTGTGCACGTCCCCACATGCATTATATCTCTCGTAATTATTCTTTCAAAACTTCTTTCTGATGCTCCACTTTAATACCCGTATAAATACTCGTTCAGCCTGTTGACATTATTTCTAGAACGTTGTTCAACTACATCGTTCAAAACTATTGTTGGATAGTGCTGTTGAACTATACCGTTGAACTTATCGCTCAGACATACTTTGCTACGTGGTGAATAAATTTTCTCCGCGCATGAATGTATATATCCTGTCCACATTTAAGTTCCTATTAAACGGAACGATCGCCAATTTCATCCTCCGCATTTTTTAACTCCTCACGCAAATTATCGCGCAATGAGACGTGACGATAACGATTAACATTAATATTAATAGCGTATCGTTTGCGATAATCGACCCGTTCATCCGCGGGCGATCGCATTGAAACGCGTCAAGCTTATATCCGACCAAGTCTGACCTGGCGATGCCAACGACTTCTTCACGACTGTTACTTTTACTTTAATCGCGGCGTACAACGCGCCGAGCTTGTTCCCGTATAATTTCGATCGGTGCTGCATCCGCCTCGCATGGAAAGCGGATTCATTCACCCTCTCCTCCCTTCGTGCTTTCTTCACGTTATCCCTGAATTCGATTAAATAGTTTCGGAAATTTCGAATTTACCATCGAAAGCTGAATCGCGCATGTCCGCCTTCGAGCGGCGAAAGCGCCGAAACGAGACGATTTCGTCGATTTAGGGCGATCGATCTCCCAGGCCGAAATTATTGCGAAAGGAGATCGTCTGATATCGTTCATTACCGAGTACGCTTGGTCGAATATAATGCTTATTTCTCTTTGCGATTGTAGTTTTTAAGTACATCCGTTTCGCCGCTAATGTCCGAAACCTCTTTACTTTCACGAATATTAATGAGTTCTTTCCAATCGCGGATCATTTTTTTCGGCTATATCGCGCAATTATTCGATGCTTTCAGAAAATTAGAGAGAAGTAAATTATCACGATTGTAATATTGTAAGCTATTCTGTCCGATATATTTTGCAAACGGCTCGGGGATTCCATTTAATAATTTAAAATAATTAAAATCAGCGAGAAGGAGAATGGAAAATATTTTTACTTAACGTGTGGCACGCTCGCATTCTTGTAGTTAAACATATCGGAACAATCGATCGTTAAAGAAATTCTTTACAGCTTGAACTGTGTCACGCTAACTCATATAGTCTTTTCCGGTGCGTGAACTTTGATGTGTCCTGTACGACTTTCAATCGATGACTCAAGATAACTCCGATTACAACTCGATGCTCCGTTTCGATAAACTCGGGTTTGCCTCGTTTTACGTTCGTCACAGCGCCGAGAAAACCTTTCTTTCTCACCTACTTCGGTAGGCGATATCATTGCAGCAATACTGCAGACTATAGCACTCGCATGCAACCGGCAATAAATTATTTAATAAATCATATTCGATTTCGCCATATAAATTGCATTACGGACGTTCTTAATTCATGAATGGATGCTTTCGTTTCTGCATCATTCCTTTAGGAAGGGGGCTTTCGTAAATTAAAATGCTGTTCGTTTCCTTTCGAGCGACCAACTTCCAAGCGACCATATCAGACTCGTAAATGACGATTAATTACTCGTATTGCTTATCAAATGAATTTCTAATCCGTTCTAATTAATCCGTATTAATCGAGCGAGTATTTAATCCTATCAATTATAGTTCTATATATCTTAAATGTTAAATATAAATATGACATTAAATTTTGCGAAAAAATATTTTACTAATTATGAGAAGAGAAATTATATGATAAATAATTTTATATCTACTACAATGTTGCGATGAAAATTTATACTTCATTCATATAAAACATATTTTTTTAAATATCCATATTTTAACAATATTGATCAAGCTTAATTTGTAGATATTTAAAAGCTACAAGTTTTTATTATTAGAACATATTAGAATACTCCATTTTGTTTAATACGCATATATGTTATCGTGGAACTTGAAACATATTTCTTTTAATTTTTGATAGTTTCCGGAAAGCGAAACTTCTGATATGTCGTAAATCGTTACATTTCCTAGTTTGCGATCGAGTTGAGTAAGTATCGCCGGCGCCAAATAAAAATGTAAAAAAGCCCCAATGATATTGATCAGTTTAATAAGGAAAGTGCATTTTTATGGTATACGTATGCAGGTTTTTGTGGGTATACGAACTTGGATAAGTTCTTACGTGTCGTTGCGAGATTAGTTTTGCTTTCTCGATATAAAAATAATCCACGCAGGACATTCGTGAAAACACGATAAGACATTTCAAACAATAAACAGGAGTTCTTCAGAAAAATAAAAAACATTTTATTGAAAGTATGCGTGCCAAATTATTGATTAATTGACAACATTATCCGAGAAAAAGGATTTGAACGTAAGTGATAGTGTGTGAAATAACTTTCGATTTGAATGGGGAAACGACTATTTATGAAAGTGTATTAACGATTACCTGTGAATATAAATACATTTAACAATATGTCGTGGTGAAATTGAAGACAACGGCGGACTAACGGAGCACAAGGATATCGAGGTAGCAAGGTCGAGAGGCACAATCGAGAAAATTCCATTTGGCATAAAACTTGCTGTTCGAAGGAGTCTGCAGTCTCCGAACTCTCGTTTCGTGGGCAGGGTCATGTCAAGCAGGTCATGAACAGCTCGACTCCCCTCCGCACGAACAGCGACGATTCTCCGAGTCCTCTGCAGTCGCCTATTTATCAGCGAGACGATGCTATCCCGTCGACCTCGAGAGGCCGAAGAGTCGATTCCATCCGTAACTCCGAGTCAGCCTTTATTAATCTCGCGTTGGACGTTTCGTACGCCGGTCTCGGCAGAGATTTCGTTGATTCCGGCAGTATACAAACGACAGTGAGCACGTCGATGCAAGAGGATGCGTCCGATCTGCCGCATTTCTGGGAGGACATCGGGGTGGTCGAGTACCTCGAGAGGAAGCTCGGCCCGCCCGACGAGAGCACGCCGGAAGAACGTGTCGCGACCCTTCGGGAGGTCCTCGCCGAGAGGACTGACATCCACGAGGGCGACGGTAATCTCTCGGACTTCCTCTTTCACGTGGCGCGAACCAAACATGGCAAGGTTTACATAAGGGTCATCCGGACTCTGCTATTGAATAGAGGTAAACGCTAATTCAAATTGTGTCGATCCGTCGTTTGTGTTTTTAATGCTCATGTATCGTGATTTTTTTAATTGAAAAGTTCTAGCGTATTTTTTATATTTTTTGATCTGTAGGTTCCTGCTTTAAATCGATATTTTATCGATATAAAACAGAATTAAGGGGATAAAAAATTGAATTTTTAAAATAATATGTTTAAAATAATACGTGATAATCGACTTATCTAGACACCATAATTCCGCCAATCGTTATCTTTTGTATCGAAGGATATTTCTTTATCAAAAATTGTTTATCGCACACTTAATCTATCATAAAATTTTATAGCTATCATAAGAGTCTAAAATTTATTGAAATAATGATAAGAAATATTCTTCGAATAAGATTATTTTTATTATCTCGCAATTATAAATATTACATTTATTTGCTATATTATATTTAACAAAATATCACAGAAGTAGTAATTGTAAAATGAGGGTCACCAAAATATTTTTTTGTCAAAAGGACCATGAAGTAAATACAGAAGTCAGTTTGATTAATTATAAGCATTTATAATTTTACAATGTATTAACCGTCTACCATTAATCAAAAGTAACATCGTTGAACATACGATGATTTCATCCTTGTTCTTGGCGGCGCCGCGGTGTAAAGGTAAACGTAATTCATTAATCAATCTTAGAATCAATATAATACTTACGCTGTGTGCGAGGTAAGACTTTACGGTATCTTGGATCACGCGGATCCTTTGACGCAACAACAGATGGACGATGTGGATTTTATAATCCCAAAATATACCGGTAATCGAGTATTACAGGGGATATATTGCCGTTTCTACAAGGCGAAATGCTCGTACCGAGTGTACTGTTAATGATGTTGCCGCGAGAAAAAGCGATTGCGATTATTGCAAGACCCTGAAGAAGGTCGAGTACAGACAGGCGTGGATCGTCGAGATTGTCGTGATCGAGAGACCGCGAATAATTGAGGTACCTAAGGATAACGGTGTCTCCCTATGGTAAACGGCTGAAGGATGTCGCAGGATATCGCTTGTTAAGGATAAAAAACCGAGGAGAAGACCCCACGCGATTACGGTCGGGCAATTTTAACGGCGCTTTATGTGGCGCATGCTAAGGTTTACGGAGACAAATATGTTTTCTGATATTGATGTGATATATTACAGTGAGAGATTATTTTTAATACACATTTCATAAATTGATAACTAAAGTCAAGAAAGCATTGTTATTAGCGGATTTAAGACATCTTTTTTCTCCCGGAATTTTATTTTATTAAAACATAGATTAAAGCATACATTCAGAGATGATCAAAATTAAATTTTGTCGATATCATTTTTCAAGACTATGGACGTGCAACAATAATCTTGATTTATTCACGACAGTGGAAACTGATGACTAGCGGAAGATGTGTATTTTCACGGAAATTGAGCTTACTGATATTACAATGGTTTCAATCGTTGCCTATTAGCGCATATTATGCAATTATTTCAATTACGTCAATTAAGTCGCGGTGAAACCGCGACCGCTCGCATCAATGAAGTTTTATATCGCGCCTAATAAAGAGGCAGCTAACAAAAGTTTACAGTTAACAAAGCATTATCATATCTTTATGCTTCACCTTTCCGGTTCCCTGGTCATGGGAAATCCGTGAACTCGTATCGTACATTTATGCCCGTCTATCTTTTCATCTATTCCCACAATTAATTTCTTACATGGCATTTTGCACGCGAATCGTGTAGTGTGAGTTCCTTGACACCTGTCGCTTGGCATCTTAATTGCAATGTGTAATCTTGCGTAGCTGAGAAGTTGATTTATCTTTTTTTTTTGCCGCCGGCAAAAGATATTTATCTCCTTAAAACCAGCTTTACCCTAATTTGAGAGACTTCTAATAATTATATGTCTTAAATATAAAACAAAAGTGTGATCTGAAGCATCAGAAAATTAATTTTACCGTGAAGATGTTACAATGCGGAATAACATTTTATAAATATTTTCCCTTTGATTTCGCCACAAGTAATTTTAACGCCAACGTAAAGAGTTTAGTTAAAGAGATTATTTTTTTTTCGATTCTCATAATTTTCTATATCTTCTGCAACATTGTTTATACTCATTAATATCACTCATTTGCCATTTTAGAAAGAGTAAATTCTCGTGGAGACAGCAGTTAGACCGGTGTAACGCGAAAAAAATATCAGTCTTTCCGCGGCGAGGAAAGTCGTTTACCCACTGGACCTCCCGCTCGTCGGCGAATAAATTAACGAGAGAAAAAAAAGAAAAAAAACATGTGACATTTGCCTCTCATCCACGATACACGTAAGCGAGTCTTCCTGTTGAATCCTGTACGATCGCTGAAACCACCGACCTCTGTAAAGCTCGCAGAATCAAATCAAACCTATCAGAATACTTAGTATTTATTTTGTACAAAATATTCTGATAGGTTTGATTTGATTCTGTCGAAATGGTTCTGCTAGCCTCACAGAGATAATCCACCGCGCCAAAACGTGACCTCGCGGCGGCCTCGGCGCTGTCAGGGTCAGCGTTCCCCGAAAGAAATGTAACGCCCCGCGCGAAAAAATCCTCGACACGCTCGAGCGGCCGATCGGATCTGCGTGACTTCCAAGGAGAGCCGACATCGGCACCGTGAAAACGCGAATTTCCACGGTGCATTATCCCGTCGATGCCACGGGAGGCGCCACTTCCTCGCGCTACTTCCAGGCGTCAACGTGCTCAACTTCCGCGACAGGAAGGGGGCAATTTTGCGAGAGATTCATGGAGCGCGATGGGTGGTATTATCAATTGTAATCAGATTATGCAGTGGCTAATGCGTAACGTTATTCTTCTCGTTTCTCATAGTAGGAATCCACGGTTGTGATAATAAAATATCGTTTCTCGAGATTTCTGTTGGAAAGAAATTTGGGGGGCAAAATATTTATATCACTCCTTTAGATTTGCCTTTGCACACAGCTAGCTCGATAACAGATGTCTATTGTATCGTTCACGTCAATACAGCGTAAACGACGATATAATAAATATCTATAAACTATCGAATTATTCGTGGACTCCTGAAAGGTCAGATTGTCACGTCGTGTCGTGTCGTTTCATTCGTTTTCTAGCAGCTTCCCTTTAATACCACAGCTCCGCGTTTTCTCTCTCGTTACATCATCTGACTCAAGTTTACTTTAAATCCGTAATTTGCGTCAGAATTCAGATTTTCAGAATAGTATTCTGTTCTATATTCCGTGTTATAAAGAAAACAATTGAAGAATCAGAATATAAAACTTTTGTTCTCGTTTGTTACAACAATTACATTACTCAAAAATTTAGTAATTGGTGAGAATTCGATGCACTGAATGAAGAGTTAATATTCTTAGATACTTCTTAATCCTCTACAATCAATTATTAATATCAAAATCATGTTTAAAATTAATATTGCAAAATTTTGATAATTTAAAACATTTAATTATTTTCCGGAAAACTTTACTTTTTGAATTATGTCATTGTTGCAGCAAATAAGCGATGACTGAATAATTTTATTGAAATACGGGGTATAAAGTATCATTTCTGAAAGCAAAAATGTAGTAGAGAGCATTTAAAAAATGAAGCATTAGCAATGATGCTTTTATAAATCTAAAATTTCAATATATATTTAATCTAATCAAACAACAATAATGATAATATATAGATACATAAAATATATGTTAAAATACAAACATCAAAACATAAATTTAAAAAATATAAATAAAATTGCGTCAGACTTCAAGATGAAAATGATGAAAAACTGCATCAGATTTTCATCTTCAAATCTGAAGCGAGTTACAAATCATCAAAGCTTTAAAACTAAACACAAATTTTTAACATTAATCATACATATATCAATTTTGCACAGTTTCCTAGAGTGTATGCACCACTAAACTAGCAATTGAAAATAATTACACCGGCGAAATTGAAAAAGAAAAAAAAATGACAGGAACTGTGCGAATTACATTTTTACGCCAAGTGCACGTATATAAAACGAAGAATGACGGGACGAAGCTATTATCGCGGTTGTTAATTAAGCTCGGAGCAATGCGCCAAGGTCGAGGGGGTGCACCGGGGTGGCGGCTTCCTTTATAATTGGCGGGGTTGCGCGCGCGCCGTTCCCCGTTCCCGTTCCACGTTCCGTCTGCGGCCCGGACGGCCCTCAAGATGGCGCATCGATCCTGTCGCGTGACGTTTCGTCAGCTGCGATATCTCGTGCGCCGCACAAGTCGGAGTAGCGTCGTCGCGTCGTCGCGGTGGACCGTTGTCACGGGCGCTCGGTATCTCGCGGAAACGGAAAACAAGGCGATCGAACCTACGATGCTCGCCCGATGCGTTGCGACGTCGCGTAGCCACGCGTGTCAGCGCTAGGGTTGAATCCTCGAAACGTGACGTGACGTCACGCTCGCTGCCGGCTTCGCCCTCGTCTCGCCTCGCCTCTGCGGCGGAATAACGCGTTGAATGGTAAATATAGTCACGACACCGACGTGCATGCACACACCGTCGGCATGAGTTACGATCGCCGAAGTGCGAATCGACTCGACCGGGTCGACGTGTTTGGGGTTTTGTCGCGCGTCGCAACCGAGCTAGACGGTGTCGTCGTGTTTCTTCTCTCTTTCTCTTCTCATCGCCGCTCTGTCCCTTTCTTTCTTTAGCTTTAGCCTCGCGAACATTATGACGTGCTTGCGTTGTCCAAACGATCTTAATAATTTATCGTTTTCTCGATACTTTGTTAGATTCATATCTTGTGAAGAAAAAGTTGTCATTTAGTCAGAAACATATACTTACGGTATAAACATAATTTTTTTTATATTTATAATTATAATTGCTGCGTATGATTTTTAATATTTACGCTTAATATTCTTGGATGTAATTGAATGATTACATTTGGTTTAATCCGTTAGCGAATATATAATTTTTCAGTAGTTTATTTATTTTATTGTATTTGTGCTCTCGATGTTATAGGCGTGAAAAGTTATTGCGTTTTAATCACAGTTGTAACATCTAGCAGTCCTCGTAATGTCTGAAAATGACACTAATGCTCGTCATGGATTTGCGTAATGCCGATAAGACGGCCTCGAATTAACGTCTCGTGGTTACGTTGAACGCTCATTTCATCTTTTATGTACGATTCAAGGCCGCTGATTAGTAACTCAAAGTTCAATGTACATTGTGATATATTAAACATTTTTTATTGTTTATTAATCTTCTCATTTTTCTTTAATGTAAATACTTAACATTTGTTAACGAGAATCTGCTTTGTTAAATCGCTAAACAAAACTTAACAGAATGTGATTAATAGATTTTGACAAAAATCTTATTAACATTAATAATAAGTGAAACTTGTGACTGATAAATGATTCTCATAAGTAAATAGAAATGTGCCATCTTCGTTAAAGTCGGATTTTTGTAGTTTAATATTATTTTTGTGTGTATTTATACATATTTTTCCAACTCAAACTTCTCGATTATTTGTCAGTCTTGAAATACAGTTTCCATTGGAACAAATTCGAGATATTTAAATTAATAATCGCACGCTAATAATCAAAGTTTGAGTAGATTTATTTAACATTTCCTAAATTTAACCAGGACATTTTATTTAACTTTTGTTAGAACTAATTTTCGAATAACAAAAAAGTAATATATTTAAAAAATAGAAATAAACTCACTGGCTTTGAAAAAGTTCAGACAGATGTAAAATGAATGAAAACAAACGATAAACAACGCACGTGAAAGCCGCGTATTCTTGTGGTACTGCAAACTGCAAAAATAGGACACAAAACGACGAGTGGCATTGATAACAAAAGCGCAGGTTTCATAATCCGATTATTTTGCAGTTGTTGATTTTCATTCGTGCCGTAAAAAGCAGGAAACTCAAAATGATATTGATTACGCAGTAATCATTAAGAGCTCTACAATGCTGAATCTTTTTTTCTTGATCTTAAACGTGCTCACGCGACACACTGAGGAAAATTACACGATGTATAATAATACAAAATTACAAAGATAAAGATAGGATAAAGTTAATAAATTCATAAAAAATATATACGAAATATTTTTTTCGAGAAACCGTGTATATTTGATTCTCCTTTGATTCTCATTATGTATGATTATATAATGCACGTTCAACAATTTGGTCGTGCAAAAGAATTGTCTTTTGACTCAATTATATAATACGACTTGTGCAATATTTTTTAAATTATATGAGGCTTTGTAGATTCCCGATTATCTGCTGCAGATACTTATGCAAGCGCGGGACGAAGAAAATCAATAATTACCTGCGCATCCTTCCCGCAAAGTGCTGTACGTGCGTAATACAGTCGCAACTCGTTTTTATACAAGTTTTTGCAAAATATTTTAAGTGATTTTTTTCTTGACCTTTAGTAATAAATTTAGTAATAATTTAGTAATAAAAGGATTGCTTGAAAAAAGAGTTATTGATAGATATGATAAATGAATATCTACTATTATTATTAAGCTGTTATATAACTTATGTAATTCAATTTATATACTATTTCAATTCTATAACTATATATTTAATTACTTGATTTATTTGTACAATAATTTCCTTGTTGAAACTTTTTTTTTGTAAATTAATAGAAACAGTGTTGAAATTTATATAAAACTGCACTGAATTTGAATCATAATAAACCAAAATTTTGGAGCATACTGATGATGCAGCTTTGAAAAATGATGAAACTGATGAAATAAACAGAAAATGCGGTCACTGCACTATCCATTAGCGAAATGACAAAGCTAAAAAGATTAAAATCGTTATACAAGAACAATACGAAGGGGAAAGTATACACGGGAAATGATAACAAAAGACGCTTATCATGATTAACAATCGCAGAGTGATAGAGGCGTTAATTCGAATTTCGTCACGCGGAATGTGTCATTATTTTGAAATCATTTGATTTTGTTATTGACCGATACAAATAGAACGGAACTCGCTTTTAAATTATTTTCATTCTTATAATAATTATACACGTAAAAGTTTTTTCGAATTCGGATTTATTAATATAATTATAACAATATAATTATTTTTTTATATAAAATCAACTAATACATACACGTATATATATATATATACACACTACACAAATTCATAGTTTAGATCGAGCTTCATCAGATGATAATTGATTCCTTATCGTGCCTTCAATCGTTCTTTTTCTCTCATTCCCCACGCGAATCATCATACAATCGCGAAAGCGCGATGGCATGAAAGACTATTTACGACAGCTCTTGGTGTCGGAACTGGTCCACGGACCCTCCGTATACCCTGGAGGAGAAAACTGCGGCTCGTGAAGAGAGGACGCCGACGCCGGACGTCGTGGAGCTGGAGGAGACCGGCCACGGCCACGACGATCCACAGGAGGATGATCCTTATGAATATGACGATGACATCAGGCCAGCGACTTCCGGCGAGCACCGCGACGTCGATACTGATGACGATGATGAGTGCCTGTCCCTCTTCGAAGCGGCGAATTATCTCGTCTCAGGTTCCTCGGTGCCAACAACAAAAGTCAGTGCGCCCTGCTGGGGATGCAAGGGCTGCGCCGTCGAGGGTTTGCCGTTGTTCCTCCTCGGCTCGCCGGCAGAGGCATCCTGCACGTGCACCTCCTGTCAGTATCCCCGTTTTGTTGGTCTGATCGTTGTGTTGTTTGCGTTGTTCGCATTGCGTCAGAATTCAATTATCCTTCGCCACATAACTACCACTATGATGTTGAACAAAAGTTAATTTATATAATAAGAATTTTAATCGAATTTTTAAAAATAATAGAATTGACTTCCTTTACATTTATCCACTGTTTTCTCGATTCTCATCAGTTTCTGCAGTTTTTACGTAATTAAAATAAAAAAGAGGAAATGTACGTGCAAATGTAATTAAATGCAAATATTTTTGCACAAGTGCAAGCATGTTAAATTCATGTATCTTGGTCAGTAAAAATCTTTCCTCGGGCCAATTGATTCTTTTTACATTTGTCAGCCGATTAGCAAACATGCAAAATTACGTAATCGTAGACTTTTTTTGTGGATGATACTTTGTATTCTGGTCTTTGATTGACGCGATATTATAAAATATATTTTTATAATCCTTGGTAATCCAAGTTGCACAGAGTAAGCAAATTCTTGTTTTTGTTTTTACGATAATATTTAATAATTCAATATTTCTGGCGCAGTGTGGACTTTTCTAAGTGGCATCCTCGTCATCTGTCTCTTCGACATGCATTCCACTTTTTTTTATGTTTTAACGTTAGCCTCATCATTCTCCGCTTTGGACTTCACTCGTCTGATTATTCACTTTTGAAAATATTTTGGTCCAACAGGGACGGCTTGATCGACTGTACGGCTTAAATTCAAACGATAGATGATACAGTGCACGCACATTAGATAAGGAATATACACCGACAATAAATAATGACTTGTCTCGATAAAATTAGATAAGATATACAACAAAGCTACATGATGAGCTCATTTTTTAATTTTTTTCTGCGAATATTGCACATTTTATTTTTATATGTTTTTTTATACAAGTTTTTGCAAATGTACGTTTTATTATTGTGAAAATATCTTAATTTTTGTCGCTATGCACGTGCTATCGATTTGCTTGAAAATATATGCTTTTATAAAATTTATTTTACAATTATGATATTATCATGAAAATATCGATAACAGTATTTCAAAGGAGACTATCAGTGTTTCGTAAAATTAGAAAAAGTAAAATTTATATATTTTTTAAATTAATTTAATATTTTTCCTGCGAAAGTATTAAGTAATAATTGCAAATTTTCGGAAACAATTAATTTTCTTTTTATATGATGTGCGAATTAACACACACAGGATGTTATTTGTGTGTCTCTTCATGATTTTCCGGCACGGAAAGGTTTATCTGCATTCCAATCTACCAGATCGACGAGTTTGCGTCGCCCCTTTGTGATTAAGAGAAAAAAGAATCAAGGACCGGTTTTAAATCACGCCCTGTGCGGAATAATTGGCATCATATTGATATAAATTCCAAGCTACGACCCAATATTCGGTATCTTTAGATAAATAAAAAAGGAATGTTTGTTATTATCTGAATTTGCACGATTAAAACAAAAGGATCTTAAGATATTGTCTTATTTTCAAATAATATTATCTTTGATGAGTGATCAATACATGCTCTTTGATTAGTTAATCATCTGCTTTATTAGTACATAAATGTAGCAAATCATCCAATAAGTTCAGATTATACGAGAAATATGTTGTCGATTAAAGTAATTTAATTTGTGATAACATTTGTGATACACAGTAGCGTGCAGTAAAACGCAAAAAATTCCAATAAAATTATGCAACAGAAAATATTTACTATTAAGTTATATAAAATATCTGTATAACTTGCACAAATTATTTTTCTAGAAAATGAAACATTTCATATAAAAAAAAATTATTCTATGTTTTCTTTGTCACGTAGAAGCTATTTATCATGTAGAATTTCTACATTTCACAGTCCAGTTCACAGTCTAGTTCGGGATACTTTGTATTTTCGATTAAATTCAGCGAAATAATAGTTGCGTTCAACCGTATCTCTTGTGAAGGATAAAATTCCGCAGCCTTCCGATAGAGCGATATTTTAACTGCACGGTCCGTGGTTTCTAATCGCACTGCTTCATATAAAACGAATTATAAAAGATGTTGAAAACGCGCTGCGAAACTGTATTTTACTTTATGATCAAATTATTACGAGGTCGCAATCGATTTCATAAATTTTCTCGATCTCACCTCCTGTACGGAGTTTGCTATCAAAAGAATACATGCGAAGGAAACGAGTCCTTCAAAAAGAAACATCAAAGCTTAAGTAAAAAGTAAAGTGTGTATTCCAACTCATACAGTCTATATACAAAAAGAATTTTTTTAAATTATATTTTATTTTTAAAAATATTCTATAATAAAATTTTTCTTCGAATATTTCGTGCAGAATTTATAAATTAACATTGGAACTTCAAGTTCTTGGTGAAGCTAAAAAAAATTGTAAACAGATTTTCATTTTATTTTCACAAAGAACGACATTGATGTTTCTGGTATGTTGGTTCCTTTTAGCATTTCGTTCGACAGGGAAATCTTTCGCCTCGCGTGTTGAGGAATCCGCAGTACTTTCTGCAAATTCGCTCATCGATCATCGCGATCAATTGGCCATGAAGGTGTCTGTTAACGTAATTCGCTCATGAAGACACCGCGTTGTCGTGAAGACGACGAAGAGATGCAGCGGTGGGCATCGAAGCGCCTCTCGTTGGAATTGAAAGTGGCCCATTACGTTCGTTTAGTCTCGCTTCTTCAATATTGTTACGGTATAAACAGGTGTCCCTTCAATAGAAAAAAAAGATTGCTCATTACATGATGAAGACACCCGTGAAGCATCTGCCTTATCGAGGCATAATCTCAAATCTATTCCGCTATGTCGTCTTGTTTCACTTTTCACAAACATACACATTATATATTTAAACTGCAAAATAACTTTCTTTAAAAGATAAAAATTTGAAAAAGATACTGCATGTATTCTCGCTTTTATTGCTACAAAATAAAGTTAATCGATACAACGATATATCGGGACTTACAAAATAATAATAGATTTAGGGTCTAAGCAGAATGGCTGACTTTTAAGACCTGTTTTATGATTCAAGTCTTTGTCTTAAAATATCGCACAGTACTGTCTTATGTTTAAAGTATGAATACAGATAGTGCAATGCTAAGATTTGAGACATAAGAAAGTATTGTTACGTTAAGACAAAGACTTAAATAATAAAAAAGATCTTGAAATGATAAGTTAGCCATTCTGCTTAGGCCCTTAGTGTGCAATTAAATGGTCTTCGAAAAATGAGGAGGTAAATTTCTTTTCCTGGTAGTTTAGTTCGGTGCACCTGCCTGACTTCCAGACAGATGCACTCCTAAGAATTTTTAATGAGCTGTTCTTCAACTAATCCTATATAGAAATAAAAGAACGAATAGCATTAGTTAGCTATTTAGCTTTATATTAGATTTAATTTCGCAGAAATTTTTAAATTGTTAAAAATATAGAGCTCGAAATGCGAAATAACAGAAACTAGCGAAGTATCCATTTCTTATCAGAGGTCGAAGGATCCCTTTCAATTCCCGAGTGCCTTCGGGTGTTCTCGCAGACTCTTTTCTCCATTCCGTTTGCGGCGCAAACAAATAGCCATTTATCATGGATTAATCCATCATGTTCTCCATCCATTTCCATCCCAGATACTGTAGAATTGTGACTTTGAGTAGAATTTTTGTAAGGGGCGACCTTGGACATGTAGATGCGGCGTCTGCGCTTTCTGCGACGGCCAGCCCCACCGGCGGGATGCGCCAAAAGTCGATCGATAGAAGGGGATGCAAGAGACTCCTTCGTGCAACGTGAGCATCTCATTCCGCCTCCACGCTTTCGCGTTCCCCTCGTTCGCGTGCGTTTTCTCGCCGCTCTCATTAGAATCGCATCATCCTCCGATCGCGAAAACACGCTAGCCTCCCGCAATTTTCCACGGAACAGTCCGTCTTGTGCGCGGAACGAGCGATCAGCTGCTGAATACCGCTGCATCTGTTGCTCTACGCGCTCGACTTCGTTTTTCATTTCTTTCTCGTGGAAACTCGACGGGTAGGGTAATAATGCCACGGAGAGACTTGGCCCAGTTGATCCGGAGAAGCCGCAGGTGGAAACATCGTGAAAATGTCGAGTGCATTAAAAGCGTGCATAGTTGGAACTTCTTCGGGAATTCGTGATGAAGGTCGAGAGCGCAACAGGCTTTTTTATGGAGACTAACGATTTCCACGAAGTGGGCCAGGTCTTGAAGGTTTAAAGCTCTCCCACGTAAAGATTTAAAGCTCCTTCGAAGCAATGCTCGCGCGCACTTTTGGTTCATTCACCCTACGAGACCGCGATTATTCCGAATGCATGAACTACACACCAGAATTCTTTAACTTGATGACCTCAGGTAATCAAAGATACATTATCGTATTACATTACGTTATCGCAAACTTCTCAATATTGACAGATTACATTACAACTCCATGTGAAATACAAAAAATTGCCCGAATATTGAACACAATTACGTAAGTTATGCTTTGAAAAATGATACTGGAGAAAACTTGTTGGTTTTAATGAGTATTAACAGTAAAATATTAGAATAATTATCGGCACATGTAATAAAAACTGGTACATGTGCTCGAAAAGTAAGGAAACAAAGGTAAAACTTGGAGCGTGCGCATGCATGAACTATTAATGGCCATCAGATCCAAGATATTTCCGCCGATGAAACTTGGAATTTTTATTTATAAATCTTGTTGATACATCGCAATCTCAAAATGTCATTTCCATACATGGGTTTAAGTAATAATATATATATACAATCCTTTTTCTTGCCAACAAGTGAAGTTAAACGTTGAGCTCGTAAAAGAATGCATGTATACTTGATCGGAATTTGCGTCTTATTTGTCCGACATGGAATAACCCACGTTTTGGATCGTTGCACTCGAGATTATAAATAATGGAAGATCGATTGTACGAGAATAAAATACGGGACGGTAATAACGCATGAAAATCTATTACTTATAATTAGCTTGCTTGCGAAAGGAATCCAATCGTGGTAACATGTCCTATTTCATATTTCGAAACAAAGAAATTCGAACCAATTTCAACGAGTTTAATTTTCGATTGCGAGTAAAGAAAGATTTATTTACATTTACTTCACTCGACGTAATTCTAACATTGCGAGTGAGAAATTCTGTCTCGTCCATCGCAAGCTGAACTCGTTGAAATTTTATCGGTTTCTATCACCGTCGTCGCAATCAATACTCTCGATGCGCAAATGGATTGTACGTGAAATATTGTTTAATGAAAGAAACATGATACTCTGCATCCCATACATCGATTGTGCTCTACAAGTCGTAGAAAATTATATGCGATGCGATCGATTCTATGTGGCGCACATTTGAAACTTTTATTAAGAATTGAATAAAAAAATCAGCACATTTATGTATAACGATAATATAAAAATAGATAATGTTATAAAAATAATTTAGATATATATGAGATTAAAACAAAGATTATAAAAAAATAAAAGTGGACTATTACATCAGGATAATTATTAATTATATAGATCACAAGTCGAGAAAGACAATGCAATGTATGTGTAACAACTTCAACTATATTGGTAATGTACTAATGACATATACTTTGTAATATTTTGTTGTAAGAAAAAAAACTGTTAAAACAGTTAAATCTAAGCATTATTTTCAGGGCTTTAAATGTAATGGTCCGGCCTCTCTTCGCATATATGTATATCTGCTATATTCTTTTTATTTTTTACAAAACTATATTTTGTTATTCCAGCAGTTTAATAATGGGCTTGTCACTCTGTTACAGTCTTATGTAGCAACCGGGTGAGCCAAATGACCAAGACCTATAATGACATAGAGGCAGTCACAAGGCTTCTGGAGGAGGTAAGTTTGATCGGGAAACAAGAATAGAAATAGAAACTAAGCCCGCGCTGTGCATATCGCGTCGTTAAGTTTTACGAATTGTAAATGTCCGGATCTAAAAATACTAACGAGACGAAATCGATAAAACGTAACGAACCGATAAGTAATGACCATTTAAATGGCCTGTAAACGGTTATATAAATAGCGAAGAATATTTAGGACTTCTCTCAAGTTATTAGAATTTTCTTCAAAATTAATTTTTATGTTCTTAATCATACTCTTGAATTATTTTCAAGTTTTTAGCAATTAAAAACATTAATTTTCTTTAAATAACATTCAAAAATATTGAAAAAGATATGCTGTTTCATGCTAGGAATACTATTAAAGATAATTTAACAATGGATTAGCAGTAATTGTAGTTGAGAGACCTCCAACTATAATAACTACGAAATACAAACAATTATGGTTTTCTTCGACAGAAAGAGAAAGACTTGGAGCTGACAGCGCGCATTGGTAAGGAACTGTTGGCACATAATCAGAAGCTCGAGACCACAGTGAACGCCTTAGAAGCTGAGCTTAAGGAAGCGAACGAGAAGATTACCCAGTTGAACCATGAAATGTTAAAGAAAACCGAATTGATAAATATACTGACGAACGATGTGGACGAGTCTAGCTCGGAGGCCGGAACTCCCACCGACCTACGCGGTATTAATTTGGAGACGTTGCAGAGGAAAGTTACGTGTTTGGAAGATGAGAATAAGCAACTCCGCAATGAATTCGCGAAACTGATGCACGATACTGACAGTACCGAAGAACAGGAGACACGACTTGTACAAGACATCGCAGCGCAATTAGGTATACCGTCGTATATCTATTTACTTTCGTATGTAAATGTATTTACTTGTACATCTTTTATATTTGACGTGAAAATTTAAATAACGCTTCGTTCAATTAGTTTTTGGCAAAGTTAAAAACTTTTTAATCGATAATGAGATTATATAAACATCAGATATTCAAGTATTGTTTAAATAACTTGTAATAAATATAATAGCAAACGCCAACTTGGAGGTGGATGGCATAGCGGAGGAGCTCGGTCGGCAAAAGGATGAGAATCGATTACAGCATGAGCAAATAATTAGTCTTACTGCGAAATTAGCTGAGACAGAGCTTAGACTCGCTCAGCTGATGGCGGAGCACGATGACGTGGGAGCTACTCTAGTCATCACTAGGGATAATCAAAATACACTTGCAGCAGAACTAGCTGAATTCAAAGAGCGATATGCGGAGGTACATTTTTGCATACATAAAGAAAAATAATTCTTAGATTAATTATTTTATTAAAATCTATATCGAACACTGATATATGTATCAGGTGGTGAATTTACTAGCCGAAACACAAGAACAATTGCGAAAACAGAGAAAACGCGGAATGCCGACTGTACGAGGTGGATCATTATTCCCATCGATGGGCGCGGCGCCTCAACCAGATTCTATTGCTTCGGAACTGGAATCGTCCCTTTACTCAGAATTAAGTATTGATTCTGGGATTGGTGCAGGTGACAGAATGTAAGTTACAGAGTTGTGCGTAACGCTCTATTATTAAACTTGAAATTGTCAAATATTCATGTTTAAATCATAATCATAGTTTTAGTAATTACTTAGCAGTTAATAAAATCATTCGTATTACGTTTGTTTTGTAGACCACCCTACAAGAAAGTGTTTGAGACCGTTCGTAGCGCATCTCGAGCAACGTATGCAGGAATGGATCCTAATCAGTTTCCTAGGATAGGTTCCATGAACACATCAACGTTATCCAGCAGTTCAGTTGGTCCGCGGATGAGTTGTGGGCAAGTGCGACCGCAAGCATCTACATTTCCCAGTTTGGATTCTACCGGTCATAGTGAGAGTGACGGATCCTTGCTCATGGAAACAGACGATTACCCGTATGTATCCATTTTTATGAAAATGGGTATGAAAATATATAAATGGGTTTTTTTACATGATCTAAAAATAAAACTGCTATATTTTAGGGGACCACAACGCATGGGTGTACCTGGTGCTCCTGGTGCTGCTGATTTAGAAGCTGCTATACGTCGTCTAACACCCGCGGAAGTATTAGCGAGGCGTGCGTGTCTCAGTACAGGCGCCGGCTACAGCTACGATTACGACGGTGGCATATTACATTCCCCGCCAAACTTTTTGCCTTTTGACTGTCGTACCCCGGACAGCATTATGTCAACCGGCAGTAGCGGCAACCTGAGCGGCTTCAGTGGCAACAGTGGTAACGCTTGGCGTATCCCGCAGAAATTGCAAATAGTCAAACCACTGGAGGGCTCCCAGACGTTGCATCATTGGTCGCGACTAGCGACGCCAACATTAGGCGGATTGCTGGAGGATAGACCAGGCGTAAAGACTAGGGGTGGCCGCGCCCTCGAGGATCTCGGTCTCATAACATTTGCGTTGAGCGATTTGGAGGAAGACGAGGAATACACTAATCCCGGTAAACCATTCCAAGACACCGGTTCCATTTACACCTTTACTAACAGCACCGTGATGCATCCGGATGACCATACCACCAGCAGCGTGACGCCGAGCATCGTTAGCAGTCGTGTCGCCTCAGCGCCCAACAGTGGTATGAACTCCGGTATGAGCACCCCTCGCACGCACAGCCGTCGTAATTCAACTTCAACATTTTCCACCACGCTTGGATTGGCCAAGATGCTGAACGAAAGAGGAATCAAAGCTGTCACGCCCTCGTGCATAGGTACACCTACCGACGAGCGAAATTTCTCGCCGACTGCTACACCATGCAACAGTCCGGATGCGAGTCTGTCACCAAGGTCATCGTCACCACCGCCAGAGAGCGGTGCCTCATTGACATTAGGACTACTTAGTACCGGGGCGGAATTATTGAGGCGTACTTTTAGTTATGAGCCGCCAGCGCCGATGCAAGTTAAGAAGAAGAGACCAAAGTCGACAATCTCGCGCTCGGACAAGAAAGCTCTGACGGGAATACGTCTGGTGGAGAAAATAGAGAGGATTGGTATTGATACGATTATAGCCACTACTACTAGCTCGTCAATCTCGCCATTAGCTCTACAGGGTGCACTATACACGCGTCGTTCGACTGGAAGTCCAATGGCACAATTGACTTTCCTCAAAACTTCGATGTCCTCCAGTACCAGTCAAGAGAAGTTAATATCTCCCTCATCTTCAGCATCCTCCACCAGTGATGAATTTCCGTCGAGCAAACCGCCGTCATTGCTGGGTAAACGGGCTAACAGCCAGGAGCCCCAACCAAGCGTGTCCGGTTCCAATGCATTTAACTCGAGAGCAGCGGGTCAGTCGCCGGATCGACAACGACGATCGGGTGCTAAAGCGACGAGGCCTGATCTAGGACGAGTTAAGCCGCCAGCTCCGACGCCCGTAACTAAAGAATCCAAACAGTCGGCATTGGGAGCAATAAGCTCGCTTCTTTTTGGTCGTAAGGGTGGCTTACTGTGAATATTTTGTAGAGTCTGTAATACTATAGGGGACGAATCAATCAATTCCAGCGAATTATTTTTTAACGTATTCGCTCGTTTTTTTTTTTACCTGAAAATTTTTGTTCACGCATAACTATTTGACTACACGACATGCTCCTGTCGTCAGTATTATTGACTGTTTACACTTGACGTATATTCGCTATACGTAATTTTTAAATCTACCGTGGTGAATCGCTGTAAATAATCATGAAAGAGTGATGTTAACGTTAATAAGATATACAAATCAGGTTGCTAAATATTCTATACAATAAACATATTTTAAGTTTTATCCTAAAGAACATTAAAACTGAGACAAATAGAAGAGCGAAATATATTCTGTACAGTAAAAGCACGAAATCATTATACATTTTAAATTTTATTTTAAAATCTATAATGAATTAAGAATCGAATAGATACAAGAGGCTGGATTTTTTGATAGTTTGTGATAAATGAAGGGAAATCTGTAAGTTATTAGCTCAAATGAAGATGGAAAATTATTTTAACGAAGACGATTTAATGATCTGCGACTATGTACCTATGGACTGCTAATTGTAATATTTACGCATCGTATCGCATTTAGTGACGCAAAAATTTAAGAACCAAGATATATTGTATATAATTCAAAAGTCATATTAAGAGAACTTCGTAAAAATCGATGCAAACTTTTAAATTAGAAAATTTTTTTTTAATAAAAGAAATCGGCAAATATTACTTTTTTTTAAGTATAGTGCAATACATAATATTAGTAAAA
Source organism: Tetramorium alpestre (assembly GCA_021460005.1). NCBI lineage: Eukaryota > Metazoa > Arthropoda > Insecta > Hymenoptera > Formicidae > Tetramorium > Tetramorium alpestre. Next base: position 844,065 of record JAJVSH010000021.1, on the reverse strand, counting down.
AATAGTCAAACTAAGAAGCCGGACTTTAGTTTATTTAGTTATTTTATTTATTTTTTTTTTTATATATTAATATCTACAGTTGATGAATAACCAAATTTTTTGCACAGATTTTATAAAACAATCTTTGCAAATGGGAACACTTCACTCAATAATTTGCTACAAGATGCAGTTTATTTAGTACAGTTCATATTCTTACATAGTTAAAGATTAAAATAAAATTTTCAATATGGAGAAGAACCAGTTAACCAGTAAAGGTTAAGGAAATTATAATGGCAGGGTAGTTATTGAAATTAACTATTGTGTATTCGAAATTCATAGCTAACGACTGGAGAGTAAGCTGTTATTACCAATGCAATATAAAACAACTAGTATACAAAGGGCAGGGAAGAAGCTGAGAATGGTGCATCGTACTATAATGCATTATTTTATAATAATTTAGCACAAAGTCAAATCTGGTGCTTATTTTTTTAATTTATTTTTGTTTTGGTAGCGAACGCTTGGTGAGATGACGAGTAGTCATAGCAGCATCGACAATGCTATTGTCAGTCTTTGCACGCAGAAGATTGTGCATTTAGCGTTGATTTACAAGTATTGTACTGTATATAGCTGAATGAAATGCAACGGGGCGTGAAGACGCCTCGTAGTCTTTTATTTTCCTTAGCAATTTCTTTCGCGTAACTTTATAATTTATTGCAACCTCGTTTCCTGTGGGCCTGAGTTTTACGTAAGAGGACATGTAATGTATTATAGAGAAGAGTGTTTAGCTCGACGCAGCCTTGTATATAGACGTACAAATTAATAAATTAAATTGGAAAATAATGCTGTGTCGTTATTCTACCACCGACATCTTGTAGCATTCCTTTGATGAGAAAGCGTTCCATTGAGAAACAGAGCTAATTGAATATATTGCATCGCAGCAAAATTTTAGCTGCTCACGTTCGAACGACTGACGAAACGATTATAGAAATATTGTGTTTTTTGCATGCAACTATGCTTTGTACGGATATGGGAAAATAAAATGGGTAATATAAAACACAAAATGTGTTTTTAAAAATATTCAGAAATTTAATATTTTCTTCTATTTAAATTCAAGATACTCTAAATAATATTGCATAATCATTCATAACATTGTAATATTTGTATATACAAAGAATCAATCAATTGCAAACAATAACGCGAACTTCCTAAGTATATGAATGATAATTTTTCCGACATAAAAATAATTAAAATAAGGTGGAATAAAGATACAAGGAAGAAGGAGAAAAAGCATTAGGGTGCTGTCCCATGGAGCGTATTACGCGAAAGCGGAATCAGCGAATCGCCAATCACAGCACCGTTTCCACAAGATCTTTACATGAGTTCGAGCGGAACGATCTCGTGATCAATAAGCCATAATCACAATATCTTATGCAAAGCTTATTTTCAGAATGGATACTCAAGAGATCTTTAATTGGCTTATTGAGCCTAAATACGCTCCATGGGACAGTGGAATAAACTTTCAGCGTAAAGGTGCGATTTCATTGACGCTAGAAACCAGCAGCAAATTCACGGGAGTCACGTGACTTTTGGCGTCAAGAAAATGTAGTGGGAGAAAAAGTTCAGACCGTCTCAGCTTTTTCAGCGTGCCGCAAAATTCAAAGGTGTTTACAGTATACAAAGGTGTATACAATGAATGACGATATTTGTATGATATGTACGATATTTCTGTAAAGGAAGCCTCAATACTCAGACATACATAACCTTGTTGGATATACAGGGTGTTTGAAACAAAAGGTCTCACACGAAAGTTGGTGATAGATCGGATCAAACCGAGAAGAAAAGTCATGTATCATTTTAAAATTCGCAATAGTTATTGAATTATTAATTGTTAAAAATCGGGAGAAGGGATAGGCAGCGCGGTGCGGGAGACGTGAGCGGGGGCTCGCTGCTCCTGCTGCCATTGCCGCGCTATTGCCGCTCTCACGTCTCCCGCACCGCGCTGTCTATCCCTTCTTCCGATTTTTAACAATTAATAACTCAATAACTATTGCGAATTTTGTAAAATGGTATAGGACTTTTCTTTTCGGTTTGACCCGATCTATTACCAACTTTCGTGTGAGACCTTTTGTTTCAAACACCCTGTATATAGGAAAGCGGCGGTGTGTTTCACGACGCGCACGTTTTGCTGCTTACCTCTCCCTTCATTAGACGAGCGGCAAATTTAGTCACGTGACTATATTTGTCGCTGGTTTCTAGCGTCAATGAAATCGCAGCTTAACGTTTTTCCTTTACGCCATACTTCCATGGCCACGCGCGACGAATCAGAATGTTGTCGCGCGTCCTATATGTAGCACTATTGCACTTTTGTGCAACTAGTGCAACAAGTTCAGCTGGTAAAAAGAGATCTACCTCTTTTATCCAACATGGCGGTGAGTGTACATTTCTCACTTCAAATATTTTTCTTTTAATTTATATGTACCTTTTATAGCATTTAATTCTGTTAAATATCGTTAAGACATAGAAATAACTGATATTACGATTTATTAAGAATAATTAAACTTTTTCTAAAGTCGCCTATATTTGAAGTTTCTGTGTCACATGGCCGAGACTTCATACTTCTTTCGGTCGGCTTATGAATAACATATTGCTGTTTTTAAACTTGCTCGATGTTAAAGCTTTTTGATTTGTTTAGTGTCCATTTTTATTAATTAAAATCAACATAACTGTATGTATATTATATACATTTTGTTTATGTTAAATACACTACAAAGAGGTTATACAAAGGTTAATAAAATTCAATATACATGTTCATAATTATACCTTAATTAATTAGGACACAAAAAAAGCGCCCGAAGAAAAAATCAGAAAGAAAACCGATAAAAAGGCGAAGAGGGAGCCGAAAGATGCAGCCAAAAATATAATGCGTGAAGTCAAAATCCGGAAATTGTGTCTAAATATTTGCGTGGGTGAATCTGGTGATCGATTGACACGTGCTGCCAAGGTAGACTTTCTAATGTCTATTTCCACCAATTTAGATTAACTTTAATCTCGGTTCAATTTTTATCTCTTTAGTTCCAAGAATTAGAAAAGGATAAAAAATAAGTTAAACTGATTGTGAGATTAAAATTAATCTGCATTGGTAAAAATAGACATTAGCATGTTATTTTCATTTTTATAAAAATGTTTCCAACAATTAAACTGATAAAGTTAAAATAATTTTTCACATAGGTCTTGGAGCAACTGACTGGCCAGCAACCAGTATTTTCCAAAGCTCGATATACAGTACGTTCATTCGGTATCCGTCGTAATGAAAAGATAGCTGTTCATTGTACTGTACGTGGCGCAAAAGCTGAGGAGATTCTGGAACGTGGCCTGAAGGTGAATTAAATATCCTTTTTTGTATATGATTTGCAGTCTTATTCATATTGTATTCTTAATGTATATTATTTGATTATAGGTACGTGAATATGAATTAAGGAAAGATAACTTCTCTGGTACCGGAAACTTTGGTTTCGGCATTCAGGAGCACATAGACTTGGGAATCAAATACGATCCCAGTATTGGCATCTATGGTTTGGACTTCTATGTTGTACTTGGACGTCCAGGTTAGTAATAATTACATTAATTTTAACTATATACAATATCAGAAAAAATATACATGATATACTTATTTTATGATAGTATCTGTATATTTAAATATGCTAGAAAAAATTTTCATATTTTTAATCCATGTTCCTTTTATTTTATTAAACGTATTACGTCTTTGAGATTACATTTTAATTAAAAAATTATATATTAAATTATATATTAAAAAAATATATATATATTATTAAATATATATTTGTAGGATTTAACGTAGCACATAGAAGAAGAAAGACTGGTAAAGTTGGTTTTCAACACCGTCTCACTAAAGAGGATGCCATGAAATGGTTCCAGCAGAAATATGATGGTATCATTATAGCTGGGAAAAAATAATATATATATTGTAATATATATGCTTTTCCCATAAAAAATTTTAACAGTAATTGTTTATTATTTAATAATCCTCACCTATAATGAACTATGCGATAATTTTATGTATAATTTTATATGCACCATATCTGTTTAATCCTATGTTTACTCTTATATTTATTTAATGGAATTGTAAAGCTTAATTAATATTTTAAAGAAATATCTATGAAGATCATTATTTTATTCTAACATGAAATATTTTGTAAAAGATCTTTGAATTTGAGATTATTTGGTATATTTATTTTATTACTTAAAATCGAAGTATATTTTAAAAATATATTGCCTTATTAATAAATACATTATGTATAGTGTATGTACATACATACATACATANGAGCAGTATTTACGCTATTTAGTAAGTTATAAGTGAATTGCATAAGAGCAATATCTCTTTATTCATAAGTATTCAATAAATGATAATAGCTTATCTTAATTTTTTAAATACTTCAAAATATTTTACTTTATTAATTCTCACATCTTTTAAACAAATTACACGAATTAGATACGTGATAATTATCCGCGCTTGTGCAAATGATAGATAGAAAATATATATCTGTCATATTTAGATCAGCATTTGAGCTGCAAGACGTTTCTAAGTATTTAAGTTTTATGGATTCACATCACACTGCTGCCGCATGTGATCGTGAAACGCGGATCTCGGGAGCCACGTCCGAACGTTTGATACTAGTTCGCGAATGCTAGTGACGATTCTAGTGACATCGAACAAAAAACTATCGTTTAGGGAATAATCGAGTTGAGAAAACATCGTTGAGTAATCGATTCTGTAAAAGAAAAATAATCGACACGATATCGCCCATCCCTATTCTCGGCGTTCCCTCTTTTCTTCAATATGGAGGTGAGTTTACAGTGTCCAAGATATTATTTTAATCTTTATATATCTCTTTCATCATTACGTACTGTTACACCTCATTATGACAGAGAAACAACTAATATTATCTTGAATTATCGATGATGTTTATTTTTTTAAACTAAAACGTCGATGTTCGAAATTATTGCTGCGATTGATAGATGAGAGTGCACGCTTGTCTTTAAATGGTATATTACATATATTTTATTAATCTTATGTTTGTGATAAAGTTTTTTTGGTTCATTTGTTCTAAAAAAATTTTTATGTTTGATTGAGTAATATATAAATAATTTATTAAAAATATATTTTATTAATACTGGGCAGAAAGTGATCTATGGGTTAAGTGACGTATTTCTCTATATCTCAATTTTCATTGTTCTGTTTAATATATGTACAATTAAATAAAGGTTAATAATATTTTAAATATTTTCTAGAATTAAAGACAAGTGCAAACATTCTTCTCTAATTGTGAAACAATTTGGACTATAGAATCTGTACAAAAATTTTATTCTAAACTTAATAGATTTGTAGGGCTGGGGTTTACACTCCACATAACTAACAAAGTTAATAACTATTTTAATCAGGATCTAAAGAAAGCGCCTGAGAAAAAAGTCGGGAAGAAAATTGAAAAGAAGACGAAGAAGGAGCCAAAAGATGCGTCGAAGAATATAATGCGTGAGGTTAAAATCCGGAAATTATGCCTAAATATCTGCGTAGGCGAATCTGGTGATCGACTGACGCGTGCTGCCAAGGTAGATTTTCTAAGGATGCTGTTTTTGTTTTAATGAAAATATTTGCAACAGTTGAACTTTAAATTATAATAATATTTTCACATAGGTATTGGAGCAACTGACTGGCCAACAGCCTGTATTCTCCAAAGCTCGGTATACAGTACGTTCGTTCGGCATCCGTCGTAACGAGAAAATAGCCGTGCATTGTACTGTGCGTGGCGCAAAAGATATGTAGATTTTTTATTGTGGTCTGAAGGTAAATTAAGGATCACTTTTATATATGATTTGCATTTATATTGCATTTCTAACGTGTCATTTGGTTACAGGTACGTGAATACGAATTGAGAAAGGAAAATTTTTCTTGCACTGGCAATTTCGGTTTTGGTATTCAAGAACACATTGACTTGGGAATTAAGTACGATCCCAGTATTGGTATCTATGGCTTAGACTTCTACGTTGTACTCGGACGTCCCGGTTAGTAATGATGACACTGATTTTAATTGCATATTGAATGATTAAAATAATATTGCACATTTAGCATCATAGATATCCTTGTTTTATAGTGTTATCTATATATATTACAATGTGCTAGAAAAACTGTTTCATATTTGCAACCCATGCCCACTTTATTTTACTGGGTGTGTTACTTGATTGAAACTANACTTTAAATATAATTTTTACTATTATTATTATATAAATACAATATATTAATTATATAAATATAAATTATATTTATATAATAACAGGATAAACGTTTTATATTTTATATATAGATAAATACAAACATGAATTATTAAATGCGTGTTTAATTTATAGGATTTAACGTAGCCCACAGAAGAAGGAAAACTGGTAAGGTTGGTTTTCAACATCGGCTTACCAAAGAAGATGCTATAAAATGGTTCCAACAGAAATATGATGGCATTATTATAACAGGAAGAAAGTGATTCATATATATTTTATAATGTATGATTTAGTAAATAACTTTAACAAAAATTGTTTATGATCTTTAGTAATATATAACCTTGTATTACAATATGAACCTTCATGTTGTAGAATCTACAGATATAATTATTTTTTGAAATCTCGTGAAGAGCTTAGAAAAAAAGTTTAATATAAAATTTTGGAATTGTTGCATTATTTATGTATGCGAAAATTTTGCGTACAATCTCTTGATGCACGTTTCGTACACATAGAGGCGCCACTGACGTTAGCAGTCTAGATAGATGTCGAGTCCATCGATCTTTTACAATACTTTTTTACGAGTAGACACGATTTTGAGGTTATCTGCATATCAAAACAGTGTGCATCGTTTTATTTTTCTAATTGTAAAACTGTGTTGTGTCACTATTATGTGATGTAGAAGCTGTCATCGTTATTTCACCGAGTTGTCTGAAAATACTTTTCATTGTAAAGAAATTAACGTTTTTCTAACGATGTTTATATATACATTTATATCATCATATTCAGTGTCAAGATAGTCGTCAAACCCCTGGTGTAGACTAACGGCACGTTAAAAACTTTCAAAAAAAAATATATATTGTTTGGAATATTAATATAGATATATTTGCATCAACAAACACAAAAATGGCACTTGTTAACATCGAAGGAATCGATCCTTGGTAAATTATAAATAAATGTGTTCATACAATTTTGTTTACTTATCCAGTAATATATAATTATGTATATGATTAGGCTGACAGAATATGACGCATGCGAGAAGCTGTTCCGCGAGATTATGGAACATCTCACTATGCGAGATGGAACACCAAAGACATCGAAAACTTACGCTAGCTTGTCAGCCAACATAAGATTGCGTATGAAGCAGTATTCACGAGAAGTTCAGCAATTAAAAAGCAAAGTGGAAGAAGCTTCTAAATTAAAGACAATGTAATCCTTTATCTGTATATGTATTAATTTTTTAGCATAAGTTCAGACTTTGCGACTGTAACTCTAAAATAGTAAGTTTCCTTAAAATGCAATCTGTATGACAGAACATTTGAGGAAGCTGAACGAAGAACGAGGCAAGTGGAACAGTTGCAAAGCAAGGACGTTCAGTTACAAAAATTGTACGAGCCACGTACAAATGATTATGTATCATCGCGCGCTAATCTATTAAAGGCAGGCTCATCGGCTTTCGCCGACGGAGGCACAACTTCTTGGGCTGCTGACGATGATGATGACAAACCATTAGATGTGCATGTAACTGTCAATGATCTTATGAGTCATCAAGAGCGAGTATTGAAAGGTAACGATTTCTTAGAGAAAATAATTATACAGTACACATGATTTGCATTGTTTTAATTTCTTGTAGAACAAGATAAAGGCTTAGATGAATTATGTAAAGTGATAGTTCGCCAAAAAGAAATTGGACAAACAATTAGTAATGAAGTGGATCATCAAAATGGTGAGTAATATAAAAATTTTTAGATAAGGAAGGAACCTGAAATGGTATAACATGAATATAATTTTTTAAAAATTTTACTATATTGTATAGAAATAATTGATGATCTGGCTGATCACATGGACAGGACCGATGAATCTTTGGTCAACAAGACTCAACAGGTTCGTAATATCCATTCCAAAGATCGTACATGTGGTTATTGGATAGTGATACTTATACTTTTTATTGTTATTATAATTGTTTCTTTCGTGTAGTGGATATTGGATGTTATTTTAACACCGTATCATATGAATTGTCTATATCTAAATTGCACAAATATTGCGCTAAGATATTTAAGATAAATAAAATAAATCTATAGTATAATTATAAAGTAATATTTTTTTATCTAAAATTATTTAATATGATTTATGAAATCAATGTTATATATAAATAATAAGACATGTATATAAATAAAATGTTAATATTTACTATTTATTAAAATTCTATGAAAATTTATTCTGTAAGTATAAATTTAAGTATATATTCAGTTGTCTATTTTTATACAGTATTGAAATACTGTTATTTTTTAATTATGTAAAATTTTATCCAATTAAAATATATTCAGCTAGTATTAAGAATAATGTTAATCATCTATATAAAAGCAGTATCTTTGCAATGTTAAAAAATAAGTGAGGCTTGTCAAATATTGGAAATGGGAAATAAAAGGGTTGACATAATCAGACATTTTACGTATTTTTACATTTTTCTTTTTTTATCTCTTTTTATATCATAAATATCTATCCTGAATCTGGTTCTATGCGAACTTTCTCGGCGCCAGGGATACAAAGAAAAAGATCGCTATTGTTTCTTCACTTAATTAATTTTCAAATGAAACATACCAAAGAAATCTAAACTGCCTTGTGCCAGATACATCCGCTTTTTCAGTTTCACCAGCATTTGTAATGGACAAGATTTTCAACGTGTTTTTTGACGGCTGCTGAAACAATCGACAGATGAAAGGAGGACTATATCCCTTTTTACAATCTGACAAATCATTTGGATTACTATTGTTGTCTGTAGGAGACATGCTATCAGATTAAAATACATATGTACAATATATATTGACGCAATAGTTTTCCTTTCCAGCGGATATATCGCATAAATTTACAATACCGTCCGATTTCCTTTGTTTTCGCAAACTGGATTTATTTTTAGTACTTTCTAATCGCCGAGAGCACGTCGCTCTTTCATAACATACAGTGAGATTTCACTCAACGCCCCGCGTCGAATCTCTGAGCTGATATTTGTTGTACTGCAAATTTTCTTACATCGAAGTACTCGCATATTGAAACATCTCGCCATTGAGTTCAATAAAACTTTTGCTCTGCTTACATCTCTGGTTACAACAGAATTTCGCTGGGCTAGCTAGTTGTCACTATAATTGTTTCTTTTTTTTTCAACACAGAAATTGCTACGAATGTCACATCAATTATCCAGATTTTCGTACTGAACCAAACAGCTTCTTGATCACGTAAGAACAATTCTACGGATATCTGCCTACATTAACAGCCGATCAAACATTTATGCAACAGGAGATTGTTTCCCTAAGTATTAGTCAAAGTTAACTGATGCCGAAACTCTGCCTTTTCCTGAAGACAGAGGAAGAGAGAGAGAGCGAAAGAGATGGTGAATCAGTTAAATCTCAGTTAACTTCAATTAATTTTTGGCGATAGCTGCTCATACGACAGCGCAAAGTAGCTGCAATTAAAACATTTCTCACCAAAGCGTCAGTCGAAAACATTCAGAACTTCGGGCGGCGAAAAGCACGGACATTTCTTCCGTTTACAGGTAGCTGCGTACATACAATTGTAGAATAGATGCACACCAATAACATAGCGTACACAGTGTTAATCGTGTGAGACCAAAGTGACTTGTGCGCTGACTCTCGTGTTAAGATCATCTTACCCCAAACTCTCTCACATCCTATCCTCTCTCTCTCTCTCTCTCTTTCTCTCTGATAAATATATTGTATATGTATATATATATATATATATATATATATATGTATAATATATATACATACAAGTGCTATCCAAAAGTTTCCGGAATTTGTATGCGCGCAAACGAGTATTTTTACAACTATCAAAATATTGTTAGGCCGTAAACAGAATAGTTGATTATCATCTCAAGAAATGTTTTATGGATTAAGTCATTGTCTTAAAGTAACGCACAATACTGTCTTATGTCTAAAGTCTTGTGAATACAGTGCAACGCTAAGGCTTTAGACATAAAATAGTATTGTGCGTTATGTTAAAACAAAGACTTAAATCATAAAACATGTCTTGAAATGATAAATCAGTCATTCTGCTTAGGTCCTTAGGCTCAGCTTCATGCATCCTTTGTGAACCAGTGTGATTTCAAGCTGAGTAAAAGCATTAATTTTGAGTATTTTGTCGCATTGTCATACGTGTTGTAAGTTGCGATTTTGCAGATGTGAGAGAGCAGCATGTTTGTATCAAGTTTTCTTTCAAAGAAAAGAGAATCAGTGCAAAAACGGAAATTTTTGAACAGCACCTAACATATATACCAATCTCTCTGTATATACATTAGAATTTTTTTTTCATTATGTCAAATGGGTCCCGTTAGCCGTTAGTTGCTTCACATTTATCGCCACTGGCCCGAGTTAAATGCGTCGACTCGTGTTCTCAATAATGTGCTTATTAACGAGGACGAGGACGACGACGACGACGATAACTTTATCTAGCTAAACATCGAAGAACATCGAACTGTTTATGCGTCTTCAAGTCCCTGCAGTCAGTCTGAATCTAATTGACAATTGTGTATACCGAAGGTATGTGTCTCCTTGTTGTGCTGCTTGCTTGAGTTTGTCCCTCCTCTTCTCTTCGAATCTCATCTTTTTTTTTTACATTCAGTTCGCTAATGATCGCTAAATACGACTACGTGTGTATGCGTAGGTACATAACGGTACCGAGCGTACGATTTTTTAGCATGGACTCTCGCTAGTCTCAATTATGGATGTCTTTTATTACACGTACTCATAGTTTTAGAGTAATATATATGAGGTGTCCCATCATTCCTACAATTCCAATTTAATTTGTTTCACACAATTTTCTTCTTCTTTTTATGACAAACATCTGGCTGTAAACATATTTCATTTAGGGATGTCAGAAAATATAGCTAAAAGATCTAATAGTATTCTGTTTTCTTAATGAAAACACATCATGAACTTAACTGTTACTGATTACATTACTGATTATTTGATATTAAATATTTGATCAAAATACATAGCTAAAAATAATTTAAAAAATAAGATTTTATTATTTGTTTATACATACATAATATTTAAAGAATTTTTTAGTGTATAACATTGCCGCAATGAAATCATTCTTTAAATCTTCGGTAAGGAAAAAATCGATTTTCAACTCGTCAAATATTAAGTGACACGAATTAAATGGAACACTCTATATATTCCTGTAAATCCTTAATCTTTAGACTAACAAAACCGTTATTATCCTGCAGTTTGGACATAGATAAGCACGTATGTTCTATTATTAGAACGCATAATAATTTTTTCGTCTTACTTCCAAGTAATGAAACATTGGTTGTGTATTCCAACTGCGAAATATTTATATAACGCTATTTCATTGTAACGCATCCGCAAATCGGATATATATATATATATATAGTGGATGGTAGCATTTCTCTCAAACTCTAAGTTCGTCACACTGTTAATGTAAAAGCTGTATCTTCTGTTATCGAAAAATACAATGTGCCGAAAATTGCATAATCATGAGAGTTAATTTAATGATTTCTTGAAAGAGTCTCGCAGGAAGTATCCTATAAACGTGCGCTGGTCAAAATACGTCCATACATATATACAACAGGAAATCGTTCGTTACAATTGGGATATATTTTTTTTTCTAGTCCCATTGCGTTCAGTGGCGGATTGGAACGTCTCGGAGCTCTATGAATAATGCATAACTCAGAAATTCTTCAACATTCTCTTACGCCATGTTAAATAATATATAAATTCATATATTATTTTAAAAAAGATTATAAGAGTAATTTAAATATCAGATATTTGAATACAGGTATTAAATGTCTATCAATTGTACAATTTATATCAATCGTTCACGTATGATTGCGAAACATTTACTGTGCTTAATCCGCCACTGGATACATTTTAATTTATTTTTACAGAGGCAGTACCGCGTGTTTCTTTGAAATACTCTAGATAATCTGTACCTGCCGCGTACTTCTACATCCAATACAGAAGACGCTTTATGAAAGGAGAAAAGTGAATCTCACTCGGTCGATAGCAAGGAGCCACTCGCATTGACATGTGGATGTACGATATTGATAACGATATGCAAGAAGCCTGGCACACTATCATGCACATAAGTGTAACTATTAATTAGCAAACATTATCCGTAATACCTTTCTAGACATGTAAATTAAATCTTATAGATATCTTTTTATCACTTCTGATTTTTGCAAAGTTCACAATGTTGATATAGACTTATCGAACTCATCCCGGAGGCGTTGGCCGACCAGAGGATACATCGTTTACGATTCTGATTATGTTATAATCGCTCGACCGCGAATGACGAACGACAACGAAAGACACACANGAACGACGAAACGAAGAAAAATAAAGAGTCAACAAAAAGCTCGTTTCCCAGAAATACTTAATGTTCTTTTTATTTTCGTTACAGTGCACATTGACATCTTGATTTTTTTTTCACATTAAGGCGAGGATTATGAGTAATTCCTTTCTTTTCATTTGGCTTGTCATCATTTTATCATCACCTGCTGTCGGATGCACGTACTTCGCTCTTTCTCGCACACGATGCTGCTACCCTGACCGCGGATTTCGAATCCGTCTATTCCTCGAACAACGTTCCCGCAATATCGCACGCACGCACACTTCGCGGATCAAGGAAGCAAAAATACCTCTAGCTCGAGGTGTGTTTTAGGTGTGTATGTGTATGTGTGGTGTACACGACGACGTCGCGTATGTAACCATGTGGTACCAACGAAGCGATTCGATAAATCATCTAGGAGCGCAACTCTTTTTTTTTCTTTTTCTTTTTTTTTTACTTAATATCACATGATTACGCCTAGTATCTAATTTACGCTCTAAGCAACTCTAATCGTACGCAACGTGTTATCACGTGTCGCATCGAGTGTACAAATTCGAGACTGCTACTCTAGTAAAGCCGGTAGTGCTGCACGTTGACTTTGATACTTTGTTTGTGCTTCGTCGACATCGTCGGGATCGAGAAACAATCCCGTTTAGATTAGAGAACTTTGCTACATGCATCGCGAAAATGGGACTCTATTTGCTCGCTCGTGACGAGTCTCGTGAGGCTTGGTAAAGTCTATGTTTTTTAACGTCTACGTCACACCTACGTCCGTTTCGCATCACGTGAAAAATTAAACTCATTGGAAACAGTATCAATTGCAAATTTTCAAGTGCCACACTTATACTCTGCCCAGTCAGCGGCTTTGATCACGCGCTTTCTTCTTTTCTTTCTTTCTTTTTTAGTGCATCTTGTAACCAGTGCGCGAACACTTGGGTTTCATTCTCCTCTTGGGGATATCTTGGATTGACCGTTCAGTCTTTCGAACGTTTTCCGATGGTGTTGCATCGGCAGAGAAGGACCGTGTGTCACATGTGAGAAAGAGGTAAATAGGTAAAGGTAGATCAAAAGTTTTCTGCGTGTATGTGTTTTATTGTGCTCGCGTGAGTTGTGGTTGTCGTTAGTATAATTAAGCACTCTTGGTCGTCGTATGCGGCCCTGCCGATCGGTAACCGACCGGCAGGGAAACGCCTTCGTTAAGATTACGAGGATTCCGCAATCACATATAGAAACAATACAACGCGTGGTCGTGAAATAGAAATTGTATCTAGAGTGATTATGGGGAGGAGAAAGATATATGGCGGTGTCTCGTCATTAGGTCTATGTGGTATAAAATGTGTGATTCGTTCAAGATTGTGGATCACTAGCACGCGCCAAAGTGCGCCTTCTCAAACAGTTGCGGCACAGTCACAATGTAACTTAATATGTTAGAAAAGTTCGTCCGAACTCGCGTGACAGCTGATAAAATACATTTTTTTTCTTCTTTCTCGCGCGTATTCGCTCGCTTTGCGCACGTACAAGATTTTGTTCTCCTCACTCTCTCTCTTTGCAAATAGATAAAGCGCGGTCAAATAGAGATGGTCGAGTACACACTCGGTTTTAATCTGGCGACGCTCGCGCGATAGAGATTATAAGCTCGAACAGTGTGTGATTGTGTATATAATTGGTTGTACAAAGTTGGACTAAATTCTAAAAGAGCATCGTAACGCGAGTAGAACGCGATGATTCCTCATCCGATGTGCTATCTAGAGTGATTAATCGTTTGCATCAGGGAATTCGTACACTGGTAGAAAGATGGATTCACGAGATACTCGCTTCGTATCGCGAGTACACTTGGCGGAGGGAGACAAAGAGAGCGAAGCAGGCACAGGCATGTGTGTTCGTTGTTGGTCACTCGTGACTCCAAAGCACATTTACTAATTTATTGACGACAAGATTCACGAATACACTCTGACTCGAGTCAATCCACACATCATTGACTTTTCATTCCTCTCCTAATCGTAAGATCAGCTCGAGGTATCTCTTTTTCTAAAACTACAGCTTTTCTTCTCAGATCATGGATCATTATATTTAGTTGCGCGAGAGCACGCTTCCCGTAATCTGTGTATCAATCCATGTGTATGCACGTAATATGTACATGCGTGTCGCGTACGATTCTTGGCTCAATAAAACATATATGCATTATACATGACGAGCTACACAGCCTTCCGCAAAGAGTTCTCTCTACTTGTACCGTCAAAATCAATCATTGCAACACGATCATAGTTTATATAGTTTATATAATATATATATATATGTGTGTATATATATATTTATATTTATATTTACATTTACTATCTACATTATCTACACATCAACAAACTGTTAGTTTTAGTATCTTCATCGTATTGAATTTGTAAATTGTTTTCTTTCAAACGTTATGTATCTCGCCTCGCATTTACCATCCATATCGTTTCCAGTCATTCACACTTTCATTCTTTTATCACCATCATCATTATTATAATCACCTGCATTTTATCATCATCATCATCATTATCACCATCATTATTATCATAATTATCTTTATATCGGCGTTAGATGTGTAAATTCACGACTAGTTCGAAGTAACGATTATCGTACAAAGTAATCATAATTCTTCGACTCTCGGTCAATTCACAAATAACCGCAAATCAAATTGCGATATCCAACTCGCAACAATGATTCATTCGACAAAATATAAAAAAAATAAAATAAATATGCCAACTTAAAAAAAAGACAGGGGACAATTAACGATAATCAGTAGCTACGCGATATGCAAATAGGCAAATAGGTTATAGCATACGCTACGATCGCATAACTTCGGGCCATGACAGTCTCCTCTTTTACAAACGTCCGCATCCCTTTCAAGGCTGCGTCTTGTCGATTTCACCAATCTTCAGGCAATGCCGTCGTTGTCTCTTCGTGTGAGAACATTGACGATTCCTTTCTCCAGAGAATCATCCTGTTTAACACACTGGGATGAGATTTCCCCAAATGGCGACCGAGTTAATCGGCGTCATGACGACATTGACACGCTCAACTCCTCCGACAATGTCCTTAGAATCGTTAGTCTTCCTCTAATCTCTCCTGGGAACGAAACCTTCGTGAGGCTCACAAGTTCAGGTTAAATTAGGCTGCGGTGATGGCGAAGGAGTGGCGGGTTGGGGATATGAGGCCGTGTCCTATATGAATGCCCAGCATTCCAATGTTTTAACGACAAAATCTTCGCGCGGCGCCAACGGTTCGTTGCCATATGTACTGCAGGATTGTGTCCTACCCTGGTACAGATCACCGTCCAACCAGAGCCCAAATTTGCCACTAAAAACGAGATCAATTTCGTAAAGCTCTCGCCCAACAACGAAGAAGTCAGTAGTACTTTTGAAAAAAAAATGAAAAAAAAAACTTACTCTCCAGCACCGATTGCCAAGCTCTCATTGTTGCCCTTGATGAAGTATAAGTTGTCCCCGGTCCAGTTGAAACATTGGAACCTCGGTGTAAACCTGAAGAGCAGAGACTCGCCGGTACCGTAAAAGTGATCACTCACGTGCAGGGAGCACGAGGTCAGTGCACCGAACACCTGTAACAGAAAGAAGTGACTCATGAAGGCTGCAACGTACACACATGGTCAAAACCGAGAAAAAGATTATTTGATGTTCATACACTTTAAACAGTCCGAATGGAATTAGCGATAAACCAGTTGGACGGATGCAGGAATTCACAAAGTAAGCCAACGGGCGTACACAACTTTATGAAAATCCATGTTAATCTCTCGCTCAGACTAATTATGATAATCACGAAACTTTCTACTTTGGATTAATCAGGTCAGTTGACCTCGACATTTTACTAGACTGAATGCTTTCCACTTACAATTAGTTTATCTCTCTGATAGTATATATATACATACGAGAAATCAATTAGTTCAATAACTATATTTACGTATGTATGTATCTATGTAAATATACGAGCTGATGCTAATGTAAAAAAAAACAAATGTTTGCAATTCCAGATGTAAACGTCATATTGGTCGCAGGGTTTATCTTCGGAAACTGCATTTTTAGATCAAATTAAAGCTAATTGCCAATCAATTGTAACTTGAACTAAGAAACAAGAAACTCACATTGCCCTCCGTATCCTCAATGACTAACAAAATCGGACTCTCTATCTTGGCCATTTTTCGGTACATGCTGTTGAGGCTAAAGCCGTGCTGGCTGGTGCTGAAGACAAGAGTCCACTGGTAACCCTCCGCTCTCGCGGGCAGATGACGGCAGAGCTGTTCCCTGTGCTCGTCGCTGAGTATTTCCGTCGTACCGATGAGATCGGGTACAATGATATCGTTGTCCAGAGAAATGGCACTGTTTGCGTAAAGAGCTCGCCTAAACTCCTCGCTCATAGACAGTACCTGTGAATAAGGCAATGCATCATTTAATATCACGTCCTCCGAGCGTATTCCTCGACAATGATATATCGCGAATTCTAATCGAGGAGGTAAGAAGTAAAGTCGTCTCTATCAATGGCGATCTCGTGAAAAGATGATGGTGACACAAATGGATGTGAATAATGGTCTAAATGATGCTTTATTACCATGTGTGGACGGCACGATTATCGATACTTAAAGATATATGTGAAGTGGAAAACTTTCCTAATGTTCATTAAACACAGAAACTATCTTGCAACATGCACATGATGCCTACTCCGGATATGCTGAATAAAAATTTTTAGAATATAAGTAAAAGTCGAATAGATACTGGATCAGGCAAGATATTAAAGTAAAGATTGATTGTAATATTAGATAAACGTAACAAGCTTTTTTAGCAAATATATAATTGATACGACTATCTATATAACGTGTCTTATTATATAACAAAGATACATATATAAAATTAATATATAATATATAATTTCGCGATATATAGTAAATAAATTATTATTTTAACAAATTAAGAATTACCTTTAACAAATATTTCACTTTTATCCAGCCTGATTCCAAATTTCTTAGGGCTTCAAAGTTCAACGTGAAATTTCGTGTTATTTGAACATGAAAATAAGTGCCAGTAAGAAAATGAATTGTTCTGACGTCCCTTTGGCTTCTGACCTCCTCGGTTTAACTAAATCTAAGCACATTTAGGGCACTACCACATCCAAGTGTCGTGTTGTACTCTGTTAATACGATCTCACGTAACCGCAGTGGGTGTTGCGTTTATTCAAGTCAATTGCCGGACAATTATTAACGTGGGAGGCCACTGTGAAATGTGTGCCAATATTAAATTACTTTTGTTCATCGCCCGCCATCACACGGAATCGCTTAGCATCGCGCCGCACGCATAATAATGCAATACGCGCACAAGAGAATGCAAATGCCACGCGATGCACATCCGTACAGAGTCCCCCGATGATAGAACCCGAACCGTAAAAGCTACCATAAACGGACGGCCTTGGAATAAAATCGTATCGGAACGACTGAACTGAATCGATTGTATCCCATTGAACCCAAAAGTCGGTGCATAAATAATAAGCAGAATACCGATAGACGGAAATTATATGGTTTAAATATAACTCTGAAGCTCGGAACGATGCAATCATTTCTTAAATTAATAAAATTGCAAATAAAAAAAGATAAATAGCTATCAGGGAATTATATAAAACAATGAACATTTATATAAACAATTTAAAAATATCACGGTATAAAAATACAAGTTATTTACAAGTATTAACGTTTTCATGATAAAAATTACTGTTCCACTTTATCCATCTGATTTATATTTAAACGTAATTACATTTACAGTATTACAACACTTCTTTCGTTCTATGGCGCTCTAATGTTTATTAATAAACAAAAATTAATGACAATAAAAAAACAGTTTTAGTTGACTAAAAAATCTTCGGGATACAATAAAAATTTTGATATGAATGCTGAATATATATTGCTAATCTTCGTAAAATTGCGAAAAACATTATGTTTCGTGGTATAGAAATGCAGATATTGGTCCGTGGGACGTTATGCGTTGTTAATATGCGACACGATGTGTTATCGTGTGTTAATTTTTATGGAGAAATCATCGATCGATTGGAATAATAGAACGACAGTGCAAGTTTGTAGGGTGATAAGTTCGATATCAATTTTTACGCACATCTGTCCTGGACACGACACATGTCATTATTTTATATGTATGTCGTTTTTACAAAATTGGCATAATGCAGTAATTTTTAATATTGATTGTGTGTCACTGTATGAGATAAAATGCGCTTCTGACAGTTGTTATAGATATTGCTTGATACACATTGGAGATGTGGGTGAGGGAAATAAAACATTAATGATTACATCATATTTACATTGCGGATGACACACAAAGCGTACGTTGAATGAGAGAGACCTGGATATACATATTCTTGCAGTCTTTTATATTTGGACGAAAATCTACTGTACGCGATATTTACAAAGTCGCGTATAGTTACATGAGTCATTTGTGATAAAATTTTATTTCATTTATTTCTTTCGACATTTACGAAGTTTCTGACGTTAATTTTTTTGTTTTAGTTGGAAAGAAGCTGCATACGTGATTTTTGTCTATCTTGTGTAATAGACTTCTATTGTTAATAAAATTAGATGAATAGTGAGAAAGATTCATTGTTACATTTTGGCATTAAACTTTGACCGAGTATATTGAATTTTCAAAAAATATAAAAATGAATGATGTCAAAAGAACAACTAAACTTAATCGTAGATTATTACTGAAATATATGTATAAATAAAATCGCCGTTTATTTGTTTACTCTTTTTACAAAAGTAATAAAATCTCAAATTAATAAAATGGATTTTTTATTATAAAAACATAACAAGAATGATGCGATAATATTTCGGGTGGCAATACACATTGATTATCTCTTACTGTGTTTTTGTTCCCAACATTTATGTTATTTACGTATTGAGAGAGCGCCTACGGAAAAATTGTGCAAAGATGCTGCCTACTTGCTGTGTTTTTAACATTATCAGTCATTATCAAACAAAACCTGTCTTCTTTGTGTAAAAAAAAAACACAAAAAATTCCGATAACCTTTGATCTCGCGATTGGAAAAATTTTAGCTCTCATACGAATGTTTGTTATGGATGGCAGTTGCCCTGACTTCCTCAGATAATGTTATTTTAACATTTAAGACGTCTGACGAGAAGAAAGATCAACAGATCAAGAATCATAGAGTATCTAAAGGAGCTGAACAAGCTAAGTTATATCTTTTTCTCATGGAATATTCTTTACTGTAAGAGTATATTAATAATATACTCTTATAATATACAAATAACATAAATATTGATGTTATAATTGACATTAATATATCAATGTTAATAATAATAAATTGGAGTATCCCAGAAACAAATAAATTAACTTTTATCTACAAGGTATTATTAGAATCTTTGCTAATTTTTGAAAGAGAAGTAAATCATTAGTAATTAATAAAATTTAAAACAATAGTGTATAAACAAATGCAAGTTGATGGTCACATAATTCACTGATTCCCTCCAGTTTGTTGGGGAAAAAAAAAATACAGAACTTGATATCTCTCGGACCCTATATTTCTTTCTCCTCCGCATATGTTCCTATGTACGGAAAAAGCAGCCAAGCATTTATTTATACATAAAGATTGCATTATCGCGAGATATTACATGCAGGATTGTGAGCCTATCTTACTTTTGACATTCGTCTCTCATACGGACGGATATAAAAATGTCGTCACTGCCGGTCAATCAGTTCTTCACTGCGAAGTTTTTCAAAGCTCATTATCATTATCGAACACTTCACTGGACGCATCATGTCATTAATTTCAATTTGATAGCGACACGCTATTCCAGATGTTCCGCGCAAACAGCTCGTTAGTAAGTGCAATTATCGACTTTTTAATAAATTAGTCGGGAGAACAATAGTAATCGTTAAAAACAATTTCCTAACTGTCATTTTTTTGAAGATAAAAAGAATCACGTGATGATTCCTCGTCTATTTTATAAAGATTATCCTCCAAATTTTTATGTGTCGATTTATATAACTCATATTCAGATATTATATTCTAATAAGATCAACATCTTTACCTATTATTTATATTTCAGGTTTTAAGAATAATCTTTAATCTTAAAATATCAAAATAATCAAATTGATAAGCAAACAGAATAAAAATTTACAGAATTAATTTGAAGAATTATGTTCAAAATCACCGATAAAGATAACGTTTTTATCGATCGGAATCTTGGAATCACCGATAATGTTTTTATCGATACTAATTTGGTATCTAAATTAATTTGGATACTAATCTTACTTATTTATTTTTACTTATTAATACTTAATAAAAAAGCCATACAAATTGTTTTGATTACCCGATAAATAGATACACATAGATACACATTAGTGAATATAAACTATATCAATCACAAACTTGTTGATTAATTCGATATTGGCGAAATGATGATAATATAAAATCATTATGCGTATATGATTTCAATATAATTCAAACACTTAAAAAAAATTTGTCTTAGGTTTCATGTAAAAAAATCAGAGCAGCTTTCAAGTAAAAAAACAATCGATTGTTTTGCAATTTGTTATTATGTATTATTATGTATTATTACAGCTTAAAATTATTATTCTATTTTTTATAAGAAATTTTTTTATAATATAAAAACGAAAAGAGTGACACATCTCTCGCGTCACACCGCATAACTTATAATGTTATTACGCACCGCAATTATTACATCGAGCGATGCAATAACAACGACAGCAGACGGTAGCCACGTGCACGATCAGAATCCGAGAAATATATGTATAAACGATCAATCTTCGCGTAGAGGTCACGAGATAAGAAAAGTAGATTAAAAAAATTTTGTTAAAAAATACATTTGTACAGAGTGCTCCAAAGCCACATTGATCTTTAACCTTTAGAGGATCGGCATTTTTCCTTTAAAATTTGTAATTTTTTAATTTAATTTTTTTCTCAAAAATTTATATATATATATATATATATATATATATATATATATGTATATACATATATGTGTATGTCAATCTGTCTTATACAAAATACTTGTCAAAGCTCGAGCCACTATAGTGGCTTTGCGATCCTCTAAAGGTTAAACAAATTTTTAAATAAATCAAGAGTCAAATCTTTTTACGAAAATTATGTGTAATACATAATCGAAGCAAATCTAACATGAAGAATTAATGAAGTCATTTGAAATACTGTGAAGATGTTTTATATTATGTAATGTTAACAGCTATTACTAATAAAAATTCAATATTCTTTTTATTCTCACTTCTTGTTTTTCTATTAACGACAATGGAGCGACAAAAACAATTTTACAATAGAGACATTCCACGTGATGCGTCATAAAAGGCGAGACTTTCACGTGCTCACATAGAAAAATAAGCTACTAGAGACCATCTTTAATGCTTCTTTTCAAATACGTGCAAACAAGATACCAAAATAGAACGCGGAAGAACACGTTCCATTCCTCTGACAGGTTAACGACCGTGAAAAGCCCATTAGTCAGGCATTAGTGAGTCAATCTCACAATTAGATTGGCTGCTATAGAAAAAAACATAAATTAACCGTTTTATAAATGGTTCAAAGAAATTAACTAATCTTTCCTACAAAAATAACACTGTGATCGAACATTCAGATTTATATCTTATTTTTAATTTATTATTGTATAAAGTAAAAATTGGATGACAAACGGTCGAATTTTTTGTCACTCTTAGAATGTCTTGTTTTTTAAAATACATATCTTTTTTTGTCATATAAACAAGCTATGTTTCATTGTGATTTACTCGTTAAGGAAACGCGAAGAATAACATCTAACTAAATTTGCGGACTCGTGAGACTAATTGCATTCTCACAGCGGCCGCTTTTAGCTCGAAGGAAATATAAACTAACAAACGTATTGAAACGGTTTTTAAAGGCCATTAACAAATTAAATCTCTTTAAGGTCAACTAACTAATTTTTGACAAATATTATGTTGGTTGAATTATTATGTTACTTGAGTTTGATTAAATTTTAAAAGAATAATTTTCTATATGACAGCAAAAAAAATTACGATGTGATTACTTTCGCCAATTATCTGGTACACCAATAAAATAATTTATGTTATTATTATTTGTAAATTATAACAATTATATCAAAGTATGATTTTACAGGAATTTCACGGGAATAATTTAAGCTCCAAAACGCGTACACATATAAATAATGTGCAATATTTTTAAATATATTTTCTTAATACGTGTAAATATGTTCCAAGATATTAAGTATATAACAGTATCTTATATTGTAATATAAATTATTACAAATAAAACAATCATTACTATAATAAGGAATTATGCTGATTAATAAACACTCACCGTAAGCATTCTCGATGAATGCTGAAAGACATAATTCAGAATGGGGCACGGATCGACAGTCATTATCGATGTAACAAAGTCTAGACGTAATAAACGTTATCGTAATTTTCTACTAAACTTTGAACTCATAGATATCGATAAAAATATTTTCGATGTTATTTACCAATAACTTTAAATTATGACTTCACAAATCACGTTCTCGTTTTTAATTCCGATTGAGCGCTACGATCAAGAGAATTCTATGTCTTCGCCTCCACGGAGCTAGAATGAACACGGCGCAAAACTTTCGATTCGGTAGACTGAGATGTAGAATTTTTCACCCGGATTTTCCTTTACGCGTAAAGTAAATCTCAGTTGAGGGGTTCGTGCGCTCGACAGGACGAATCGATCGAGACTGAATGATGTTGGAGGCACTCGGTCCGATTTCTTTCCGTGACCATCGCGCGAGAAACTCGGGGAAAAAAAATCTTTCATCGGGATCCGTTTCCGGTCTCCCTTCTTCTTGCTTAATGTCAAGTACACATGAATTCCCGCCGAATGCTCGGGTTGGCCTCGAGTACATTATTCTCGTGCGCGATCGTCCTTCGATCTCCTAGCCGTCCTGATGCGACTCTGATAGCGGTAAGCCGTATTAACGAACCACGCGGGGAAGGAGGGACGCCACTGGTGTCATTCGATCTGCCAAAACTGCTTTTAATGACGACGGCGTTAATGATACGCTCGTAATAATGAACTTCCGTGTGGCGTTATGAGATTTCGGATGGATTTCCGTATGTTTATCTCGCGAGGTCCAAGCAATTCCTTTTTATGCAAGGACAAAATAACTTGGGAAGACTCGCTTAAAATAGCATACCATGACATAAAATTTTAAATAATTGCCAAAGTTGCATTTTATTTAATATAAAACGACAAATGATTTGATAGACTGAAAAAAATTCTGGCTGAAAACGGACGAATCAGAAAATCATGTCAAGGATTGATCAAATCATATTCTGGTTATTATAACAGAAATTCTGGTTATTATAATGGAACTCAATATTTTATAACTTATAATTATCAGAATTTCTGTTATAACAACCGGAATATTTAATCAATCCTACAAGATTTTCTGATTCGACCGTTTTCAACCAGAGTTTTTTTCAGTGTAGAGTCTAGTAATATTTGTGGAAAAAATTAAGTCAGTAAAAATAAGTACAAACAAAAAATAAAGTAGTAAAAGGATATCTGATCTGTTCTGATTGAATCATTATTGCTTGGTAACTTTAAATTTGAAGAAAATTTCGTCAAAGCTGAAGATAGCAGAAGTGAAGCATCACTTTCTTTCAATAATTAAACGAAACGGATAAAAATAACAGATTCGAGCAACTGCCTTATCATTTCTGAGAATTATTCAGCCGGGATTAGTAATTCGGCAAAAAACTGCATTACTTTGATAGATGACTGTGTATATCTCGCGATCGCTTATCTCCTATGCTGCCTTTATTTCGCGAATAAAGATTTTCCACGATTAATATGTATGTTGCTAAGGCTAAGTATTTTAAGAATAAATCATCGTTGGATTAAAATAAATGCAGAAGGGTACACAATAACTATATGTATTCATACCGATTACTCTGATATACGAGACGCGATCGTGTCCGGTCGCGTTTACATATGCTAATCTTATGAATAAATTGTCTTGTACCAGGCAAAGACAAGCCGTCATTAATCAGAGATGGGAAAAACATTAAATGCCACTAATTCGCGTGAGTTGATGAAGATTTCAGTCGACGTGAGTCGATACAGGATGTTTTCAGACGCATATGCATCTATTTGGTGAACGAAACGATATTCTCNNNNAAAAAAAAAAACTAAGATTATGCAGCAAAACTGCGAAGACTGTTCATAAAACACAAGACACCATGCATATATAATACGTTACGTAATCTCTATTCAGAGATTGCAAGCGAAAGAATGATTGTATTGATGTGTACTTGTATTTAATCGAACTTTAATTAAGATCGAAGCGAGACGGAAATGACTGAACCATCGGAATATATAGATCACCCGTTACGAGAGATAATAAGGCTCGCGGAGCCGGCCATAAATTGCCTTCAATTGCGAACCGACTACAACGTGATCCGCTAATCGAAATTTCCTGGCAGTTTGCTACGCGAGGAGTGTTATTGTGGGACATAATGCGTGAGCACAGAAGACGTTTATGTCGTAAGTAGCTAAGCACAATTATATAATTTCGCAAAAAGTGACGACGTCGCTTTTATAATTTTGACTGTGGGATATTACGTAAGTCCGGCGAATTACGTGAGTCCAGAATGTCGAAATGCTTAAATATATTTTTACACGCGAGTATCGTTATTACTTTTATCTGTCTATTAAATTATTTGATTATACAGAGCGTAACAATTTCATCTAAGCTCACTTGAACTAAGAATCTCCTTTATATAAGACATAAAAGAAGGGGGAAAAAAAGAAATATCTTTGTATTATAAAATTACTTAAGCTCCAAAGTAATCAATGAATATTTTATTTTTTAAGTAATTGCAAGATACGTGATGCATACTCTGAAATAATTTTCTACAGAAACTTGATTATCGCGCATACGGAAAGTTCATAAAAGGCATTAAAAGCCAGGAATGCTAACATTCAAGGAGACCAGGAAACACGGCTACCAAAAGATTGCGAAGGGTGACTGCGATCGTTAGTGACAATCGCGCGGCGCGAAAATGTCCGCAGATTTCCTTTATAATTCCGAGATAACGGCGGGGAAATAAATATGAAAGTTAATGAGCTTGCGACTTGAATGCACGAATGACATTTCATATTGAAACATATTACTTTATCTCGCAACATTTCTAAACAGAACGCAACATAGCTATTATGAACTATTTATACAGGTTGCATCATTTTATTTCTTTAAATAAAACGCAAGATATCAGAATCTTAAAATTTTTTCGCCTATCAAGTCAAACGTTATTTTCTATCTTACAATTATTAATGAAAAATATAATAGTTAAAGAGAAAACAATTTGTATTTCTTAAAAATCGGCTATAAAACATTTAAATTGCAAACTGTCTATCTTTGATGTAATAATTTGTTATTTGATGTAATAATGTTGATCACGTTTTCTTGTTAGAAAAAATAATTTGTTATCGCATTGTGAACAATTAAGATAACATTAAGATAAATAAAAACGTTAACTAAATAATTCAATTAACTTTCTGATATTCTATAAGTAAGATGTAAAATGTGAAACACGTAAAAAATTTTAAAGAAACATATTAAAAGAAATATAGTTCTTAATAAAAATTCAGTAAAAAAGATAAGTCCAAAAAGCCTACAATATACATATATTTCATATAGAAAAGTATTTGTAACATGATAGTTAATCTGTCTGTGCAGATAATACCGACCACGAGTCATCAGTTCCAAAAATAAAAAAAATTATACGATAAAAATGTGAAGATAACAATTTTCGGTTTACAACGATAATTGTTGAAATATCGTATTAGTAATTAACGAGAATAAGAGAAATTGACATATAGCGAATTCGATTGGTCGCATTAGTACGCGCTCAGTGCACGTTAAAGCCGTTGTATGCTAAATGTGAAACTGAAATATCTTGAATAATAAAATACTCAATAAATATTTTTTTTTAAATTGCACAATAGCACGATAAAATGAATTAAAGACTTCGGTTTTTTACTGTTAAATATGTTTCTATATTTATGTTAAGCATTCATCCTTAAGATTTATGTACAATGACTTTAATATGCACTGAGTGCGCACTAGACCAATCGAATTCGCTAATAAACATGCTGATTCCGAATGAAAATCCTTCATGTTTATTTTGCCAATGCATAGAATATACGTAATATATGAATTCAAAAATACATATTCTCTAGTACAAAATTCATTTTTACTATTATTCTATTAATCATTGCAGCAAAATTAATGTTTCAAAATAAATATTTTCTATTGAAAGATAAGTCTTTCGTCTTTTTATATCATAAATACTAATGTTATTTGCGATTATACAATTTACGGCTGGAAATTTTTGAATGAATGAATTTATTACAAACCAGTTAATTTTATTTTTGCGAGAATAAATAAGTTTTTCAACTGTACGTTCTATTCAAATTACTTATATTCCTTCACATATGACGAAAGTTCACATAAAAAAAAAATCAATTTAAAATTGTTAAGCCATTATTTTGTTGTCCTTTCTTCTACATTTTTTAAATCTTAATTATTCATTAGATTTGACAATGCATTATTTTCAATGTTTAATAATTATTATAGATTTATTATTACATATTCAACATTTTAATGTTTACTAGAAATTCGTTTTTATTACTAAAAAAAAAATTGCATATGTAATTATACATATATAAAATATGTCCATATATATTTTCTTTCTTTTGTATGATCTCTGATCCTATGTACAAGAAAAATAATAAGAATAATTTAAAAATTAGAAAAATAACTTTTACATTTTTTCTACAAAAAATAAAATTACTATTAGATTACAATATTCTGTACATAATTCTATATTTTATATAAGCAATTTTTCTCATTTTCTCAAACTTTATTTTTTTGTAAAAAACAATAAGAAAATTATTTATTTTTTATTTTTCTTATATATGAACAGAGATTATAAAAGAAAGATATATGAACATTTTATACATAATTATATATGAAAACATTTTTCCGGGTATAAAATCATGAATGAAATTCTCAAACTCATTCGACATACTTGATGTTTGAATGTGTCTCAAGAAAGGCAAGATATACATTTTTCTTTTTTTCCCTTCGAAAGATTTTCATCTTTCTCATTACATCCCTAAACATTATTATTACTGTTTCAAACGCAAATTGTTATGCGGGTGATAACTAGCAATATGTATTATCAATCGAATGATATTATCACAATTCAAAGCCGAGTTTATACTAGGTATAAACGACGCATTTTGCAATCTCTTTGGTTCGGTGAAAGGTGAGCTTAGGCTCGACCAAAGACCGGTTGTTAAATATGCCTCGTGCAAAGCGCCGCTCTTCTCAAGTCATTAACGTGCAAATTATGCGAAATAGATCGCAAGCAAACGCATGGCTTTCGTGTATATGCGCAAATTGTTAAATTTGTTTCCGCGATAAACATTAAATCGGACAATGCTATACGCAAATAATTTGGTTATCTTAACAAATTTTGAGTGGAACGTTTGTAAATTAATAAATTAATACGTTTTCGTAACACGCAAAAGAAATATTAGTAACAGGCTAAAAATATCGTAAGAAAAAATTATATAAATATATATTTATGATAATATTCCATAATAATAGTAATTATCATTATTATCACTTTAGTATTCAAAGAGCAATTAATTATTTGAAGTTTTTATATTTGAAGAAACATCGCTATTAGATCTCATGATTTGGAAATCTTTTACATTAATTTTAATTCTTAAACTAAGATTTTACGAACTTGGATTAAACTTCGGATTAAAATCTTTCGATATGGTCAGTCAAGAGTAGAAGAATCTTGTATGTGTATTACGTAACTCTGATTCTTAAACCGATTTCTGATAATTCTACAATTGAAAATATTTACTTCGCGTAGAAAGACAAATTATATTTAAAGATTTAAAAACACGAATATGTTGGTCTTAATTCTGGTTTTTACCTTCGTTTTCTGTTTTAAGAATTTTGTGATCTTGACGATCGGGTTCGGCATCTTTGACCTCGGCATCCTCAATCACTCGCGTTACCTTCGATGGACACTAAAAATCGCGGTCAGCACCTTCTTCCTGAATCTCGATCTTTTTCTCCTTCGTTCACAGATGGATAATCGTGTGAAAGTCGTATTTACATTATGCCTCTCACTCAAATTTTATATCTTCGAGAAAAAATTTTCTAAGGAAGTAACGACCAAACCACAAAGATGTAACTTAATGTTTTTCCTAATGTAATATTCTTTGAGATATTATCACAGCGAGAACTTGCTTACATCGATACTGCCATTTGATATTCCCACGGTATTCTTAACCGGTTTAATCAAACCAGCGTTAAAACGTTCAACTTTTATTTGACGTTACTGCACATCAATAGATATGTCCCTTATTTTTATTTATATTGGCAAGTCATTTGACGATTGAATTGAACTTCACTTCACGAGGACTGAAGCCGTACTGGAGCTTTCGGAATAAATCTAATACGTTCATACAAGTGATGAAGAGCGAGAGGAG
Source organism: Tetramorium alpestre (assembly GCA_021460005.1). NCBI lineage: Eukaryota > Metazoa > Arthropoda > Insecta > Hymenoptera > Formicidae > Tetramorium > Tetramorium alpestre. The sequence goes on along the minus strand of JAJVSH010000021.1, from coordinate 814,803 downwards.
GGGAGAAGAAAACGAGTGACGTACGCTTTGGCAGATGCTTTCCTCACGACTGCGCATCCTCGGTTGCGCAGCACGTGCTACCCATTCTAAAAAAAATCCCTGTTTCTTTATTTCTTTCCCACAAATGCTCTCTTGAGCGAGAACTTTCCTCAGAATTAAAGCCACAATAATTTGAACAAATTCCAAAAAATATAAAGTTACATATATTATGTTCAATCCTTTCAGGATTCTATGCAGAGCAGAAGAATGTTATCTTGGAAAATATTTAATTTTATAGCTCTTAAATCGATAATTTTTGAACAGTACTTACGATTACTCGAGGTGCATTTACTCCATTAAACCCCCACAGATTACTCAATTTCATTTTATAACTTTGCTCCAATTGTAATATTATTTTGAATTTAATTTACAAGTAATTCAGAGTTATTATCCTTATCCTTAATTATCTTGTAAGCAACCGCTAACAGCATACATCTATTAAGAAAATTAATGTAACTTTCAATGTACTTTTACGGGAAAAATTTTGCACGGTAACGTTTATGGATAACAGTTAAGCAAAATCTGACTCAACGCATTTTTAAGCAGAAAATTATGCCCGACTTCTCGATAAACAGCGCGCGTGCATTCAAAAATAAGCGAAAGTATGCTCGAAGCTTTATTTTAAAACGAAGTCGTTTATTTTTGAACGATCAAGATCGTTTAAACGCAAAGTTTCGAGGACAGAAAAATACTCTAGTCGCGAATGGATTACACGTTTTTGTTAATAATGATCTCCCTTTATTAGCAATCTATTTTCCAAAAATTTGAGCTACTTTTACATAAACAATAAATCTGAAATTTATATTCTTGTACCAATTTTTTATATCCCTGCATTGAATGTATCATTCCTGTAATAAATTTTCTTTATTATTTGACCACGCACATTTTTTCATTGTAAGTAAATTTATGAATGATTCTGTTATGAATGTTTTGTCTCCAAGAGAATATACCGAATAAATGAAGCGAAGGAAATTTTTTTCAAATTTACAGCTCAAGAAAGCGTTAAATCAATTTTTATTATCTGAAATCAATATCTGATTACGATAAGTACATATCGTATCTCTTTTTGGCTGCAAAATTGTTTTTATCCCGACAAAATCGTTATTATTAACTTTATTTCACAATGGAATTCAAAAGTTTAACCTATAGATACATTTTTTATTCTTTTTACAAAACAAGATGTTTAAAAACAAGAAGCGAAGCATTTTCAATTTAACGTAATACTTAAAAAAAATTGTCTACACGTTATAAACGATCGATGTGCGTGAAAGGTATTTTCCTAAGAAATGATATCTGTTACATCTGTGTCAATTTACACTGCCTGTGTTAATTCTCATCAATAATGCATTGACATTATGCAAGCGTCGACTAGTTCATAGAGTATGACTCTTGACACGAGCTGGTCTACATTATTACGCACTTACGTCACACAAGGTATACGCAGTATTTACTACGTCGTGAATGTTCAAGCCTTATTTTTCCGTAAACAAGTGAGAAATATTGGTTCATTGTCCATTGCCGTTTCATAAAGTGTTATTAAACTCTTCAATGATGCAGAGAGAGAAAGAGAGCGAGCGAGCGAGACCTTATTATCATTAGGTATCTTTTTTACGAGAATATAAATAGAATATATTCTTCGAAGAGAATAGAATGCTATTCGATCTTTCATATCCAGCTAATTGTTACGTTTCTGCACTTCGAAACTACACTTACACGATATTGTTTATCACAATTACCATTCCACCTTGGAATCGATAATTTTTATTATCGTCTTTGACGCAGCACCGATTTGCATGAAGTCGTAAGAGTCGTCTAAATATGGAAAGTGCGTTCTAAGTATTTCAAATTGCGCGCAGCGTGAAAGAAATCTGTGAGAAATCATAAATGAAAACGTTCAAACATAAATATGTAATATATGTATATAGAGAGAGGGAGGGAGAGAAAGAGACACGAGATAATAATATGATATGATAAAAATATAATGCATGCACGAGTTGGAGTATCGAACAAGTGCATGCTGCACATTCATCTAGATTCTAGTTGAGAATATATCCTACGTCCAGGAGAAAATGCATGCAGTCTGTTTTCGGCAATGATGTGCGATTTGTGGAGATAAGACCCGGAAGATAAGACCTAGCTCGAATAAAGTCCAAATACAAGGGTGAGTCATTGTTAAACGAAATCGTTACCAAAAAGAAGACTCCTCGTACATTGGTCTGAGCATCATTGTTCGTGTATTACCGCGAGGACATGAATGAGACAGCAAAAGTGTAAACACAGCAAGATGATAAAGAATTCTCTACAAACTATTTCATATCACGAGAACTAACGTACTAAATTGTGACAATAGAATGTACCGACGTACGTATGGACAATCGAAGCGGGCAAAGCGAGATGAAAAGATCTGCTAAAAAAAAAGAAGTAAAAGAAAAGGACACCAAACGATAGGCACGGCCGCAACATCACGCGACAACGGAGTGCACCCGAGATCTAACAAGGTCTAGGGTGTGGGCAGTGTTATCTAAAAGGTGCATTGTTCATCGAGCAATTAGGGTGATTTTGATAATGATAGATATCATCGATCACCGGGGAAGTGGGCGGAGTGATCGGTACCTCCGAATCCTGGATCTGCTCGGAATCGGCCGATGTGCTCGAGGTCTTCAGGATGCTGTACAGCTTTACGTAGGGGGCCTTGATCAGCTGTCGGCCAATAGAATCGGCCGTGTTTAGCAAATATCTTCGGCCGCGGTCATTGAGATACACCGAGTCCCGTGCGATCCTCGCGTCGAAAATCAACAAGCAGCGCGTTCGATAATGATTGTGACAACAACGAGCGCCGGAATAGAATGTTGCCTTTGATGTTACTATCCGATAACGGATTGATCGCACGCTTGCGATTTCGCGAAATATTTAGCGTATCTCGACGTTATTTGATAGCCGGTCGACACGAGGATCGAATTATCAACGAAATTCGCAAGGAATATTCGCAAAAATTACAGAAAAAGAGATCGATGTGATTTAAAAAAGTAAGAAACAGCAATCTCTTTCTCTTCAATGAATTGTACTACAAAATTCGAAATCGAAAAACGATTTCAAATTCCATTTCTAAAGTCAATTTCTCTGCAAGAATTTTAAATAAAGATTGTGACGGTCAACTTTGATATTTTCGGCATTTAATATCCGTCGTTAACATGAGTCTTAAAGTTGAAGTGGAGAGCTCAAATTTCATACAATAATGATACGCTTGCAAACGACAGATAAAATTTAAAGTCAGTCGATGAAATAAAGTTTTTATTCATTCTTATCCAGGAGAAAAGTTTCAAGACTCTTCAATTTTTAGTAGTAACTTTGTGAAAAAGTCTCTACCTAGATGCTAGAAAAGAGCAATGGGACACTTGACGATCGAGAGCAGCAGTACTCACCTCCCAGGATTCCCTTGTCAACTCGCTGATGTCATCAGGAGACTTGCTCTCCTCCATGGAATCCGTGCCCTCCCCGCTCTCCTGGGGCGACAGTTCCGGTGACAGGTCGGTGTCGGTATCGGACAGGATGTAGCCACGTTCCCGCCAGTAGTTCTCATCCAATTCGCCATAGAGGCTCGGCACCCACGCATGAATAAACCTGTACAAATCGTCCACTCTGCGAAGAGAAGAAAAAAAAGAAATGATCGTTATTAATTACATTATCGTTCGACAGCGGGGAAAAAATTCATCTCAATCTTCCAATATCTATTGTTAATTTATCAAACTATCGATTTAAGCTTAAATATTTACAAGCAAAGATTTTTCTACAGCAGAAAATCTCGATTAGAAAATTCAACGTTTTTCTTAATATCGTTGCTGTCGCTATAAAAAATACAACATTGTATCGGTTGATCTATTATTATTGCATATTCTTTTTGCATAAAACGTAATTCATGATTATATCGTTGCAGAGGTGAGAGTTTAAATTAGGTTTGAAACTAGATGACAGTTTATAAATAAAATTCAACGATGATGCAAGTGAAAAATAAAATTGGAGTGATCTAAAAACAGATCGACGTGGATTAAAATTTAATAGTTTTGTTATTACGCGTTATTACGACACATGTGTGACGTTTTGATTCGTGTTACATTGTTTTTTCAATCAGGAAATAATTCTTCATAGCGATCCAAGAATGAATGCAAAGGGAGATAACTTTATAATTTTTCATTTTAGAGGTTTTAGTTTAATTGAATAAGAGTTTACAGACAATATTCAATGATGATGCAAGACAAAATTATTGGAATGATATAAAAATAAATTGACGGATTAAAATTGAATATTTTTGCGAAAGCTATGTGATATATCGATTTGCGTTTTCATTCGATTAGAAAATAATTCTTCATATCAATCCGCGAATTCGGAGAATAAAGAAATAATTTTATACACTGAAAAAAAAAATTTGTTGAAAAACGCAAAATATATTTCATCTAATTAAAATATTTAATCCGACACGTTCAACTGAACATTATTACAATGACATAAAATATCATATAAATGAACTATATACTTTTTTTCGTGCAATTAAAAAAAGCTAAAATTGTTGAATCAATCATTGGATTAAACAACTATACAAATTTATTTCGTACAAAAGATTTTTTTTCTCAGTGTAGCTGTTACACTGTAAACTCCTATGGGTTATCATTGCTCCTACTCAATATTCGGTTAATTTGACTAAAACAATGAGATAAAATTAGCGACATATTGCGTAAGCCTTGCTCAATACGTTGTTAATTTATCTAATTTAACTTTCATGTTAGTCAAAATGTCACCTTCCTTTTGGTCAAAATTAACCGAAATATTGAGCAGGAGCAGTGGCGACTTATGGAATAGTTAAAAATGACTCAAATTGAATATAATTTGACACTACGAGTTTAACAGTGTAGTTTTAGAAATTTTCTAGTTTGAAAGTACAAGAGTGAGAACTTGTAAAGAAAATTCAACAATGTCCACGCGACGTTTCGCGCCTCGTCCTTACGGCCGCGAACCGATCGCAAGCCGAGGACCGTCGTCACGTTTTACCTGCGATGCACGAAGGGCATCACGCCCGTCACCGCTTCTCTTACGTGGCGGTCGTAAATAAAATTCAGTATACCGCCGACCGCGCTCATCGCCCGATTCATCGTCGCGTATGGAGCGCAGCGTCGTAGACGAGGAATGATGCGGCAGCCAATTTACGCAATTACGCAGCCAATGCCGCGCGCGCGCGCGTCCAATTCGCCGCGACGCGTTTCACGCGCGGCGCTCGCTATCAACGGCCTCCGTCGGCTCCGTCTCCGTGTCTAACCTCCTGACAATTCCTATGCCTCTCGCCGCGGGATACTGTTTTCATTTACGCGCGACACAATCGGCGATTTATTCCGCGATCGGGCTACCGACGTATGTAAACGCGCGCGCCGCACTTGACACGAGTCTCGAGTCTCGTGCGCGTAGCGGAGAACGGCCGGAAAACCAGGAGCGGCCACCAGATACGTCTCATACGTCGCGAACAACGACAGGCAACTCGCGGACATGTCACATGTCACGTGCCGCCGATTCGCTCGGTACACCTGCACTTTTGTTTTGTATACGTCTCGTGGAAAACGCTGTCGCTCTCGCCGTATCACGTCGACGTGTCGTTTCAGCTTTTTAGCCAGCCAGCTAGAGCTCCTCGCAGATATTTCTTTTTTTTTTTGCGTTTTTCTCTGGTCCTATTAATGCGAAGTCCCAACAAACGCAGAATTCAACTCAACGCGTTTCCGTCATACATCTACGGGAATAAAAAGAACATAAAATTATCCGCGCAATTCATTCTTTTGGATTGATGTGCAAAATTATTCTCCGATCGCTAAAGTAGTGTAGACTCACAGAATCAAATTTTAATTCAATTCATTATCAGTTGGACATCGTTACTGCAAATCGCGATTGTAACATGAAAGACATCCTATATATTATAAATATATTATAAGAAATATTTAATAAAAATCTTAATCTATCGTTTTCTAACCGCTCCTATAACTTTATCTTCACCTTGTATCTTTGAATTTTATTTATAAATTGTTATCTAGTTTGAAACTCAAATCTTGTCTCTGTAATCAGACGAGATTATAAACATTTTTAGATAAGTACAAAAAGAATATATAATAGTATATTAAACATTAAGTAATGCGGCAACATTACAATGTTATATTAAAGAATCGTATTGAATGTGGGTCATGTGACTATGGCACATTGTCTAAGGCGCTATTATTTAATCATGTATATATTATGATTTAAATCTGAATTTGAATTTAGCTTCACATGGATTTTCAACTTTCCACGCGAAGTACGTGCCACCTCACACCACCCCTTGCTTTCAGAACGAAATAAGATCTATTATCGGTTCCACATAGATTTTCAACTTTCCATGTGAAACGAGTTTTACTCCACGTCGCCTCCTGTTTTCAGAGCGAAACGAGGTCTATTATCGTACAATTTCACATGGGTTTTCAACTTTCTACTTTTTTAGTGATTGTTCTTAATGATATTTTTTAACGATATACAATATACCGAATTCCTTTCAATCAAAATTTTTTATTGTAGAAGAGTCTTTGCTCGTTAGTATTTAAGCTTAAATAAATAGTTCGATAGACAAGTTAATAAAAAATATTAAAATTAAGAATCTGTTAAAGAAGATACAAGAACGCATGTAATTGTTTCCTAAATTTTTTTAAATATATTAAACACGCAAAAAAGGAGTTTAATTTTATCACTCGTTAATAAGAACGACATATTGATTTTATTCTTGTAACATTTTTAAAACTTAATGAGATGCTATTTTGGGTAATTTATAAATTATCTGATGATATAAGAGCGATTGCCGAGAATCCAGATTGATACGAGGAAACGAGGTCGCTCTCGATAGATCTTAATCTAGGTGATCGCTTAAGCCGATTTTAATTGTGTATTGCCTGATACATTCGCGATACCAGGAAATGGCCAATGTATGTATTTGTAAACAAGTGGCACTCGAAAAGAGGTGTCAACGAGATTTACGCGAGATTATCATGATATATGTAGACAGATTCGAAATTCTGAGAATCGAGATTATTATCTTAATTAAACGGCAATGTTTAAAATAGAACACACTCTCTTTCTTTCTCTTAAAATTAAGATATATATTTTATTTTACGAGATATGAAACAAATACCTATAGATAGATTAAAGTAAAAACGAGTAAGTGCTTCCAGCAAGAAGCGCTTATTAAATTGCGTATTACTATATTCGTATTTTATGTGCGAAATTGCAATAATTCAAAGAACGCGACGAGACCGTTGCGATAAAAATTGTAGCGCATTTTCGCACATTACTTTAGATTTAATGTATCAAAGTTTATATTTCACATGTGCGAGCGAAATATTTATTATTTCGTTATGCTAATAGTCTCTTAACACATGCAGCAAGAAGAGAAACACTGGCAACGACGCGCAGTGAACCTTGATCAAGCCTCAGCGAGCGTATAAATAGAATTTCCGGCGAAAATCTATTTTGCGTGTCTTGCGACGAAGCACGTCTCCGGTAGCGCGTTCTTTTGTGAAGATGTGCGTAAATCGCTGCACATATAAAAATAACGCAGAAAACATTTTCGTTCGAGACAAAATTTACCAGCGTGTTTTTACTGAGAAACGTTACCGTCGAATATTTATTCGTGCACGATCAAGTGATTGACTTATCGCGGACAACGCGGCGCCTATAACTTGTTTTTCGACGACAACTCGTTAGTCATTGAAAAAAAAGAGCCACCAATTCTTCTGATCTAAAAATAAAATTTCAGGAATGAATCTTGAAAAATTCCGGTTTTCGTGTTTAAACATGCTAGAAACAAAAAGCAAACAGCGTAAAGAATTATAATATCGAAAGTTATTCCATCGATAATCAAATTTTACATAAATTTGATAAAATTGGAATTGTTACTAAATGTTAATAAACAAATTTTGTCGAAAGAGTTTTTAATAGTTATTCAAACAGTCCAAATATTGTATTGGAGTTTTCAATCTCTACATATATCTAAGATCGCCAAAGTTATACGTACTACACTGATTTGATACTTCAAATCAGTACAATAACAATAACTTGGATTTAACTGTGATGACGGGGTTTCAAACTCAATTATATTTGTACTTTATATACCACACTACAATAATTCAAAGGACGAGACGTTGCGAGAAATCGCAATGTGAGAAACAACTTACCTGTTGCGTGGTACGCTGAACCAGTATTCGGGACGCAGCTTCTTCTTGCCGTAGCTCATAATTGGCGTCGATCGTGGTATCTTCTTGTCCTTGGGTCTTCCTGTTCGTAGTCTCAGGTACAATGGTGGGTCCTCGCAAGAACGAGCAGGACGTGGAATCAGTTCTGCGTAATGCAGAAAATATTTTTCAATACAGATCAGATACTCCGGCAAAAAAAAGAGTTTTATAATCGACAGATTTATCTTTCTGATATAAAATCCGCAAATCCAGGCAATATGACTCATGATTTCGTCATAATAAAGAAATCTTGTTGCAATAAAAAGCTCGTATATTTTCGTATATATACATGAGATTCTTTCCTGAAGGTTCTTTAAGAACTGCTAAAAATTACATGTAAATACACAGAATAGGTTGAAAACACGAATAAAATTGGAAAACGAGGCAAGCACATTACCACAAAAAAAGTGAGTAGACGGTGTCAGAGTAAGAATTATCGTGTAAAAGGAATAACGATAGCAACGAGGATAGAAACGTGATAGATGAATGATACATATTACACAGAATATACATATTGCACAGATATTGTAGAAGAGTTTGACAAAATATATGTGCAGCAAGAAATGGTGATAAAATGGAAATAACCATTAGAGTGATACAGTATATAGTCGCCCGTAAGTTGCGCAAATCATGTTTAATGCATGACAGTAAATAAAATCAGTAAGACAAAAACATGTTACGTTCAACAGACGTACGAAAGAGGCAACTGAAGAATTGGGAATTCGCGGTACAAGGAGAAGAGCAAGCTAATACTGTATGAACCTACCGAGGCCTTCGAGTTCGGGAAAATTAGGTGCTTGGACTAGAGGGGCAACAGAAACAAATGACATTACTGCATTAGTATGAACCTATTGCTAGCTAAATGATGAAACCCGTTGTGCTAATCTGAAATAGATAAAACATGGAGAGAAAGAGAGACAGAAAGATGTGATTGAGCAATCAATGCAGAAATATACAAGTTACTACTAAAATCTATAACAATCGAACATATCATACATTTTGCAGAAATAACAATTGTTTGCTTTAAAAAACTTATTCGATTATTATAGAAGATATTAATACGAAAAATCTGAAATTCTATACTAAGTATGCTTTAAAGTGACAATTAAAAGGTCGTTTAAATCGAAACAAGACGCGTCCATCACATGCAATGTGGCACAAAGGGTTTCAAGATTCTGAAGATATATCCGTATATTTTGTTCATAAAGAAACATGTTATGAAAAGTGCTTGTTCAGTTAAATCTTTTCACTAAAATATCATTTAAAGAAATACGTATTTACTAGAATACAAGATTGATGAGAGATAGAAAGTTCACATTAAACAAGATCCGCATAATTTACGTTATTTTTTTCCCAAAATACTCGACAAGTATTTTATATGTCGAAGAAAGACGATACTTAATATTTACAATGGCTTGACGTATGAAGTTGATAATGACAAACAAATATATGATCTGAAACAATGATAGACTACTTTAATATACACCAAGGTAAGCGCATTTGGTTACCAATCCCGAGTTTGCCTGGCGGTTTGAGGACGATTCTCATATTAACAAAATTTAAGAAATATAAATAGAATTACTTTCACAAATTCATAATAATTTATAGCCAAAGGCGCTCGAAATCCTGAGACAGGGACAATAAACTGACAAAACAACACGGTTTAAGAAGCTATCTATGCGTTTTCGGGCAAGTGCAGTGCGTGATGTATTAATCCCGTTTGCCATCCCCTTATCGTTATTAATTACTTCTTTTCTATCCATATCGATACTAATATTAAATGTTATATAATAATAACAACGACAAGTGTTTTGTGTAAAAGAAAAGTCTGTTGGAGTATGTCTTCATGATTATTAGACTATCCATTCCGATGGGACATGAAATATTTTACGGATACATTTCTATAAGGTCGTGATACTTACTGTCGAAACTCACAAATAATTCTGGCATATCCTCGACTGAGACCATACTGCGGTAATCCAGTCGCGGTGCCGTCGCGGAAGTTTTGCTACCTCGACTGCTATCGACGCTGCTGCTGCCGGAAGATGTTAAAGGTTGCTGCCTAATAAAAGTACCCACGGAAGAGCGTCTGAAAGGAAATTCGTGAAAAATACAATTATAAGAAAGATAGACAGAATTTCTTCTCAGACAACATTTCAAACGCTTCTGAACAACAAGTACATGTTAGCTGTCATGTCTAACTAGATTGTAACATATCGAGTTTGCACATCCTCATAATTCAGAAGCGATTTATACACAATAACATCCATAACAATAATAATAGGAATTAACAATCAAGATCCAGTATAAATGACGAAGAATGAATCATGTGACTGCTTAAGAATGTTAAACACTGTGTTAAATTGATTATGAGTTGGCTGTAAGCGATTTGAAAAGTAGTATCCCCAGTGTCTGTCACCTGAATTTTTCAGCAAATAATATGATTTACCTGAAAGCAGGAGCCCTCAATCCTAGAGTCTTCAAAATTAAAAAAAATAATAACAAAACAATGGAAAAGTATGTGTGGGAGGAAGAAACATCTGAACAGTAGAATCCTCGAAATATTTTGATAATCTTTACCTAATGCATAATTTCATATGTATAATTTTACATTTATAATATTCATATTTATAAGATATATAATTGAGTATAATATTTATTTCATGGCAGCATATTAAAGAGAACTCTACTGGAACGTTTCTGAAACGACGGAAGTCGTTTAGATGAAAAGTACATCAGGCATATAATCAAAATAGAGAGGTCTAGGAAAGAGAAGGAAATACAACAAAGGTTACGATCGGGTCCAGACTCACCCGATAAGGCTTCCTGGACCAGGTGAGAAATTGCTGAAGTCCTGGGAGAGAGAGGAGGCGGTAAGCGGAGGAGTTCCGCCCGCTCTACCGCCCCCGCCACTCTCTTCGCTGGGTGTTTTAGCAAACAGGCCCGAGCTAAAGTCACTCACCAGGTTGATCGGCGAGCTTTTTTCCACCACCATTACATAGTCTTTGTTAGTTATATTAGAAATGATAGTAAAGCGTTAATGAATATCTAAATTCGTATTATAAGCAACGTAAGCGCGACATAAACATCTTGGAGTTACGTCACAATCGACCGCGCAATAATTATCAGTCTTTTGGATGACTGGACTGGTCATCTATGTACCTTTGTACTTATATATTCCTTTCTTGTATTGCTCCGTAATGCTTTTCATATGCCAGAAGCTCTTCCTATGCAAGTAGCTAATATATGCTACGTTATAACAAATGAGGTTACACCTGTTTCATAAAGATAAAGTTGATTTTATCTACCAAAAAAAGACTCAATAAACGCATAAGCTGCACAAAGATTAATTGCTTACAAATAACCTCATTTGTATGCTATATACTATAAAAGTTTACAAAAAGCAAGTTAAAATAAAAGCGATAAGGTTATTCATTTTTCTTTTCTTCTGTAAATATGTACCTTTGCAAGAATGTTACTCATTCTTAGCACAGATAAATAGAAGAATGTGAAAAGATAAAAGCAGTTGTAAAAATGTCATATATTTAAAATAATTTAAACACGTTAGATTATTTGTCGATAATTATCAATGTAATATGACATAAATTTGTTCACCTCGAGAAGACTTTGCTGAAAACAGAGGAATGATGGGAATCCGCGCTGTTCGGAAGACTCGACATCTTGTCAGAAAGAGATTTGCTGCTATCATCATCTTTCTCTCCAGTTAAACCTTCCATCCAGGACAATGGATATGACAGACGTTTTAACATCTAAAAATGTCAAAACAAAAACATAAAATATATCTGTAAAGAGGATAGTACCGCATTATTGTCCAAACGTTAAATTTAATACCTTGTTCTTTCGAGTTTCCTGTTTATCATCGTCCTTATGGTCTTCATCCTTCCCGGGTTCTTCTGTATTGCTCTCTAAGCTGAAGGACACCGAGCTGGCTTTTTTCCTACCATTAATAGCAGAAGTGGCTTCCAACGTACTCGTAACATTGGTTGGCGCTATCGTTATCGGGGGAACCCAATCTGAGGATAAGACAATGTCTGCATCTGAGTAAACTTTTTTCGATGGTATAGGCTGTACTACTGGAACAGATGGATTAGGATCACGAATATCGATACCAGAATCATGGCACGACAGTTTGACTAGAGATCCTTCTTCATCTTCGGGAATGGCATTTGATTTAGTTGGTTCCGCTTGCTGAAATAATTATTTATGTACATATGTATATGTGTACCAATTTATTTTAAATTATATAAAATTACCGATTCCTCATGCTATCAAGACAAAAATATAATTACCTTTTCGGAATTTAACGAATCTTGTTGTTCGTCATCAATGGAAAACGTACTCCGATCTTTGCTAGGAACTGCCCAATGATGGTCAAGCATGGAACGTCTGCGTTCTTCTAAAGTTCTACTAGCTTGGCCGCCAGTGCAAAATTCTTTCTCATTACTGTCTTTCTCTTTCTCTTTATCTTTGGTCGAGGTTGAATTCTCCTCCTGTAACAATAAAATATTCGTTAAAATACAGTTTTGACAGTTTGCTTTGTATAATAAATGTCGACGTTACAACAAAAAAATACATACACTTTGGAGATTGGTAGGAGTGACAAGCTCTCGCTCAAAGGCCTTTGGAAAAGCGTCGCCGTCTCTTTCAGCGCAGCTACACACACTTTCGCTATCGTCGCCTGCTAATTCAGGGAAATTTTCCTCCTTCCCCGGAGATAGACATTTTCGATTATCTACTTGGGGTTTCTTCATGTAATAAATCTCAGGCTTTTTGTCCAAATGTCCGGATTCGGTATGGGAGACCCTCATGTGCGCGATATCGTAATAAATCGCAGCATTGACTACAAACTCCATTGGAGCGATCACTCCATAAGATTCAGCACCGTGCTCAATGACAAGAGGATCAGACACGTTTGGATCAAACATAACTGCATTTGGCGTGACCAGCAATACACCGCCGACTACACCCTGGAAGAATATTCGAACTTTAAAAACTGTTAAAACTCTCGTATGGAATTTATAGATGTTAAAATATAAAATATGATAAAAATATATAAAAAGGCAATTACCTGGCCATCTGTAATATGCCTGACATTAATTTTCAAAAATCTTTCTCTAAATGGTTGTTCATCCTCGTCTGCAGTCGCTCCAGAAGTTCCAATAGGTGTTTTTATACGCTCCATATGGCCTGGCTTTGGTGATACTGGTCTCAAATTGTCCAGAAGTTCTGCAAAATCAAACAAATTGCGAGAATGAGTACAAAATCGAAACGCAAGTTTTCAAATATCCAAGAATACGTATTTTACTCTAATTATCATGAAAAGGTGATTTTTCAACAGTTTACAAGAAATTTAACTCTTAATTACGTCATTCACAAGAGTTACGATAGCAAGTACCTCAACTTGGATTGAAGTGCTGATAATAAATAAATTTTCGATTGAGGAAATCCGGCGGTTTTTAAAAAAGTTCATTATCTAACGAGAGACAAGCCATGACACTTGTTTAAATTCCCACTGCTCATGTCGGTCTAACCTCACATGCGGAATGTCGCGACGTGACTCGTTATTCGTCGCAATAACGCGAGTAACGAGTCACGCGTGTACAATTCCGACGAAATCGGCAATTACACCGTCCGTCTCATTTGCCACAACGTCACGATTGTAGCGCAGGCATTATTACGCTGGCATATACATGGATTAGAACCGTGTTTATGCGGCTTCGCACACCGTGGTCGATCAGCTGATGAGCACGACATACCGGGTGGCCCGCGCGTACGCTCCGCGACGCACTCGATACGTTTCGCGACGTCTCTCTCGGAACGTTGGGAATTATCGCGGGCGAACTCGCGGCGAAAAGAAAGCACTGTGGTCCGCGAAAGAAAATCGAAGAGCTAAAACCAGTTTTCTTTATACTTAAAATAACTGTCTTTTAACCTTTTCACGTGTGCGATCGATCCGAGGATACCGTGCCTCTATTCGTTCATTTCGTATAAACCGATAACTTGAGATGTTCTTCAAAGAGGAAAAAGAGAGAAAAAAAAACTTATGACAGTGTTATTATCGCCCTTTATCGTTGGTTTCTTCGTTAGTTGTAACATACACGTCTCACAGTATAGCGTTCGTTTTAACTTGTGATAAACTTGATCGGTTTTTCTTATAAGTAACTATTTCACGTAATCTGCTATTATGGTTTCTATTCCTTCTTGCTGGAGCTGATTAATGAACAAATATTCATCTTTTTATTAGCTATGTAATATAATATGTGACTCCAACATATTTTAGATTGGGATCAATCAATCCTTTTTTTCCCGAAAAAACCCTTTGAGCTGAAATATTCGTTTTTTTAATTAAATGACTATTAATGATTAAATATATGTTCAAATTACGCATCAATATCTGCATTGACTCTCACTTGTTTTCCACCATTTCTTAACTTAAATGGGAAAGAAGAACTAAAGGTACAAATTAAAATGGAAAAAATATCGACGATGTACAGAACATTTCAGAAGTCGTACATTCCGTCACTCGGTTCTTCCTCGTCAATTTATCGATCTCAGCTTTTCCAGGAGAAGACGTCGAAGTGCTTCAATAACTTTCGTATATACGTGTCGAGTTGCATGACACGCGATGTCAAGCCAACCCTTGCGATGCGGTTCTCACGATGCGCACCTTCTCGACCCTCAATCTCAGATTGCAGAAGATGCAGATCCAGATTAACTGCGATCGGCATCATCTTCCTCCACCTCTTCCCTCCGATCTCCTAGATCGCAAAACGCGAAGACGCCGAACGGCATTGCGGTTCGACCAATGCGACACGATGGCGCCGACAGCGGTGGTGACAAAGCGTTTCCCGAAGAGAAAAAGACAAGAAATAACTTCGGACGAATGTACGTAACAATTCGCCTGGCTATTGTTCCGCTAAACAGATAAACAGCCGAGCAGTGAATCACGAAATTGTGTAACGTCGGGACGCGCGCTCGGCATTAGCTTAAAAGATGTCCCTTCGCAAGTGCGTACTATGCGGATATTAATTGGCTGTCGCGAATAAATAAGCAGTTACATATTTCGCTGGAAATTATAGACATGTTTCATGTGAACGTATTCACATAAACGCGTTGTATGCACATGTTATGGAGAGAGACACACAGAGAGAAACAATACAAAATATTTTGTTTCTTCTTTCCGAAGGAAAAGAAAATTGCACATATATTACTTTTTTAAATTTACATACATGTATATTGTGAGTCTATGTTCAAATAGATCTTATTTATCTCTTATGTTGTTCTTTACGTAAGTACATTTTGACATGTTACATAATTTTTAATTAATTTGTTCTATCATAAATTAAGGATGTATCGGAGCTATCTTCGATATAGTACCAAGTCGATAAAAATTTGTGAGATTATTCTTCTAGCCTTCCTGATGTACTGCAAAAAAATTTTAAACGAATCCACTAAACAGTTGCTGAGTAATAACGATTTTAATTTTCACTGTTTTTACACTTATGTAAAGAGACGGTTTTGACGGATAAAAATATTGAAGAAATGGTACCAATGTTTTCATTTTTCTTGTACAACTAGTATAGGGATAGATGAAACTATCTTTAAAGAAATAAATTATTAAACTGACAAAAATGTGCTATCAGTAGCGTAAATAATGTTGGAAAAAATATCTGTAATATGAAAAATATCTTTCTAGGAGTAAAAATAAAACTCCAATTATAGTTTGAGTTCCTTACATTTAGATTTACTATGCGTAAGGCATAGATATTGAAGTATTTTAAATTTCATGCACTTTTCTTTAAGATTGTACCTCAGATACATCCTTAAGATATTACACAATTGTTCTAATTAATTTCTCTTACAAAATGATTTGCGTCTGAAATTTAATTCCAGGAAAAGTATGTCAATTTAAAAGTATGATGATGCGATATTAAATTCTGATAAAGCGCTATAAGCGGCAAGTATTTTTTAGTCGAAAATTATCCTAATTAGCTTGAATATGTAATAACGCGAGTACCTGGACTACCTACTTCTGCCTATGTCTAACTGACAGATGAAACGCGAGAGTTGCGCGGTTTGCCGCAGGCGACGGGCAAATAAAATGCGAGAAGGCAATCGCTTTTAATCACAATAGCGCTCCGTATCGATCTCTCGGGGACAGCGTAACGCGATGTGGTAACGCATTAATATTCTCATTCGAACGGTCGACTTTGTACGCAGCCAGATAATATCCGACATCCCAATTCTTTCCTCTGTATGTTTAGTCAGGTGAGAGCCAATCTAGCGCGTATCACGCACGACGCCCGGGCGTAGCTGCTCCGCGGATCCTGCTGCATTATTCATAGCCACGCCGCTACGCGTGTATCAAATCTGTCTTGCGCATTAGCATAATGCGAGACAGGATATAGGACCCCGGACGACGTATCTGATGGGAAATAAGGGCGAAATAGCCGTTTTAATTGCCCTCATTGCATCGTAAATGGAAAAAACAGCGCTCTCCTTCGACAGTCGGATTATGTCCAATTCTCTAACGCAAATATATTTCAAATATAATAACTCATCGTCAAAAAGTTTTTTCACCTTTTTTCTTTTACCTCATGAGCCATTCGATGCTGGATTCAGCGACAAGCGTGATAAGAAAATTATCGTTAATAAGATTTTAATTATCCGTTCCTCAAAAGATTATTATTATTATTATTAGGGACTACAATATCCGTCGCATAAAATGATACGTAAGCAAATTCCCGCTTCTCAGCTTTCGTTCGCTAAACAATTAATAATATAGATTACTTTTCTTAGAGATTATGATGCTGGGAAGAAGAGCGCTTAATGTTTCGATTAAAATCCTCCTTCCGGAATTCTAAGTATATCCATCATTGTAAAATTTTAAGTTATAAAGCTCCTCGTATAAGGCAAAAAGATTAAAAGCAAAAAGACTTGCAAGCGTAACTCTTTGTTGAATATGAACTCGAATCTGTTAGTTTTAGCAAACATTTTACGGATAAGTCCCAAGTCAGCATTCAAGATCAAATAGAACGATGAAGATTACCTTTTTCCTCGGGTGGTAGGTCATCCTGGGACTCGTGATCGTGGCAAGGGTCAGGGCTGGACGCATCCGCGGCCGATCCGCCTTCCAGGCGTCCTTCTCCTTTCGCCGGCACCCATAACTGCTGACCGGAATAAATGAAAGTACTTCCGAGCCTGTTCAATTTGCTCAGCTCGGACGGCGTCGTATCGAATCGCGCCGCCACCGACGTAAGCGTGTCTCTGTCGCCCACCTTTAATTACAAAGGCAAACGTGTCATTAGGCGTCTCAATTTACGGGGAACACAATCCCGCTGGGAAAAGAGAGAATCTCTCTTCACACGTCTCAACGCTACTTGCGCAAACAACGAGAGGAGACAGCATCGCCCTCGCCGTCATTTATCAAGCATTTCAATTCGGATAGTTATGCGTATGCTTTAAAATTAATCTCTCGTCGTCAGCGAAAAGAGAGATGAGATGTTTTTAATGAAACAGGATGTCAAGAGGAACGTCTCGAAGAATAATGTGCAAGAATAAATTAGCAATAGTGTTAATCTTATGTCATCTCCTTTTCAATATTTGATTAATTTGATTACAACAAAATATAAAATTAACATACATCGAGATTCCATGAGATTTCAATATTAATTTATCTAATTTAATTTTTATATCTTATTCAAAATTAATGACATACTGGATAGGAGCAGTGATGACTATGGAATAGTTAAAACTGACTGAAATTGAATTTAATTTTACGTTATGAATGTAAGAGTGAATTAATCTGAATTTCTTCTTTTTCGCTTTTATATATTGTATATAAATGTAAATAGAATCTGTATTTGTGGAGCGCATCTAACAGTAAGTGCACGCGAATCGACTCTATGAAACGCGCCGGGAGGATCGCATCTCCAACAAAATCTCCGTCACTTCTTGCGCGCATCTGAGCTTTCTCCGGTACGCATTTTCCCGCACACGAGCACCCGCGGCACGGGGCCATTAGCCCATTTACATAAGCCGACAGAAACGACGCGCTCGAGAGTATCGGACGATAGAAAATTGAATTCTCGGAAAAGGAGAGCTTCGCCGAGGCGCGAGAGTGCGACTCTCTTATGCAAATTCGTATGCAACGACTTGCGGCTGTGTTGTAACGATGCCATCTCCGTGTTGCATGACCGGGCTATTTGTCGCGGCCGCGCTCCTCTTCTTGAACAAAAGCGCACGCGCGCGCGCGCGTGCTCCCGCGGGAAAGGGTCGACATAATTCAATTAAAAAGCTCGTCTTCACGCGAGCGGACGCTAATCTCACCGTCGTGAGGTCCACCGTTTTCCACGAACATTGGTGGAAAATAGGGTTTCCGACGTTTAAAATGCGATTTATGTCCCACCGGGAAATTCGTTAATTATTCCGCGACACTTCAACCCTCTCTTCAATTGCGCGCTGTCTACCGTACTCCCTAGCGCTCTTGTAATTCCATTAGGTGTCACAGAAATCTTGCTTCTCGCCATTACCATTTTTTTCGGTAAAGTTCCTTGGGGTTTTAAAGAGTCCTTCGTCACTCGACCAATTAAATCGTTTACTCCCATTTCACAAGTCTGCATTTTTTTAAATGCATATAATGTACACTTCTTTATTGCTTTCTGCGAATTTTAGATACTTTATTTTTCAGAATTTGAAATTTTTTAAAGTTACTATAAAATTACAATATTTCATTATAATTTTTATTATATTCAAATTTTAATGAAATAACTTAACTGATACAAATTTATTTACGTAAGTTTGAAATTATTTAAAACAAAAATTTCTCATTTGTTTTTATAATTTTCATCTTCAATTACGTTATATGAATTTCAAAAGCTATGAATTAAAAATTCACATCAGAATATCTGAAGTATATTCAAAATCTTTTTTTTTTTACACTAGTGGTGAACACGAAATTTCTCATTATTATATAATAAAAAATAATTTTTGTAAAGATTTAAGATAAAAAATTTTTAATTCTTTAATCTTTTCGATAATGTAACGAACTGTCAAAACTGTCACAATAACTGTCACACTGCTGATGGTTATTCTCGCAATACGAAATGAGCCAAGCGAAAAAACTAATCAGCATCATGGAAAAGAGGCAACAATACTTTCGAGTATCGATTTAACGTGCCTTTTTTAAGAGTGAATGAATGTTTCGTTTAATGAATTATTTTGGAATAATGCAACACAGAATGTAGGCATTGTTTCAATATTAGTTTTCGACGTTCTTCATCTCGGTTAAATTATAGGACGGTCGAGATTAGGCGAGTGATTAGAAAGCAGCTCGAGACCTCTCCTTTTTCTCTCTCATTCGCGTCCCATTAATGGTGCGGTCGAAGGAGAAAAAGAACGGCTATTCCTCTGACAGAGATTAGACGCGTGGGCGACAGCGAGAGAAGGAAAAGAGAGATCGATTAAAACGGAACAAAAAGCGAGAATCGCAGTGATGAAGCTGGCAAGAAGAGAAAAGAAAAAAGAACGATGGCAGAGCACGGGACAGAGGAAGGATATTTTCTAAAACCGCGAAAAGCAAGAAGACGGGCGCGACGGCCATTGTTTCAATTTCCACGTCTTTTAGCTACGGCTTTAATAATTTTTCATTTTCGTTTTCGTTGAGCAAAATGCTGCCATACCACAAAAGATCTCCCGCGAGACAGATCAGTGCTCTATTTTTGATTTCTCTCTCTCTTCAATTTTCCAATCTTCCGCATAACGTTAGAAGATTGATATGCCATCTGTTTTTGGCAGTATGTCATTTCAACTCTGTTCTCTCGCATTCGCGAAGCACGATAAGAAGATAATCTTGTGAACAAATGTAATTAATTTGCCAAGTTGAAGCTAACGTCTTGCTATTCAAGTCAAATTCAAGATTTCGCAATTGTAAAATGTTTGATTTATTTTCGTTAATGGCTCGCAAAAAATTGACTGTGATTCTCTTTAGCTTTAAATACAAATCAATTTAACTTTTAATACTTTTGGATAAAAATTAATGGGATATCTAGAACTCTATGAAGAAAAATCAAAATTCTATTAATTATATCGAAATTAAAAAAATCGAATATTAACTTTACAAAAACCACTTTGATGGTTTTTAAAGTGCTGACTTGTAAGATAATGTTAATTTAGGAAATTTTTATTAAAAATTATTATATAACTTTCAAGTAAGAAAATTTGCTTAAATACTTTGATAAGTTAAACGAGAGCGCAAAACGTTTTAAGTCTCGGTGTTGTTAAAATGAA
Source organism: Tetramorium alpestre (assembly GCA_021460005.1). Lineage (NCBI taxonomy): Eukaryota > Metazoa > Arthropoda > Insecta > Hymenoptera > Formicidae > Tetramorium > Tetramorium alpestre. Next base: position 794,167 of record JAJVSH010000021.1, on the reverse strand, counting down.
AATATGTAGCACAATTATTAAGATGGAGTTTATTATTAAATCTTCCCTAATGTAACAGCTTAAGTCGTAATAACATGAAATGTTTTTAGAATATTTTAATTTGAATTTGATCCATTTGACTAGTTGAAAGTATAATAAAAGTATCAAAATCATTTCAAAGCTCTTTTTCTTACAATGAAAGACACAAAACAATTATGAAAAGGAAACTATGTTTATAAGCTTTGTCATACTCTTTCTTAGTAATACCGAGTTAAACAATTTCTTTTCAAATAATTCTTTGCATTAATGTTCTTGGTATTAATGCAACTCGAAGTTACGATAACGCTAATGCAAAGGCAAATACGTCTAAGATATCTGCGTCTGAAACCCGATAAAATGATAAGCGTGAACTTGGAAATTGTTGTTGTTTAATTGTGCGCGATTGTGGTGAACATCATTTGAGGTCACCAGCACGAGGAAGATAAGAGAGACTGTCAGATTATAGACGTTAATCGATCAACGAGGTGCAAGAAAGCCGAAACGGGCGACATAAGCCGGGCTCTAATAGAGGAGGAATTGCAGCCACCGTGATTATCAGGACACAGGGATTACGCTACGGCCATAGTGATTTCGCTGCCATTAAACGGGATAACGCCAGCAGCTACTGAAGGATGATGATCCATCAGCGGATTAACATTATGTGAATTGTGAAAATGCATCATTGATGTTGCGCGTATAACCGTGGAAATAATTTATTTCTACCTAACTTGAATCAATTCAAAATTAAATAAGCCACTTAGAAATTAATATTAAATCATTTTTTCTCAATTTTAAGAAAAATTGATTCAAACGATAAGATTGTATTTCTCATATTAATAATTTTTGTGATAACATTATCTAATTTTAAAATCTGTTTTTGCATAGTAAAAAATGGCTACATTTTTATGTTATTCAGCTATACTATGTTATTATTTTTTCGCATGTACCTGGTGTTTTTATTTTTGAATTCTTTTTTCTGAAAGATAACTTTTAACAATTAGCATTATGCGAAAATGCATGATTGATATTACCCACATAATTATAGAAATTATTAATTCCTAACTATCTTGAATCGATTCTTAAGATGCCATTTAATATTAAATCTTTTTTTTTTAAATTTTACAATATTTCTCATTCTTTATGTTTTTTATTAATGATTATTATATTAATTCGTGTCAATTTTTAATTTTTAAATTCGTGTATTTTAAATATTATAATTTGTTTCACCCGATATGAAAACACAATTAGCAATACTTAAAGAATTGCATCATATCGAATCAACAGAGAGTCAATTGAAGATAATGCATTCGTAGAATTGTGCTTATTTGCTTGATTATTTAGATATGATAATCAGCGACGCTTTTGAAACACTAATAATAATTCTTCAACTCAATCCAGACAAGACATGTAAATAATTATATTTTATCCTTTGCTTGAAAAAGGATGAAACTTTTATTAAAGTTAACTTCTTGAAAGAGAACAAATGGAATGTATCATTACGGCATCAAGATCAATCCGGACCCTCGCGGATTTCCGCTTTGCTCTATCTGCTCCGGAGGGAACCAGGAAGCAGCAGCTTGTGTAACAACTATATTTCCTCGTCGGATAAATGTCGCGCGGTCTTCCGCTCCCTGGAGCGAGCCTTTCACAAGCATCACATTAGGAACACGTTAGGGTTAGAAGGAAGGAAGAGAAAGAGNGAAGGATGCCATTCTTCCTAGAGCGCTGCACGATCGAGAAATTTCCCTCGAGAGTTGTATACATGTGCGACGAAATCGGTTTTTTATGCGATTGCGATCGATTTTATGATATAAGGCGGTTAAGATGATTGTCGATATTGCGAACGAAAAAACGTAAAAGACTGCCGAAAAAATAACCGAGACACCAAAGAAACTTTTTTTCTGACTTCTGTGAAGCTGGCAGAATCATTTCGGCAGAATCAAGTCAAACCTATCAGAATATTAGTACTCATTTTGTACTAATTTGTACCACCAAAAATAATTTTGTACTTTTTCCCATTTCGAAAAAAAAAAAAATCATAGCATTGCTGGCTTCCTGTTAACTTGGAAAACCCAAACTAAAAATAAATAAAAAAATAAAAATAAAAACAGAAATCGAAAGGGCTGAATTTGTATTAATTTGTACCATTCAAAACAAATCAAAATTTTATATCAACCCTTCAAACAACCCCTTTTTTTCAACAAACCAAATAGACACCATTCCGTTCTTTTTATAATTAAATCTATAAAATCGAATTATATTTATCGTTTAATTTAACTCATCGTGTATTATTTTGTTCCACCGAAAATAAACTTGTATCAATTTAAAAAAAGTAGGTTTTGTTAATTTAAAGAAAGAAAATTATTTTTGGTGGTACAAATTAGTACAAAATGAGTAATAAATATTCTGATAGGTTTGATCTGATTCTGCCGAAATGATTCTGTCAATTTCACAGAGGTTTTTTTCTGTATGTGTTGCGTTTTCTTTACATATCATGTTGCATATATTATTATTTCTATTTATTATTAATCACAGTTAAATTTGGAAAACAAGAATAAAGGACAAGATATAATAAACGAAGCATTTTGAAGTTGAAAACCTTTTGAAATTTCTTCGCGCAAGAGAAAAAGCAGCATCTAAATATCATTGAAACGGAAAGGTTCGCAGATCAGAATTCAGATCATTCGACACGATGTGTACCGACGGACCTGGGCATGGTGGACGCGTGCCGTCCCGAGACCGCGATCTTTGCATACGCGCCGCTCTAGAATCCTAGCGATGTGCACGAGTACCGTCCCGCGTCTCCGAAGTTCCGAGAGCGAATGTCCGCGGTCTTTGCGAACTCGCGACGGCCTTTCGCCACGAACACGACCCATCGGGGAGAAACTATTTCGCTAACGAGGATCTGCGAGCGCTGGCTCTCAGCGAAGTAATTGGAATTCATGCTGAAGTGTCTCGCGCTGGGAGATTCGCGCGAGCGCGCACGTGCTGATAACTGCGGTGCTGATAACCGAAGCGCCAGTAATACGTGCGGTTAGCCCTTGTTCCGACATTACAATTCTCTACCTCTAAAAATAAATTTTTTTCGAATTCTCAATTCTTTGTATTTAATTCTTCAAATTTAACGAAAATGAATTTATGAACGCGAGACTGTTGAGGCTGATTTTATATTTAGTTTAGTACGAAAAAATGTTTCTTTAGGCAGAATAATAAAGATTTATTGTCATTTTATTGTAAAGAAATGTAAAACTCTTAGTAAATCATGCGATTATATTTCTACTCACATAACGGCTGAAAAGAAGTACCGTATACTAAAGAATTTTAGTTTATGTAACGGGGATTGCGTCTTTCGTAAAAATTTATGCACTGCTACGCAACATTCCGTATTCCTATTCTACAATCTTCCCTCGTGTCCACGTCGTCGACCTTTTATTACAAATATATTTTTATCAATTCTCGCTTTATATTAATAAATCTTTGTAACCGGAATCTCAAAATCGTTTTAAATTCTCAAGTGTGTCTCCCTTGGAAGCGACAGCGAAGAAACAGTTATGTTACGCTACACTGCTGGGAAGGATAACGGATATTTATGCACTCGAGCAAAGGTTACATTCGCTCTCCTTAACACCTAATCGTCTTGTCCTGACACTCGATTGCCCATTGAAATCGTGCAAGTGCATCGTCGAGTATACCAGCGCTTAATATGCACTCAATTAGGGCGTTTACTATGCATACAAACACACTTACCATGTAGGCAATGGTGTTGATGGGCTGCGAGACACGGCCGTGCTTCTTCTCCTGCGTCGTGGAGCCATCTTTACTCTCGTTATCGGAATCTGAGCAGAAAGAAAACAAGTTTGCAATCATAGTTACTCTCTTGTTTGTATTGATAAACAAAGTGCCTCTAATGTAATATGTGCGTTTCATCTCAACTTGTCTAAGATTACTGCGCAGACATCACATACGGTATCTTACGATTATATTTAATTTTATTTGTAACAATGACTCGGCGAAAAATCGGAATTCAGATTATTCACATCTACTTCAGAGCTTGAAGAAATATCAAAGAAGAAATACTGCACGCTCCAATTTCTCCTTTTTTTCAATAAATTTAGATAACTTTTAGATAAATCGTGCAACGGAGATAACATATTGGTAATGTACTTTATACAGGATGTTCTAGATTTATCGTACCACCTGCTAATGGCAGATTTCTGAAGTTATTTAGAGAAAAATCCCAATACCAAAATGTTGAGACTACAATATTCTTTAATTGGCTTCTTTAAACGCTTCTCATTTAAAAACTATTGTTTCAACATTTTAATCGATATTAGGCTGTTATATACTTCTTAAAAAAAAAATACGTTATTAAGAATTACTACATTTCATTAGACAAACGGTCATGAACTTTGGAGAAAGCGACTGTCTCGAGTAATAATACGAACAATATAGCTCTTCCTTAGATTGATTATATAATCGAAGCGACAATTCCATACAGCCACACGGCTATTGGTAAACCATCACAATAGAATGTAGATACAGCATCTAAGATAGAAGCAAATTTGCTCCAGCGAGTTGCATACCACTTTGTAGTATGAAAGAGATATACGTCGTTATCCTAAATATAATGTTTCCTCGATAAAAACAATGTCGAATCTTCATCAAGTCTCCGTGTGAGAAAAGGTACGTTCCGTGCATGTTTCATGCATGATGCTCATGATGCATCATTTATCCTTCTTGTTCACCAAAAGATAAGCAAGGATAAATGATGCATTATGCGCATCATGCGTGAAACGGAACGCACCTAAAGTCAATCGACGACATCGTTCTACGTTCTTGAGGTGTAGAAAAAAAGTAGCCGCGATGAGGTGTCAAACATTCGCGGAGATAAGTAACGGTTTTAAATTTAATTTCTGCAGTCCGCCTACTCGACTGCATTACTCACCGCCAGTGCAGTCGGCTGCACCGTGGCGAGTGCGACTCGATGATAAACGAAGCAGCAAACACGTGACGGCTCACGCAAAAGTCATTCCGGGGGTTGAACCTGCTGCTGCGCGAGACAAACGCGGTTAATCATTGTCAATTTAAACATTCGTTCGGTCGCGGACGGAAGGAGCATCGCGAGAACCTCACTTCAGAAGATGGGCAACTGGGAGACGATGAGGCGCGACATTTCTTTTATGACATTGATTTTAGAATTTATCTCACAAGAATGAGCGAAACTGAAATATTTACTCTCTCGATTAGAGAGAATAAAAAGTACATTTACTGTATTAACAATACCGATTTCTTAATTTAATTACAAATAATAATCACTTTCAAAAATATAAAATTAGTATTAATGCAATGTAAAATCGATACTATTAGCAATAAATTTACCGACACATTATAACTATTATTTCGTTATCGTTTATAAAGTAATCGTTTTCGTAAAATTAAGATATACAAAACTTTGAGTATTATACTTGAGTTTTGGAGTAATATTATTTTAAAAAATAAATCCAGATTGTGTTTTAATTATTTTGCAAATGCATATATACACATACACATTATATACACTGAATCAGAAAAATTTTGTAGGATTGATTAATTATTCTGGTTATTGTAATAGGAATTCTGGTTATTATAAGTTATAAAATATTGAGTTCTATTATAATAACCAGAATATTTGATCAATCCTACAAGATTTTCTGATTCGTCCGTTTTCTGGTTTTCAACCAGAATTTTTTTTTAGTGTGTGTGTGTGTGTGTGTGTGTGTGTATGTGTGTGTATATATATATATATATATATATATATATATATATATACACATGATTGGTATTAGAGGAGCTATTAAAAGCGCCAATGTCAGATTACTCATACATACATTCATAATTGAACGACCGCNTTTCCTATTATTTTCCACAACGGCCGGCCGAGGGGATAATAGATTTTCTTTATTGTATTCCATGAGCTATCGTGACAAGAGTAACGAAGAATCGCGCGACGAGCAATCTGAAAGGTTTGTTTTTCTTCTCCGTGGCCTTCGATAAATGATTCAGACACTTTGCTCAATTTTAACTGGCATTCAATTCGCGCTATTACGCAATAAGCTCGAGATGACTGCGGAAACGTTATTTTAGCCGGCACCACGGCGTGACGCGTGGACTTGACACTTGTACAGATTTGCATATTTCATCGCGTCTCACACACGTCGCAGATGGTGCACGTGTAAAATTAATTAATATTTATTGAGGCGATCGACACGAAACGCGGGACGTGCATAAACCGGAAAGACTACTTGAATGAGTTTCTCTTTAAGTTTCCACTCAGACATACTTTATTTTAAATTGAAGAAAAAGCTGCTAATTTAAAAGCATCGTTTAACTTGACTCTACTTGAATCCATCAAACCAATCTTCGAAAGATACATTGTACCTTTTTTTAACTTTCAATTATATCTTCGCTTGCAGCATATTGAAACTGAAATTAACGTAACGACAATAATAGATGCATGAAATAAAATATATCTATTTATAATATTTGACGATGACATTCGTACAGTACAAGCAGCGAGTGTTTCGCCGTGCATTACCCGCACATTTCAAGAGTAAATAATTTCTCTCGGACTTGATAACGAAGTGAAAATTAAACAATTTGCACATTTAGAAGTCGAAAGAAATTAAAGCAAACATTATTGAAGGGCAGCTTTCAAGACAGCGATGTTTACGCTAGAGATCAAGTTTTAACGAAGCTTTTACTTGACGCGAATAAATGTGAGAAACGTGAAACGCACAAATGATATCTCATACGCATTTTTCGCAATGCCTTTTTCTCGCATTGTCCGAGTACCTGAACTTGAGGTGCGCTGCGAACTGCCGGAAAAGAGCCGCGAGTCCTCTTGCACTACGTAGTACACTACATAGTCATGAAATTCCTTCTCGTAGATATGAATGTTGCTCGGCTCGTAGTCCGTGTATTCCCATTGCGAATCCATCATGATCGGAACGTCAAATTCCATCGCCATCGACAACTCCAAGTTGGAGCATCATCGCATTTCTTTTTTTCAAAACCGCCAGAAAGTGGACACTTCTTGTCATCTAAACCTGTCTACGCGAGCGCGTTTAATATTTCGCATCGATTGATCACAACGTCAGTGGAACATTATACCGCTGCTGCATTTCATTTCCGTAATTAATAGGTGTCAAGTTGACGAGACTCAGCGCAAAGTATAATTAGACAATGGAAAGCGCGCGGGTTTTGGATCGGTTTCATTTTTCTTCAATATTATGTGATATAAGATTTCGATATAATGCAATAATTACAGTGAAAAAAAATCTGGTTAAAAACGGACGAATCAGAAAAATCTTGTAGGATTGATTAAATATTATGATTATTATAATAGGAATTCTGGTTATTATAATTTATAAAGTATTGAGTTGTATTATAATAACCAGAATTTCTATTATAATAACCAGAATATTTAATCACTCCCATAAGATTTTCTGATTCGACTGTTTTTAACCAGATTTTTTTTTTTTTCAGTATAGATAAACTCGCCATAAAGTTATTTTAAGCGTATTTAAACAAATTTTACGTAAATTACATTACCAACAAGAGAGCAAATCTAAGTTTCAAGTTTGCTATAAGGATGAAAGTATTAGCTTTTCCAATGATGGATAAATAAAAAGCTACGTTAAAATGCATTGTAAAATAAATAGTGGACACGAATTACAGGTTCGGCAAAAGTTCGACAGAGTTTGAGCAAAGTTTTAACGAACGGCTCAGAAAGATACAATAAGATATTGACTTCTTCGACTTCTTGTTAATTTTATCTACACTCAAACGAGGCGCTCGCTAAGTGCAAAGTAGTGGCTCAACTCGCAAAAGAAAAGAAAATATAAAGACAAATTGATTTCGGTACAAAATCTCCCTCTGAATTAAAATCTACATATGAATAAAACGGCAGCGCACAGCTTACTTTGTCACTTTCTGTAACCCTTTCACTGTCCATTTTTATTGGTTAAACTCGAGCGTTTTTTTAAAAAACAGACCATGTTGAAATAAATATAACAGTTAATATAAAGTTAAATGTAATGTTAATCTTTCTTGAAAAAACTTAGAAAAGGAATGCTAAATAACGCTAAACAAGTTTTATGAAAAAACATAAGTTCGATTGTACATGATGCACGAGAGTTCCAGAAATAAAACTTTTATCACATACGATATATAGAGCAGTGAAAGGGTTAATAAATGGCATACTTATACTTATAATTTTTGCAAGTTTTCAAGTTTACTTACTTTTATCTTTCTAGACTAAGATTTTTAAATAGAAAACTGCTAAAAAATATTTCGTCAATTAACATCAAATTATTAACGGAAAAATATCAAAGATTAATCTTCCTTCCAAAACAAACTCGTAGGTTCGAGCTATCAACGTTTGCGTTGCGTGTCTCAATTTCTTCACGCGAATGGAAACGGACGCAGTCTCGTGGGACACTTTCTCCAGCCGGCGTGGTCGACCTTGTCACCGGCGATGCTTAAAAAAAAAGTGCTCGCTTCGCGGTACAAAACCGGCTACACCGAAACTTTCTCGCGTGACAGGCCAAACACGATAAAGCAATTGGCCCACCTCGGAATTCCTGATAAAATCTTGATATTCAGTTTACGGCTCGAATTGAAAAACTTTGAACTCTCACGCTTTGAGTATAGATAAAACATTTTCTTCTTGCCGTCTAATTATTTTCTTTTACGCATGTACAGTACTTGATAAAAGTCTGATCACATCCTGGTGTCGTCGTCTGAATTCTTAAGAATGTTTTCTGGGTATCTTAAGCTTCCGTGCAATTTTCTACAGTGGAAAACTCTCTGACTGTAAAATACGCACTATGTGTTTCATACGTTTCTATTGATAATAATTCACAATTTTTCTTCGTCGTAATTAAACGATAACCTAACGATAACCCTTTTAACCTAAAATACTTCAGAAATACAAAGCGCTACTACAGAACAGTTTAACGGACGGTATTCACAATCTGTTTTTATATTTAAGACCTTCTTAAGAGAACAGTTTTACACAGACCTGTATTATTAGCATGTTAAAACGGTCGTAAAATAAAAATGGAATATAAATACCGGCTCAATGAGTCCCCATCCAATAAAAACAATACTTTTGTTATAATATAATTTATACCCAGATGATCTTAGAAAACGTATTGAAAATACATGGCGCAAAAACAAAGCGCCAAAAGTGACATGACTGTGGAATTCCAGTCCTTTCGCTACTTGCACGCTTTCCTTTGTCAGTTTTTAAGGCAAACCAAGTTTATTCTTTTTCACAAAGATAATCTAATGAAACGTGGCAATTTAATTTATTCCTTCCTGATGTAATATCGTTTCTGAGAAACGTATCTCAGACTTTTGTCAAGTAATGTACATGTATAGAATTATTCAAAATTAATCCGACTTCAAATAAATGTATTTTTTAATTTAACAAATACAGAGTGATTAGCGATACATCAGCCAAAAGATAAACCATCCAAGTTTTGTCTCTCGTGTTATAAATGTTCTATTAACTTCTCATAGTTAGACGAGCAACGATAGTCCTATTCGAGCCATATTTGCACGAACATATCAGCCATCGCTGATAATTCGATTTTTTAGCTCGTCTAAAATCGTGAGCAGCGACACAGCATTCTCAACACATTCTCAAAAGAAAAAATACAGCGTAAGCTACAGTGACCTTAGAGAGCCAATTATAAAGCTGGCCAATGTCCATTTCTAAATATCAATTTAGGTTAATTTTAATCGCAACTTGGTATCTTTTCCTTCCAGGAAATAGAAGACAAAAAGTTAAACCGCGATAAAAAATAATCTACATTGGTAGAAATAAACCCAAGTCAGCAAGGTCCAACTGTAGCGTCGACGTTGCTAACTATAGAAATTATATAGAACACTTATAACGTCAACTATGGGAAATTATATATAACACTTATAACGTCAACTATGGGAAATTATACATATAAAACACTTATATGTATAATTGCGCAAGAAACAAAATTTGAACAGAGTAGCTTTTAGTTGTATCACTAATCACTCTGTATTGATTAAAGTTAAAAATGCGATCATTTGAAATCGGATGAATCATTTTGAATAACTTTATATGATAATTACAGTGTAGAAATCAGACAACTTGGTGATTTGTAAGGATTCCCCGCTTTAAGTGCGTTGCTCGGCGCAGAGGTCGTTTTCGAGACGTTCGCGGAAAAAAACCGTGGGCGCCGAGTGACGCGTACCGACGGCGTCACGCGGCAGAAACGTACTGTGCGCGAGGAGAGGATCGGCCCTCGGCAACGGCAACGGCGACTTATCGCGCGATAACGGAGACGAGAAGTCCTGGCGTCAGCTCTCCGGTGACGCCCGGTATGATCCTCAGGCGCCGCGAGGCAAGCGTCATCCGCGCGCGGCTGTAACTGCGCGCGAAAAGGTGTCACGATCACGTGAATGATTAGCGCACTCGCGGAGGTCGTCGACTATCGCCGATCGCCGATCGAGAGAAACGATCGCGATCCGATCACCGACGTGACATCGCGTCGTTCGTTAAAACGGCAGACGGGGAGGCACCTGACGATTCACGAACGCAGCAACGCGCTTCGCGGCTCGCGCTTCGCGGCCGCGACGACCGACTCCGCGCGCGCGACTGATCGCCTCGCTGATCGCCATGATGGCATCGGATCGACGTCACTTTTGGCGGGACTATTTGACTGCCTATTGGCTTTCCCCATCGGCACCGATAAACCGCGCGCGATAATTAATCCTTAGGGCCATTCTACAATTGCGTAAACGTAGTTGCAAACGTAAGAAAATGACTAATCACAGTCGTATATTCTTCTTACGATCGAAGAATAATCGACTAAGATTGGTCATTTTCTTACAAACTTACGTTTACAACCACGCTTATGCAATTGTAGAATGGCCTTTAAACGCTGCACTATCTTGGCCATTCTATTTCACTGCACTTGGGTTAGCGTAAGGGCCATTCTACAATTGCGTAAGCGTGGTTGTAAACGTAAGTGTGTAAGAAAATGACCAATCATAGTTGATTATTCTTCGATCGCAAGAAGAATGTTCAACTATGGCTGGTCACTTTTTTTTTACAGCCTTATGTATTTACAATTACGTTTACGCAATTGTAGAATAGCCCTAACCCAGAGTTTCGTTTTATTTATATCTCAGGATTTAACCCAGGTAGAACAAGAAATCATAAGGATGTCAAAACGACATCAATGACTCTAAAATGTCATTATTATGCATTATTATTTTATTACTGCTTTAGCGTTATTTTAATATGAAGTCATAATTTTTGTTCTACCTGGAAATGTACCAATTTTAAAGCATTTTTTTTCAATGGATACATCAGACATTAAGGAAAAAAAATATGTTAGTAAAGTACATGTTTGAAAATCGAACTGAGTTATCGTGACCCAGTGCAATATTTGAGAGTTAATTACGAGATTAATTCCCGGACGAATTTTTAGAAAGATCGATTTCGCGAAATTTTCACGAGCCGATATTCACGAACGTTATTTTATAACGTTTATTAACATTAGCAATAAATTTTGTACGATAAAGGATGTTTGTAGACTAAATGTGGACTGTAATAAAGTGATTTGATCTTAGTTTCGTCAGTCAACGAAATCGTCGCAACGTGCCTCTAATATATACGAACGTAACGATTTTCGTGTCCCGAAGGATCGTTCAAATAATTAGTCTCATGCGACAGAGATGTTTAATAAGTTCGCCAATCACGGCATGTAGCCGTAGAAATAAATTGTTACGTGGTCACACGAATAAGAGATAAATGTAATTTCATACTACTCTCAAATGTAACTTCATATTCAAATAATGAGTGTGAATAATTCTCACATGAATGTAGTGTGTAATAAGTTGTTTAACAAAATCGTTTGTTTCTGTATTACTAACAGTTTCAGCACTCTCATAATAAAGCAATGCAAATTGTAATATCGTTTTATTCTCAATCACACCTAACCTTCTCCAATCTATTTTATCTGCACAAATTAACTCTAGTTGCTCAATGTCAATTTCAGATTGATCAAACACATGATTATTTAACAAAAAAAAAACATTTGTTTTCTCTTCTATTACTCCTAGCAGTTTAGGTATTGAATATTTCAACATCCTGTTTTATATACATATATTATATACATATTTTATATACATATATAAATGTGTATGTATGTGTATGTGTAGTTTTAAAATACGGACTACGTGGAGTATGAAGCACTAATTGTGCCATTCTTACTGTTAATAGAAACGAAACATGATATTCTATTCTATTATTGTATCAAAATAGAAACACGTTGTTGAATAGAATCGATTGTAGCCATATCCAGTCTCAAAATTACTGGAGGCGATCCTAGATACGCTCGTATTTTACCTAAAACAGGTTTCGCATTGGAAGAGATGGAAAACGCAATAACGAATATTTAAACAGGCGCCGGGGCTAAGGCTAAGGCTACAAACACGGAATTTATAAATCACGACGGATGCTTGTTAATGCGAATAAGTTTCCGCCAATTTATTATTTCTTGGCCGTCACGCGTCCCGACCCTGACGCTTTCGAGAAACTTTCAAAGCCTCGCTTGATATTCGTGCATGGCATAATCGGGAATAAACGTTTGCACAGCCTGTGCGCAACTAGTGTCGTTACAATGTAAACAGTCGCATGTATGCATAGATACGCGACGACGGGAGAACCTCCGATAAAAACGTCAATGCAATCGACGAATGCATCACGCTTGGAATATCGTTGCTCTCTACCGATTTTTTTTCCCTACGATTTTTATCGCGAAAAATAATCGTCCTGGAAAAAAAAATGAAATACAGCCAACTACATGTGATTGATAATAACACTAAAATATTCACAAAAATTAAACGATTAATGTAACACGATATATTCGACGATTTATTCGAATTGCTTTGTAATTGGCTTAATCTAAATTCCAATAAAGAAATAACAGTTAACAATGATGAAACAGTTTGTGAAAAAAAGAATTACTCCCCAGAATTCGTTTGATTAATAACACGTTGTAAACAATGACTGCAAGTTGGAGCGCGTAAGGCTAGATTGGCGAACGGATTATTTCTCAGACGTGCAATTCCATCAGACGACTGGCGCGGGTAATGAGATAAATTTCTAATGACAGTTGGAAACAATCGTCTCTCGCTGGTGAACCCTTCGCTGCCACACCCGCGTGCATATGCACGGCAAATGAGTCAAATGTTCGCGCTGGTATCTGGGTTGCTGCTAGAAGCAGATTTAATAAACTGCGCGCCAAGCCGCCGAGACAGAATCTAAATTTTCGTGGCAATTTCACGTTCGCGAAATGGAACGCGACACGATGATGCCAATAGCGATTTGAATCGCTGCAGTCAGGTCCGTTTATTGAGCAATAGGCGTGTAAATACATCCCCAAAAAATAACAATTTTGATATACGTTGAATCCTCTAAATCTTAGAGGATTTTACTCTTATAATGATCTCAAAAGGATTCCTCTGAAATCAAGAGAAAAATAGTATAAGAGTATTCAAGAGAGAAAAAAAAATATTTTTTACTTTATTGAAAGAGAAATATGTTTGCTGTAAAACAGTAAGCTTAAAATATGAGATTGTAGGAAAATCACTTTGAACGTAAAATACTTTTTGTGTGTGTGTGTGTGTGTGTGTATAACGTAAAACCAATGAAAATCCTTTATGCACTTATTTCCCAAGTGACTGACAAGAAATTACAAGTAATACGATAATAATTAGGTTCTGATCTACATGATTAAATGTCAAACACTTATCTAATGATGAATTATGGTTTCTTTTAAGTGATAACATCTAAACGTCACGTAGCAAACACGATAGAGAGATATGTACTACAACAGCAATTGCTTCGCCCAAAGATTAAAGTAGCTAATGTGTCTCGTTTGCAGAAAATGCGTGCATCTAAATTATATCTTCCGCCTGAATTATCTATCCCGATCAAGAGTCATTCGCAGGCGACAATGTATACGATCGTTTCGCCACTTGTACGTAATCCTATCGATCTCTCGCCGCTGGATTTGCGTTCCGTTTATCGAAACGCTGCTCCATTAATTACCACACCACTTTATCCTTAATCCCGCGCGTCAATTAGTCTTCATTAAGCTTGCGAGCTATGCTGGTATTGGTAACGCGCGCTTCGGCTCGAAGTATGCGCGAGATAGGGCGATCGATCACACGTGGCACTTGTGCCACTTTGAGAAAGTAAGTCAATGTAACTCGCCCGAGTAAGGCTGCGCGCGGCTGATTCGTCGAAACAACAACCCGGGTCCCCGAGACCTTCGGTACGGTATAGATCGCGCCGTCATCATGGTCAGCCTCTCCAATTCGTCCCGGCCATCGTCGGCGACGTCACCCGGAACTTCCGCGTCGGATATTCCATAGATGAATGATCGAGTGCGTGAATCCGCGCGCGACATCGACGGACATCGCATGTTAAATGATCTTCGATGGTGCGCGACGCAGCGGATCAAATTGATCGCCATAGAAAGGGCATGTGTCGTACAATGACGTATCGTTCGAAAGTAAAAAAGATAAATTGCCCCGCTTAATATTAAATTTTTAATATCGAAATCGTGACATAATGCGAATTATATGTTTTCTTCGATCCATTTCTCTCAAACTTATTGTTAGAATTACTGCCTAAAATGAATTATACGCCTAAAATGTTTAAGATGTAAAGAAATAATTAATATATTTGCACTGTTAAACTCGTAGTGCCAAATTATACACGATTTGAGTCATTTTTAACTGGTCCATAGGTCGCCACTGCTTCTACTCAATATTTCATTAATTTTGACTAACAGGAAGTTCACTCCCCCCAAAAAATAATAATTTTAATATACGTGAAATCCTCTAAATCTAAGAGGATTTTACTCTTATTTCAGAAAATTTCCTTATCAAAAGGAAATTCTCTGAAATCAAGAGAAAAATAGTATAAACAAGATAATTTTCACTTTATGAAAGAGGAATATGTTTGCTGTAAAACAGTAAGTTTAGAATATGACATTATGGGAAAAATCACTTTAAATGTAAAATACTTTTTTTTTTGGGTGTTAAATTAGATAAATCAACAACATATTGAGTAAGACTTACTCAATATGTCGCTAATTTTATCTCATCGTTTTAGTCAAATTAACCGAATATTGGGTAAGAGCAGTGGCAATCCATAGGAGTTTACAGTGTGCGATTAAAAAGAAAATGATTAACCCTGAGGTCCTTTCTGAAATGATCGGATTGTAATAACGTCCGCGAGTAAACGAGATTCACGTGTGCTTTTTATATCTCGCAAAATATCCGACGCGATATCGAGACCGTTTCAATCATTTAATAACGTAATAACTGTGTACTCACCTTTCGAGAGTTTATCCACAGACTCGAAGCGTCCTTCGACCTTGTTCCGCAGGGCATCCAAATCGAAGGGCGCCGTAAATCCGTGATCCACGCTACGGCTCTTGCTCCTGTAATAGAGTAAACGTAGTCGTTAATTAGCTTTACTCTCGTTTATATCCCGAGCTCGTTGCGCAACAAATTTGATTAAGCAAAGCGAAATCTGCAAAAATAGATCGGAGGAGATAGAGTGAAACGAGAATGAATCGGGATGTAGGCGCTCCATTCTCCATGCGCGCTTTTTCAAAAATTAATTGCTAATTTCCTGCAATTTTCACTTCCGAAAATTCACTACCAAATATCGATTTGCTCGAAAACTCGTCTAAAGGAACCGAATTGAAAGAGAAAAGATTTGAAACAGTTTCAGAGTGTAACTTGAAAATGACAGAATAATGAAAACAAACGCGCGAGAATGTCGGTTAATGAAAAGATATTTCTATTTGCAGTTTACGTATCTGGAATGGAATCAAGTCGCTAGTACATCGGAAATAAAGTCGCGAGAGCCCACTTGTCCATTTATTCTCGCAGAAACGTATTGTGGGACATACGTAGGTAGAGACGCTAATAGTTTGGCGCGGCACTATTTGTAAAACGCTCAGCTCAGTGGAGGCAATTTCGCTTAGCCATAACAAAACGCAATTTCACGATGCAACGAACCGTGGCACTGTACGAGTTGCCTCCATAAGTCGAGTCGTCTACGGACGCGTGGCCGACAAAGATAAAGCCCAATGAGATTCCTGCGAACGGGCCTGAATAATGCGACACAGTGCAACGTGTCGTGGAAAAAAAAAAGAAAGAACCGTGAATGAAAAAGTCGGTGAATGAACTTGCGTTATGTCATAGCAACAGCTCATTGCTGCAAGCCACATTTCTGCTAGTTTCTTCTAGGCTCGCTCCATTTTTTTTTATTTTTCAGAAATCTTTAATGGATATCGAGAGACATACGATAGACGCGTTATTACATAAATTTCTTACGGCTAGACTTACCGTGTCGATAAAAAAAAAAAAAAAACGACACTTTCGAAAAACTTAAAATTTTATTTAAAAATTTGTTTGCATTCTTACGTGCTTTTTATGTAATCTTGCGTGCATTTATATAGATAAAGAAGATGCATCATCATGCTACATTCTAAACATCAATGACAATAATGAGATCATAACTATTTATAATACTTAATTCTTGCTGTTGAAGTCCAGAGAGAATAGAGAAGTGACGAAGATGATGACAATGCGTATGTGATTTTTGCGTACCTGAAATAAGACGTTGAGAGATTTTCCGTTGATTTCGAGGTTGTGACGTCCTGGGACATTCGCCTGGACCTGGGATGCAACAAACAATCCAAAACAAGGGTGGTGAAAACACATGCAATCTACGTGCGCAGGAGCTTAAAAAAACAACTAAAATCATAATTAAATTGGAAGTAAAAGTTAACTGCAGTACGCTTGGCAAGTAATTTCTACCCGGAACTGAAAACTGTTTTTCACGTGGAGTACTTAAAGTATTTTAACCTCTCGCGGAATTTAATGAGCGACCTTGCGTGCTTGACATTTTAATTTGTAATGTATGAACATGCGATTTATCAAGTATATACCGTGTTT
The DNA here is from genome assembly GCA_021460005.1 of Tetramorium alpestre. Lineage (NCBI taxonomy): Eukaryota > Metazoa > Arthropoda > Insecta > Hymenoptera > Formicidae > Tetramorium > Tetramorium alpestre. Next base: position 777,076 of record JAJVSH010000021.1, on the reverse strand, counting down.
TTCACAGTTTTGCATAAATAATATTAGTTTATCACGTTTGCTTGCAAAACAAATTTTTATTTCTTTTACAAGCTCACTGTAACATCAATGATTCGATAATTCGAAATTCTCTTTTCTCATAATAAATAAAAATATACATACAGTTAAAGTAATAATATTGATTTTTCAAAAATTCCCTCTCGCGTAAAAACGTGTCTTCGACTCGAGGAAAAATTTCACTCCAAGCGTACACAGCAGAAACTACACTGCCAAATCAAATTAAAAACAAGCGCAAGTGCAAAAAGCAAAATTTGACGGATGCTCGTAATCAATAATAAAACGTTCAGAAAATCAAATCAAACTAATCATCGGTAAACTATTGCTTCGCAATGCATTGTAGCATTCTATTGGATGCACATGCAGCTGTGTTGTTTGTCGCGATCTGTGCTGTGACAAGTGCGCGTGCATCGGGCATCGCAAATGCAGCAGTCCGCACTCGATTCGGTCAATTTGAAAAGTAACGTCTGCGCGAGAGGCTGCGTCTCTTCCCGCGCTAATTGCATCCGACGTTTTAATTCGATTATATTCGACACGGCGGCTTAGCGGGCTCGCTCGTTACTGCTCCGAAATGGTGTCTCTCGTTTGCGGAAATATCGGGAAATTCGCTCTCTTCTCGAAACAATGCGTGTTTGCATTTTTCTCACGCGATAAAATAACTGTCAAAAATATCTCGATCTATAAATCTTACATGTTACGCCTAGTCGATTTAACAAGAGGAATTTATTCCTCTTTTCACTTAAGAGTTGCAAATTATACGCCAAGAATTAATAAGAGATATATTTTAGCAGTTTTTAATAAATAACCAAAATAATTTTGATTATTTTGCGTGATGTGTCACAAGTAAAGGATTCGGAGAGAAACATATTATTTGTAGGGTAAATAATCACATTTTATATTGTCGATGAATTAAACGATGAAATTAGATTCAGGCAGTAAATTTGTTAAAGATTTGAGAAAGTTTCCACAGAGTTGCGGTAGTCTGTACGTTTAACGAAGTAACATTTAACAACTCGGTAGTAACTCAAAGCAATATGAGCCAAAAGGCGCGCACGTGTACACTAAACCAAGAGAAAATGTTTTATATATTTACGGAAGATATAAATTCAGAACTTTGCATTTGTATACCTGAATACAGAATCGAGCGGGAAATAATAATGTACAGAATACAGCGCTTTTTCGGATGCGATTAATTTTAATCGCGCGACCGTACGGGCTTCGCAATTCGTGCAATTCTATAGATTTTACTGATGATTAGGCAGCAGAAATTACATTATTGCGCCAAATCGTACGACGTTACGCCAGTAATTAGCCGTCGAAATAGTCTGAGGACTGGCGAAATTAATGTTGCTGTGCGACGTCCCGGATAGAAATAAAATGAACTGTCGAACAATATTTAATTAAGTGACCTAACGCGCGCGCCGTTTTCACCGGGCCGGGTAAATATAAGCGGACAGGGATATAAATAGCTCTGGCACAATTTCCGATGGCCCTTGTTTACGCGCCCGTTGCTTTCACGCTCGGGCAATACTTCGCCAAAAAACAAACATTTGCGTAACATTTCGCGGTGTCGTGAGTTACGTATCCGCGCGATTTTTCACGTCGGAGGGTTGAAAGACGGCGCTGTGGTATTTGCTGAGAGCGTATAAACGTACTTGACGATAGCGCGACGAAGAATGCGTAGCCTTCTATGCTAATCATCCATTATGTTAATTATGAAAATCGCAGTTACGCAGATACGAGTTGAGAGAACGGCAATTAATAAGCCGCTGCGCCGAGAGTTCTCGGTCATCGGAGAGATATAAATAATAAATTCGTAGCTCGAGCCAATCGACAGGACCTTCAACGAAAACACACAACCGCATTCTGAAATATTTACTCGTTGATACGCAATATCGGAATTTTTCAAACCCTCCGAGAACTCCGACAACCACAAACTCATACATGTATTCTTCCTAGAGCTGTTTATTTTATACATCGAATTTACCAATCGATCTCGGAACCTTTCTTGGAGTAACAAGACCGCATAGTTTATTCGAATGTGTAACACGAGAACCGAATAAAAAAATAGCAATAAAAAAAATGATGAATTACCTACTTTAAAGAATTAGAATTACAAGTAATAATTGAAATCTCAATAATCTCAATCGAAAATATTTCAAAAATATTTCTTCATTCTTTGTGTTGTTTCAATTGTTACAATAGCGCCTGAAAGTAGGCAACTGTAAACAACTGCGTGTAATATGAACGATAAAGTAATCTTTTTTCGCAGGCGTTTTCCTTTATTAAAGTTTTCCTGGTTTCGTATAGTTTCATTCATATACTGGAAAGCATTGGCGATAATTTAAGAAATATTATAGATTGACCCCAAGATATTTATCGTACGGATAAATTAAAAGGTATAAACGAGAATAGCATGAATATTTTCTGAACGAAATAATATTAGAGTACTGATATTTTAGATATTGCTGTTTGTCAAATAAAATTGAAAATAAAAATTTCAGCAAAATTAAAGTAAAATTATTGTCACGAACTTCAGTATTTTTCTTACTGCGGAAAAAACTTTTTCAATTTTTTTTTTAATCTTTGATATTTCTCTTATTACTAAATACTGATTAAAGAACGACAAATATTTTGCACCAATCTAACTTGTATTCAAGTTTAAAATTTATCAGTTACATTACACTTTCTTAAAAACTTCAGGATTTGAAATATCTTATTTTTTATTTTACATATTAAACTTTTATAAATATTTTTCATAAATGAGTACTGAATAATGTATATGAGTGCTGAGTAAATAAAACAACAACCATATACATATATGCAATATTATCTCAATAATAATATCAAATTAATCTTAATAAGAACTTAATCCTCTTATCAAGAATAATAATAATAAAGAGAAAGCTTCATAAAGCTTTACGGTAAGATTTCTTGATTAATTCGCACCGAACGCGCGAATTACAGAGTGAATTGCAGAGGAAACTTTATTTAGCGAACAACAGCACTGGAAAAAAAAAAACGACGAAAGACAAATCGCCAAGAAAAAGAGAGGACTCATTTTAGCGTATTTCAATCTATCCGAAAAAGTTTCACTATGAAACCCTCGACGATGCAAAATAGACAGTTGATGTGCGAGCAATCGACAGTTAACAGTTAATAATGCAAAGTTTCGAGTGACCTCCTTACGCCTGAGCGCGACTCAAATGGCCCGGAGTTACGTGTCCGTGCGGTAATCCGCCAGCACTGGGCGCAGTAGGAATGGACGATACGTACAATTTCCCCGGCTATCGGTCGCGCCGGTAAGCTGCGTGACCGAGATCACGCGCGTCGATCGGCGCGGCGCGACGCGGCATGAGGCGGCTTCTTACACACACGATGGAATTAGGATCGCGCGCATCGAAAGAGAGAAAGGTGGCACGCGCGCGTGCGGACGAGCCATTTCGACACTTCCTGCGATAATCGTGCGGGATCCCCCCCACCCCTGATATCCTGATGACTCTCGGTCTCTTCCGACAGCATGCGCGTCAACGGGGAAATCTCCGTGGCGAAATCGCGGAGAAGACTCGTTGTCAGCGGATGCTAATTGAGCGGTAACCGCGATTAGGATTAAACGAACTGCCTAAGCGGAATCGCCGGAATTGTTTCGCAACTAGCGATGGAATGGAGTATCTTACAAGGAGAGCTGGCGTAGCTTCGAACTCTTTGTGATTTTTAAGTATGTATTGAATTTGATCTCACATTTTCAGGTACAACGTAACCGCTCCGATGAGGAATGAACTTGTTAAGAGAAACCGGATAAAAAAAAAAAAACAACGATTAAAAATGATCGGAAATTGGCGTGTTTGCATATTGATTGAAAAATATTGTACATATTTTATTTTATTTTATTTTTTTCCCAGAATATTTATTTTATCATTCTTTCGAAAAAATATACGCATTTTCAATACATAATGTAAAATTTGTGATTTAAAACACACAACGTCGAAAACTATACTCGCCAAAATTACACGTTCCAATTCTGGGATCAGAATGCATAAAATAACGCGCAACTAGTGAGTGTTTACTTGTCCAAGAACGCGTAATAAATACACCGCTTTATCATCGAAGTTTTACGCACAAATTGACTTTATTTTCCTATTATAATATTTCATAAAGCCGTCGCGCTGCCAAATTTGTAAGGGGCACCGTGCCAAAATGATTTCCTTTCGCGGTACATCGCGCCGATTAACGTTTCGGAACCGAATGGGACGTCCGATCCGAATTAAACTCAGCATTTTACGCCGACACGACAAGACTTTACTATGCACGTCTGTTTCGCACAAATCCGAGTAGTGGCAGGAAATCTTTTATTATTCCAGACGTGCATTATTATTATTATTTCCGGAGAACTTGGCAGAATCGCTCGTAAGATTTACGGGCAATAAACAATATTCCATCGTGGACGGTAACCGCCACTGCCCCGACGATAGACGCAAGCGATAATCGCGCTATTATACGGTTATACTGTTGTTTTTTTTTTTTTTTTAATAATACGCGGCACGATATTGACTTCGTAAAGTTCCTTTGTGACGCGCAAATCGATCGATATCGTTGTCCGGGTTTCATAGCTCATGAAGCGACTCGTATTATTGCGCATCCGCTATGCACGTATCTTCATTGTGTCTGGAATATATTACCGTATCTCTAATTATTATGATTAGCATTAAAAGGATAAATTGTTCATGTTTCACTGATAGGATGGAAAATGCTTTCAAGTCGCATGTTTGTGAGCCTCTAAATCCATCTCCGGCAGGTACGAAGGAAACTCGATAAAACGAAGACGAGGATTCCCCCCGGTTCTCCCCGTTAACGAGCCGGCAAAGCAAACACGGCCGAGCATCGGTGTTTCCATCGGGTAACAACGCGAAGAGATGTTCTTCCCCATCGTTGTCCGACTCGTTTAACGATCGTCCCGGAACCGCAAGGATGAAACTCGTTGTCCTCGACAACGACGGATCGATATCTACGCCAAACTCCGTCACCGGAAGACAAACTTTACGAAGGAAAGAGAGTACGGAATGTGTATGTGGGTGTGCGTGTGTGTGTGTGTGTGTGTCTGCATATCTATGTGTGGCAATCAGGTTGTTCGGGAACAATGTTGGCCGGCGAAACGGAAACTCTGTTGGCTGTCGGCGTTGTTTTAACGAGGCGGGGCTCCGGGAATTCGCAAAGGATAAACTCGATTTGTGCCGCCTCGTGTGCCACAAACCGCGTTACTTTATGACGTAAACTCGCCCGTATAATGTAATCGATGTAATGTACCGTATGGTACTGTTCGCGACAAGATCGAAATCGTCGCGGAAATGCCGCCCGAAACGCCGATTGTTCTACGAATGAATCTGACTAATGTACCACGTGGAATATAAACGGTAGTGCTAATATCCAAATCGAGTCAAATAAAAATAGAATTTGATAAAAATATCACTGGAGAGGATACTAAACGTAATCGTCAGAAGATTACTTTTAACAAGCAGATATGTGTGTAAAGTAATAACTAAAAAAAGTTAAATTGGTTCGTAGATATTGAAGACAACGAGATAATTAATTACATAATGATAATTGCTACAATTTTAGGATATATTCTAAATACGCAAAAGAAATACTAAAAAAATAATAAAAAATAATTAAAGTTTAATATTTTCAAATTTCTCAAAATGATTAATTAGAAAATGAGTTAAAATGATCAATCTTTGATTAATTTTATCCTAGAATACAACGTGTTCATATTACTACTATTTCCTCGTACACTTTGGCAATTGATTTTATCTCTGCATTCTAATCATTCTTAATTCATACCAGTTTGGAATTTTTCTTTTGTTTCGTTGACGAAAAATACCTGCAGTGACTCAAAGTAACGTGGAAATTCCGTTGTAGACGGAGCGTCAATCGTGCAATGTACTCTCCGCGTTATCGTCCTGCTAATTAAGCGGAAATGTCGACGATCGTAAGCGGAAAAAGAGGAAGAACATAAAGAAGAGACGCAACGTGGAATTTCGTTCTCACGGAGATTCTAAAGAATTAGAATCGAAAATCGCATCGAAAATTTCGCTTGCTCTTTAGATTTTATGTTAAAATTACTTTCATGTAATATTAAAAAAATTACAAACTGTTTTATAATGTAGACAAACGTATATAAATATATAAATATTTCAAACTACGTCTTGAAGAATATACAGAATGTAAACTAAAGGTTTAATAAAATCTTTTTCTTTCTGTGAAACAAAATCTTGTATGTACTAGGATATAAATAAATAAACAGAGAAGGCAAATTTTATTCGGATCGCGTATCCTCGGTATGTTTCTTAGAAAGTTAGCTGCTTCCGCTTCGAAAAACAGCGTGAATCGAGGACATCTAGCTTCCGCCTAATTGATACTTGCGTTCAATTAATTCAAGAAGGAACTAGTAAACGAGGTCAAAACAACACTCTTCTGTTAGAATCAAAGGATTCTAAAGGTTGAAAGAAAATATCATTACCGAGACCATTTTGCCACTTTTAGGGCTAACAAAATATTTTTCTTGTCCCATAATAAGCTTTCATTTCCAGTTATAACAATCACGTTTAGATATCTCCTAGGAAACGTATCATGATTAAATGCGATGTTGATTGCAGTATAAATAAATAAAATTCGTAATTAAACAACCAATTAAAGTTCTAAAATAAAAGATGTAAACAACTGCGTGATATCGGTTGCCAATCTTACGGCATAATATTAATTATTGTTTAACAATGATAGATATCAATTTAAGAAAATAATTAAATAATTTCCAACTTAGGAAACATCAAAGTTAATTTTTTTTTAATTTCAGAGGATCGTTGTCTGCTCTCTTATAGCCATATCGCGGTTGTAATCGAAGGACAACGTAACTTGAGACACTTGAGAAACAGGTATTCGTAGCGCGTACATCGGCTTCACTGCAGGAATTTAAACACATTTATCGTTATACAATCGATGCGCTTTATCGATCCGTAGGACCATTTGCGGCGAACAATTCTTTGAGACGATTGCCAATCGATCTGCTTATTCGACGCGCGTGATTTCCGGCGGACGACCGTTTCGTTTTATCATTAATTAAAGCCCACCCGCCGAAACTGTGGCCTTCACCGTGGAAGTCGAGCCGTTAATTCGGAATGGCAATTAGACGCGGAGATTAATTTTCTGGCTACGTTTCGTGGTGCGAGTCAGGCCATATACTATGACATAATCATCCTGGTAATTATGAATTCATAAATCGTAAAGCCGCAAACGATGTGCTGCGCACTCGTGCGCGTTGTAACATTATGCGAAAAGCTGCTGCAGCTGTGCGAAAAGATAAAAAAATTTTTTTTTTTTTTCTGCGTACTAGATTTCGTATTTTAAGGTAACAGCGCCTGGCTAATCTAACTGCGTTTGCAGAAAGTTCCTTTATCTCTGACTGTTTTTAACTTAAAAACCATCGACGTCTCGTAAAGAGAAATATATTTTTACAATGAAATATTAATAAATTATTTTAAAAAATTATTAACACATCATTTAGCACACACAAAATTAATAGCTCTCTGTGTATAATTATTATAATAAATTATTTTAAAAATATGTCGTTTATCGAAAAATCTATAGCAAAAAAAGGAACTAATTTTAGAACATCACGTAGTTGCTTTATACATGAGCATGTACATGTCGCACACATGTTTCTGATCATATTTCTCGTTTGTATTCGATTCCACATCACAGATTAATAATATTGGCATAAAAGATAAGATGTATGTAGTATAAACTATAATTAAAAAGACATTCAATGCGATTAAACGTATAATTTTAACGTCACATCTTAAATTAATCTCTTATTACGATGACATTACACAATCGATGCGAAAGTTCAAAGATCATCGCTAAATTATCTCGGCTACTATCGATAGAATAAAAAATTTAATGAGCTTATAAAGATCCTCATCCACATAACGTTCGCCACTTCTGAATTATCACATCTCGTGCCATGTGTCGAACACATTATTCGCGGGGCGACAATCCTTTAATCTTTCCTTTGACGAACTCGTCCACGAACCTCATTATTGAACGAATAATCATTATTATCAATTGCTGACTCACTTTCTATATAATCTATCTTGCTAATCGACGGCATTTAACCGTGACTTCCGCGTGCAAAACAAGCGATTCGCTGCAAGCGAAAAGTGAATGTATTATGAAGTATAATCAAGTTACTATTCCGCTATTCGCTTTCGTTTTTCATACTCCGGATATCCGGAAGAACAAGGTATTCGATATTCGTTTGGCATTTGTAAAACTTTATTTCAGGATTTCATTCGACACTTCATCAGACAACTGTTCGAAAATTTGATGTCACATTTTTATTAGACAAAAATCGATTCCTTATTGAAATTCGAAGAATTATCAAGTAAAAAGCAACGTGATGAATTCTGAAACACACCCGGTATGAATAATTAATTCAATGATATTAGACGGAGAGTTTCAGAGTTTTTAACACAATTATTATTCAAATAATGTCATCTTAACATTACTAAATCTGAGAATATAAATGTTGATGTTAAATAAGATATTTAATTCTACTTTTTCATGTTATTACTGCAAACCAAAAAAATTGTATGCAAAAATTGTGCGAGTTCGCGAGAAAAGATTTATTTTTCGCGTTCGTTCGGAAAATAGCGGCGAGGTAAAGCCGAGAGCGTATTAAATCCCGGGAATAATTACATCACGACCCAAAAATGCGTGTCACAGCGGTAATAAACTCGTTTGCGTCGGAGGTAGTCATCGCATCGAAAAATCTGGCCATTTGGCTATTAAGCAACAGCAACAAGCAGCTGTTACGCGTTGGCGCCTTGCACTCGACGTGCCGTCTCCCAGTTGACGTATCGGCTGCCAAGAATTCTCGAGATGCAAGAAAAGATACAGAGTTACAGTCTGGGTCGCGGCCAGGTTTAATGAACGCCTTACAAAACAATGCTAGATGACGGAGTGGACGATGAATGTGCATTGTATATAGAATGTAGAAATGCATGCCGTAGTATTACTGCGACAATCGCGATTTATGGCTTGCGGATGGCGCAAATTACTGTTCGCGAGAACACATTAATAAGAATGTTTAGACTAATTATCAAAATAAAATTTTAACTCGTACCATACAACACTGTCTTATGGTTCTCCCTCGATATTTTCCGTTGTTATTAATACCTAAACCGTATGCGTTTACCGCATTGCGTTTGCTCCATTCGTAAACAGTCAGTGTTTATCAAATATTTTTTTTTCCTGCGGCTTATTATTCTGCTTTGCGATCAAAACACCAGTCTAAAAAAATTAATTGCCCCAGCATTAAGAGATATAAATGAACACGATCAATTTTTTTTAATACAAAAAAAACTGGATGTTTATAATTTCAACGAGTTTTTGAAAGTCGCTGAATAAAATTAAATAATCCGAGAATTCGTCGGGCGTGCAGAGGTTTAAAAATGTAAAAGGTTGTAAAAGCATAAATCAGAGAGCGCGGTTGCATTTCTTATAATAGTCTATTTGTTCTCTTGCATAAAGAAGATAAATTAAGTACATAAATAAAAATGCATATTTCTCTCTCGCGTTACGTCCCGACAATTATATTACATCTTATTCTTATCAAAGTAATATAATTTACTTGATCCCGGGAATGTATCCGGCCTGGCTTTTTAATATTTCACAAGAATTCGCGTAACGATAGAGTATCATGCGAGTACCGTTAACCTCGGCCATTGTTTTCGAGCAACACGATGCAAGCGAGAGCCCATTGTTTTCCTGCGTGGCAAATATTCGTAGTAAACTCATTCTCACACTTTCTTCTTAAATTAATTTAGAGCGCGTTGTCAGGAGATAAAAGTGTAGCGTCAGACGCGTGAATATTGCATTCACGACGATACGCCGTGGTTGATATTATGAATTATTTGCATTTCATAGAAAAATTCCATCGACATTCCCATTTATATCTGCATCGATAAACGCCCAAGTTCGCGTACCGTTTGTCAATCAATGACATCATCTATCGTCATTGTTAGAATTACAATGCGCCACATGTATGCACGCGGTCTCGTTGTTCTCTTTCGAACTCGCGGAACCAATTGTTACGAATGAAACAGTCACGGCATTTACAAATAGTAGCGCTGGTAGTAGTAATAGCGGTACTAATAAGGAAGCCTTTATTTCAGCCTCAAGAAAAACTATTCAATCATTTAAACACCAGTATTCTCAATTTAACATCGATACATGCAAATATTTTCGATTCCAATTTAATTTTTATGAAAATATCTCATTTTTATGTTATATTGAATATTTATAAATATGTGTAAATGTTTATATTAATCTTTAAAATTGATTTTGAAAAAAATCTTTCACCATTCGTGAGTAAGTAACGAAAAATTAATTTTTTATCTTCTCTATATTGCAGTTTTTTTTTCATCCTCTCTGAAAAATCGATTTTGTGAGTGCAGCAATATTTAGAAGACTAACAATGACGTATTAAAAATACGTAAGCAAGTGGTAGCGAGCGGGAAAACAACGCGGGCGAGCATTTTCCGTCACGTTGGTTTTTTTTTCTTCCTTCTGCTTTACGTAGAAGTGCCTCGTGGATTTCGCGGCAACGACAGATCCCGCTGCTGCTCGTTATGAAATTCGCCGCTTAGCCGTGTTTCGTCGGGGCTTGTAACTCGCACAGCTCGACTTTCTAATAGTCTCCATGCCTGGTGCAGCGGTGCAATGCAGGGCCGAACTCCGACGCAACGCGTCCGGCAATCGCTGACGATAATATCATTCGATTGCGTCGATACCGAGTCACGCCGGCAAAGCGTTTTCTCCGTCGCGTTTTAATCTTGAGCAAACCGTTTTCATTGCCATTTCGCAGACATCGATGCACTATACTTGAAGATAATACGTGATAGTACAGCAAGATTTAATCTATGATAAAAACACCACGCAAATTTCAACATATTTCTCGACAAGTAAAAGATTCAATGATGAGTACTGAGATCTTTCACGATTTAACAGATTAATGAACTTTTTGATAGTCCGATATTACATGTTTCAATTCCTTCGCGACAAAGGGGTTTATAATGTTGAAAATATGTAGCTCGGTTACTAAGATGGGATTTGTTAAATTTCAACTAATCTAAAAGTATGTAATAGAACGTAATATAAATTTAATGAAATTTTTAGAACACTTTAAATTAAATAAATTTGATTCTTGGATCCGAATTATATCAATCAAATTTATATAACTTAAAATCATTTTAAAACTTCTTTAATTAATTAACAAAAGAATAATGCAGAGTAGTTGTAAAAATGATATTATATTTGGAGTTTGTCATGTTGCTTAAAAAAGCCAAATTAAAAAAAAAAACTTTTATTTTGTATAAAACGAGAGCATTAACTATAATGCGACAGATGCCGAGTTTGAAGTGTTCGTAAAATAAGATACAAAAGGCAAACTTATTAAAGAATAAATAATAAAAATGTTGCAAGCATCGACGCGCGCTATGACATAATATTTACTGCATAGCTTTCCATGCGTTCCAGGCGTTTCCTACACGCTTCGTATTTCATTAAATCGGTTAGTTGTTGTAACATAATCAGCGTTTGTCGAGAAATTGCACGTTGTTGCACGCTATCGTGAAAGCACTCTTGTCCCGACTGCATTTTTAAGATAATGAAGCGCCGATACGAATCGTGTTCCGCGTCTCGCGAGGATGCACCGCGACGTACGTATAACACCGTCCCTGAAAGTCGGTGCGCGCTCTCAGCGTGAGTAAAAATAAGATATCGTAATCTCGTTGCCCGGCTCGTTTTGCGTGCCCCCTCGCAGCGCGCTCGTGAGAGAGCTCGTATATTTCGCTACCTCGCATCTTTGGCACCCTTTCAGCCACGCTCGATGCAAATGCGTTTCGCGCACTCATCGCGATTCAAAACTGGTTCCGGACCGTGTCTCGCAACCGGTCCTCGCGGCAAAAAGCCCAACAAAAATTCAGGCAGATTATTTATACGTACGGGAGACGGTATTGATTTTGACAACTAAGATAATGCAGGCGCGCATCAAGTTAATAAACAAGAGACATATACATATATGTATATAAAATGATGGCTGAATAATGAACAAATAACAACTTATACATAAATAATTACGCTGCGTATTAAGTTAATAATAAATGACAATAATGTATCACGTGTTAAATCATGTCACAATAAAATGATGCTCCGGAGATGCAATTTGTCAGGATGAGGTATATCGGATACCCGATGGTTCCGTAATATTCCTTTCGCCGAGCGAATTTGCTCGTTCTAAGAACGTACGTCATTACAAAGTTTGAACGCGAGTGCGAGAGGCTCTTTCTCTCGCTGAAACGATTAAGCGGCGCGGTGCTTAGGAGCGACTTTACTTCCGCGTTCCCGCAACATTGCGGCGCTCTGACCTGAATTTCCAATTCCTCTGAGAAAGATAATTTGTAGTTTATTAGGGGCACCGGTAACAATTTTGTCTCGCGTGGATCTATTTCTTTCTCCTCGACACGCGCGCGTGTACGTCTTGACACGAGCTCGGGGAAAATTTATCTATCCGGAAACCGTCGAAATTGTTCAACTGTTTTACTGTTGCTACCTACACTGTTAAACTCGTACACTGAGAGAAAAATATAGTTACTTTTGGCCTCAACCATAATTTTACAATATATTTTAATTATATATTATATTTATAATATATTATATTTATAATATATTTATAATATAATATATTATATTTATAATATAATATATAATATTTTACAATGTTTCTAATGATAATTATGGTTAACATAATCATGCATATAATTAAGTTAATCATATTTATTATCGTTAGAAATATTGTAAAATTACGATTGAGGCCAAAAGTAACTATATTTTTCTCTCACTGTAGTGTCAAATTATATTCAATTTGAGTCATTTTTAACTATTCCATAGTTCGCCACTGCTTCTATTCAATATTTCATTAATTTTGACTAAAAGGAAGGTAAAATTTTAACTAACATGCAAATTAAATTAGAAAAATTAACAACATATTGAGTAAGGCTTACTCAATATGTCGCTAATTTTATCTCATTGTTTTAGTCAAATTAACCGAATATTGAGTAAGAGCAGTGGCAACCCATAAGAATTTATAGTGTACGGTGCGTATACGGTGTTTATTTACCGTGAGATATTTTATTTCTGTAAAACGTTGGCTCTGATAAAATTCGCAAATAATGTTGCCAAACAAAAGTTATTGCCCGAATCATCTATATTTGGAAATTATGTAGCGTTATTCCGTGACATTATCAAAAATTAAATACCTGAAGATATGATGGATATAATTAGACTTGATTACCATAAGATGATTACTGAAACAATTATTGACGCGATTCAAAAGTATGAAACATCACGAAACATTTACGGTCGGAATATAACTTCCGTATGGAAAGTTTAATCTGCTCGGGATGTGTTACGCTTTACAAAGCGTAAATCGCATATATGCGATTCGCAACGCTACGAGTGGAAAAAAAAAGAGGCAGATAGCCAGCATGAGAGACCATCAGTTTAAATCGCTATTGGATGCCTTGTACTTGCTCGGTGTGCCATAAAAGACGTCGGAATGATCAGAAATGGCGGAATCAGAGCGTAACGACGCTGTCCCGTCTCACACAGTTGCGTCGCACGCACTTTACGCAAGCGACCGGTGGATAAGGACACACCTTGCGTGCCTGAAGACGATAGAGTCCCACGGTAGATGGGACAACTATTTAGATAGTATTGTCAAGTACTTGTCTGTTTGTCGATAGAGAATCATGCATACGATATGTCATAAAATGTTAAAAGAAAAAAAAATTGAGAAAAAGATAGATAGAGAAAGAAAGGGAGAAAGAGAACATCTCTTTTTGTCGGTAGGATATAATATAACAAAAACTATAAAATTCTCTAGATACTATGCTCTCCTATTTTATTAATTTAATAAATGTATTTCTTCTGCAAAATTCTCAGTAGGTGTATTTTAATTTTAATTTTAGAATAAATATACTTTATATACAGTTGTGAATTTACTAAATATGTAAAATTGTTAAAAGTTACGACAATTCTTTCTCTTTCTTTTAAATTAAAATATGAATAAAACTACTAATAGCAAAAACTTTTCGCACAATTTTTGTCGGACTAAATTAGTAACAACACAAAATTATCTTCTTCTATTGGTAGATGACAAAATTATCTTCTTCTATTAATCTCAAATAAATTTTAAGTCAACAAATCTCATTTTAGTCATAACATTTTACGTTAAAACTTTCTTATGCAAAGATGCTTTCCAATTACAGTTTGTAGAAATATTGTTTTCAAAAAATGAGAAAAATTTTTGTCAAGATTTTATACAAGTTCCATGAAATATCACGTATTCTTATTCAGACATATTCTCGCTTCATTAGACATAACACCGATATGTCCAGTGACAATAATCGTTATTCTAGTTTGCATAACGCGTGGCTAAGGCGCAATAAGGTCGCCGAGTAAAATGCATAAACTGCCGCAACACATCTAAAGAAGCTAAAGGAAGGAAAGTAATAGCCGTGCAAACACGATTATGCAAAATCTTTCCTATAAATACAGCCGAAATATGTCACTTGGTAATTTCGTGTCGGTCGATAAAATGCGGTGATGGAGACTCGCGAATTATGTAAGGTCACCGTGTACTTGAATCCAGATGTAACATCTGCCTTCAAGGCTCTACATTACATACGCTTTTGTATACAAATAATTGCTACACGAATATGCGATGCACTTGTCAACGCTTTTGATTATACGCATCGTATTTCCCGAGAAATAATTTACAACCGTGTCATAAAATGACATCATTTCTAAAATACAGCGTCCGATTAAGTTATTCATATTATGATGGAGTGTCTCGATAGTTTTAATTAAAATGCTAAATTGAAATCCAGATAAAATTATATATTCTAAAATAGATTACATACAGTCTTTCTCTTCTACCGGAAAATAATACAACAAAATCATCTGAACCAATATAACCAGTTTTGAGGCCATTGTCTTCTTACATACATCTTTTATACACACAATCGCATTTTTATTTAAATATATACCAAATATAATTCGTGAAAAGTGTTGATGCTTGATATGAAGTTGGTAAAACTTGTACCTTAAAGAAGGAGAGAAAAGATCGCGAAAGAAAAAAAATGCCTAATGACAGAGAGGGCTATTTTAAGATCTCGCGACCGGTTTGTGCGAGTCACAAAGAGGCTTGCCTGTATCTTTGTTCTGAGTAATCCATCTTGACGAGTCTAAATTTTTTGGAATACGCTCGAGTACCATTCGCGCAAAAAATGGCGCGAAGAAAGGGAAACGTATTGAATTATTACATCAAGATTAACGTTTCTTTGTTTCCAATACAATATAATGATTTACTTTTCTAGCGATATACATATTTTAAACCTTCTAGATTAATCTAGATAAGCTTTTAGCTAATTTTTTATATTTTAATTATTGTGTTTAATAAAGAAAAACTTTGAAAGATTAAAAAGAGATGTGTGTAGAGATTATTATTAGAAATAAAAATAATTTTTCTGTCTGAATATAGAGCAATTGTGTCATTATTTATCCTCAATTGTTTATAAATTTTTATTACAACACAAATCTGTCGAAAAAGCCGACCAGCTTTTCAGAGTTCAAGCAAATTCCTTTTCATTAATGTTAACAACGATAGCGTTGGCAATGAGATACATAATGAATCGTACGATATATGACAAAAGTTATCAGCAAGTTACGTTGATTAAATAATGCAAACATCAGTATCAGATGATGTCAACAAATGTAGACGCGTAGTGTTGATGATCTAAGACACAAGATAATGAAAGATTCAATTCTAAGTGATATTTCCGGTTTTTATAGAGAGGAAACTCTACATTGTTAAACTCGTACTGTCAAATTATACTCAATTTGAGTCATTTTTAACTATTCCATAGATTGCCATAGTGCTCCTACTCAATATTTCATTAATTTTGACTAACATGGAAGTTAAATTAGATAAATTAACAACATATTGAATAAGACTTACGTCGCTAATTTTTGCTCATTGTTTTAGTCAAATTAACCATGGCGACTCATAGCAAATCGGAGTGAATTAGGAATTGCGTATAATTTTCGAAAAAATACTTCGCTTTCAGGCTTTAGCGATTTCCTACAAAGCTAAATACACTTTATAGCACGAGTGTAAACATGTGCAATAAGCAATGCAAAAAATCTATGCTATAAATTTCAATCAATGGACTGTTAACGTCTGTAGACAATGAGTGCGGTAATTGAAAAAAAAGATAGTGATTTTAACATAATAACGATTAAATTCCTTTTACTTAACAGAAAGATAATTACAAAATAAAATTCAAATTGCAAGAAAAATTACCTCAAATTAGTTTCCCCTTTAAAAATAGTTTACACCACTTGGAAGAAATTCTGTAATTGACTCAACGAAACAAAAGTTTATTTTTCCAGATATCTGTTTTTCGACAACTCGGGAAATCAATCGTATATGAATTATATAACGCAATTAAAGTCGAAACTTTCTACATTCGATTATTGACTAAGCACGTCCAACGGAATGATCGTCCGGTTCCGCCAGCTTGGATAGATTTTATGGCGAATTGTGAAGGGGCAAACCAACGCTGATTTTTCACGATGACTTCCGTGAATAAGTCTTTCGTAGAGAAATCGCGAGATTGCAACGCAACGAGGGACTTTCATAAAACGTTCCCGGCGACATTGTTCGGGGAAATATTAAAGTATCGAAAATTCCATTTTCCTCGAAATAAAAATGTCACATTACTTCCAGCTGGAATACTGTGAAAACAGGATAACGCCAGAATTTAATCTTCAACTAAATCGAACCCTCGATAATAATATTTATTTTTATTTCGCATTTAATTTCGCTGTCGTGTTTTCCACTCGAGATACCTGCTGTTTTCACCGACAATATTTTTCGCTTTAAAACGTAGAACAAATAAGTCCCTTGTCTAGTCTCTTTTGTTAAAAAAAAAAAAAAAAACTTCGTTTTACGGAAAAACAGACTGCCTTTAAATATTTAAACTTAAACATCTTAAATAAAGTCTTGGTATGATTCAACTGTTTGAGTTAAAAAAAAGACTTTATAGCTCTTTGTCTTGTCCATAATATTATTTTTATTATACTTTCAGAATCTCCTTTATATGCGCTTTCTGCGTCGTATCGACTGCGAATTATCGTTATTTTCGCAAAATATTGTGACCGTTACAAAGAATTGTTATCTGAAACGATAATGTTCCCTCGTCTGGTAAACGACAAAAGATTTCCCGATCCCAGATTATGACTCCAACGACGTCGACATCCCAAAATATTTACCTAAACGGCACGCGTTTATTCGCTATTTTTCCCTGAAAATCGAGTCCGCGAGTCGGAGATGCTTGCACAATAAAAAAAATTGACAACGATATAACTTAATATGAACAGATGCGTCTTCGCAAACTATTTATATCCATACGACGATGATTTAAAATCATTCATCGAATGCGATATTATTATTAATTACACATTAAGGCATCTAAAATTATTCGGAGATACAAATTGATTACGATATCCCAAAGCATTAAAAGTACGCGACATGAAAATTGATCGAAATCGTGGAAGGTGTAATTTAATTCGTCGAATTATTGGAAATTATTGAGAATTAATTAAACATCCAGATTGCACTGCTATCTTAATCATTTTCGCCTGCATATTGGAGGCCAGCAACCCATATAAATGTATGTATTATTGTGAAAGTTACCGTGAATTGGGCATTAATATTAATAAATTTGGGATTATCACGTGTACCGGTCATTATGGCGTTTTAAAGTATCTTACTTGCATTTCAGCGCACAAATTTTCTCGAACAGCGCGAGACATGTTTTTTTTTTTTACGACTCCGCACCGATCGCTTAATGATTATTAATTGCAATTGATGTGCAGATAAATCGTTCGGAAAGATTAACAGTGAAATTTATTTGCCAAATAATTGAGCGGCATAAATATAAAACGAATTATGCGGAAATTTATATTCCCCATCGCATCGCAAATTCCTTCTCTCTTTTATTCCATGTACAATGTTATCGAGAACGCGTTGCTTTTAATAAAAAGTATAACGTATTTGTAGCACTTAATTCATAAACGGTTCATTCAGTTAATTGTTCGTTCGATAAGATTTTCTTTTTTTCACAGAAAATTTACACGTCTCATTTCTCGCTTACCTTAATTAATGTCTCAAAACTAAGTATCACCAGAGTAAGAGAGATTGCTGCAATGGGTACGTGATGATTGGCAAAACAACGAGTACTCACGTTCGCGCGCAGCACTCGCGTACGTAAAAACAATCGCAATAAATACCTGGAGACCGAGTCCGGGACGAAAATGTTCCACCAGGAGGGCCTCTTTTGCCGGGGATAACTCTGCGAGTAAAGTCCCTCCGTGCTGCCGGCGTCCGAGGGAATGCCGGACACGCCCTTCCTCCTCTTGCGGTCGAGCTTGGGCGGCTTGACGAGCGGGTGCCAGGACTTGCGACGGCCCTTCTTGGCCTCCTGGACCACGCGGTCGCGGTCCTCGTTCTCCAGCACTTCCTGATTCTCCTCCAGCAGGTCCTCGGACACGTAGAACACCGAGCCTCTCCGGCCGCCGTTACTGTCGCTGCTCCTCCTCTTGTCCTTCGGCTTCTCCTTCGCGCCGCTGTCCTTGACGTCGAGCTTCACGTTGTCCTTGGCGTAGTCCTTGGCGCTATTCTCCTTCTCCTCGAACACGCTGGCCCTACGGGCATTCTGGAAGAGGCTGGACAGCCGCCGGGACTTGAGATCCTCCAGGACGCTGTGCCGGCGGGTCTTAGTCTCCCGTAGAATCGCCGCGTTCTCCCGCTGCTTCCCGACGCCGATGATCCTCGCCAGCGACGACTCCTGCTCCATCATCGCCGGGATGGAGTTGGTCGAGGCGTACTTGGTGGTCGTATGACCGTTCTGCGGCTCGCTGATGTACATCTTGGCTGTATCCATGCTAACCGGAATGGCCATGTCACCCGCGTACGAACGCGTACTTCACAGCCGCGTATTGCGCATCGCAGAAAGCGCCGAGATGGTATCTTATATCGAGGTCGCGGCAGGGGTCAGCTCGCGTCCAGATTAAGTATTTACTGGCCGATGTGTACACCGAGGAGACCGTTGTGAAAGACCGTTGCTTCTCCGTTGATACCGCTAACGTCGGGTTAACGTCTCACACCACCAGCAAGGCCGTTCGGAATCGAACGATCTCTTCCGCGAAGTCGTTAATGTCTTACTAGAGAGAGCGTCGAGGGTCAGCTGTGGTATACGAAATATATATATTCACTGGAGCCTCTCTCTCTCTACGAAATGACTAACGAACGCGACGAAAGAGTCGTTTCGATGGCGTTGACCGAATAATTTATAGCAGACAAGCCGCTGGGAATTGTGATTAGATATCCCGGGATTCCAAGTAGCGCAGAGACGCGTTACGAGTCGGCCGACTCTTTCTATCTAATATTATACACCGGCGAGGCCGCTGAAGGCTACGACGCGGCGTCCGCGAATTCCAAAGCGCCGTAGAGGGAATTGCGACCGGTCGCGTACATCGAAGTACGCAAAGCTGCTCCACGAGGCGCTTCTCACCTCCTCCCCGAGGCGGAGGAATCTCTGCTTATCGACGACAAGCGGCCGTCATTTTTTCACGAAGTTGAGGCGCGATCGGCGGCATTATTCCGCCGGCGCGGCGCGGTGAAAGCAGCCGAACGGTCGACCGCCTTTTCACTCCCGACGCCGACGCGACGACGCCGTCGACGCGGTCACTCTCGTGAAAACGCCTGCTAGTGCTAACCCACGTAGCCGAGCACACGTCGACGCGCGCGTGTGTACGTGCGTGCCGCGATCGGCGGATACGCCCGTGGGGAGGAGAACACGTCGGGATCTGAGCGATCGTTGACCTAACTGCGAGCGAGAGAGAGAAAGAGAGAGAGAGAGAGAGAGATCCGTGTTTATTTATACATATATATTTCTCTATTTACTCCTCTGTACGTACATACATAAACCTGACGCGGAACGCTTCGCTTTTTAAGCGTCTGGCGAACGATTCGCTTCAGTCTTCGAAAAATGTACGGCCACGTGCGAATTGCTTCGTAAGCGAATTTCCTAATCCGCCGGGTTCACAAGACTCCTCGGTCGTTTCGTTTCTACCTCGATCGGCCCTCGGCTGCCGAGGGCAACAAGGACGAGACTCGGTTGTTGTTTCGCATCACGCTCGGCAACAGAGAGACGCAAAGGATGATCCTCCCGATGGCAGGTGTAGGGTTCTCCTCTTCTTATCCTTCTTCTCACTCTTCTCGATTATATTTTCCCCCTTTTTGGCTTCTCCCCGACACACACGCGCGATTAAAACGCGCCTCTCTCTCTCTCGCGTCCTTTTTTGTTCTCCCCCTCGACTCGCTCTCGTCTTATCGGACGAGCGACGCACGTTGTACGCACACGCACGCGACGCACGTCGAAAGCGACGTATACGGAATACGCGGGAAAGCGTCGGACGAGACTCTCTGCGAGGCGTCTGAGATCGGCGAGGCGCGCTCGATCAACAACCGTCACGTGAATCGGATATCGCAGCAACTAAGCGCGAGCGAACGCGACCGCTTGTATTTATACGTGTATGCCCGCGCGTTGCCCGCCTCGCACGACGCCTGTCTCTCTCTTTCGCGGCGCACCCCCCACCCCAAGTCGCGTACGACGCGCGTACGAGAGGATACGCACGAGATCTGGCGGATCCTGGTTCTCTCTCGGGACCAGAAGAAACCTGTATGCGATCACGGCCACTCGTTTATAGGATCTTTTGATCCGAGAGTCAGACGGCGCAGTCTATGTTTTTTCTTTTAAATTTCATAAAAACGTCAGAAAGACGTCGTCTAAATTTTATAAACGTTCCCCGGATGTCTCTCGCGGGCACGGGGTGAGCGTTTAAAGCGTCGGAGCATTAACACGCCACATTTTTAACGATAAACGTGCTTATTTCAGGATTTATCTCCTCTTCCATGAAGGTCGCAAACAAAATTAATTTGAGATATACGCGGTCATTTAGCGCTAAATGTGCGATATAAACACAAAGTTTTGAAATATTACGCTTCTGGAAAGACATCGGGCACTAACAAAACTCAATTGCTGTGTAAATTTGTCTGTTTTCTACATTTAAAGTGGGACGAGTATTTGTATGTTGTACAAAAATAAATAAACTCGTCGAGTAATAACCTAAATAAATTAAGTGTAAAATATTTAGCACATTTTTTTTAGGTCTAAAATAAGGTGTGGTCCTTCCAGTACCGTCACACATGTTTAATATCTTAGAATTTTTTTTATAAAACAATGTAAGAAATATTCAATTATGTGTGTACGATTATCAAGTATACACATAATTAAATATTTTAAAACCGTCTATTTTTATGAGGGTAAAATGAATAATTAACGATTCAAGCAGATTAATCTTTGATCATATCTGCAGAAGGAAACTTTTTGAAACTTTCTTAATGTTTCTAATGCGATTACATCACTCGTGGCATTATGTTTCTTTGTAATCTTTTTCAGTCTGGTCTTAAACTTGTATACTGAGAATCTTAAAATCACGTGATAAATTTATCTTAACAAGATCTATAATCGAATTAATTTGATGGTAATGATAAAACGAGGTGAGAGATAACAACGGTGATCAACCAGTAACAAGATATATTGATAACTTTGTTAAAATTGCGCGAGAAATATGATTTTTAGAAGAAGAAAAAGTCCGCAGTCCGTGATTACATCATTTACGATATCTTTATAACATAACATTTGACTTGCGAGTTTAAAGAGACATGCTCTCTCTTTCTTGGATTTCAGATTAAAAGTATGACGGATAAATGTGTATCATTGAAATAAACATATTTACTGTAATGTTTGTATGATAACCATTTGACAATTTAATGCTGTCATCATTAATACAAATTTTCATTATCTCCAGAGATGATAAGATTATAATTAATAATAATGATAATGATTGCAAAACTCACGATATATCTATACAAAAATAGGAAACAAGCAGATAAACAATAACTTATATTCGAAAGATAAAGCGAACAAGATTATATAAATGATGCGTCAATTAATTGCGACATATACTGCCATTTAAAGGCAGTATTTAAAAAAAAAAATTTAGGAAAAAGAAATAGAAAGAAATATATTCCAAGAATCTCGATTACATCCGGGTATCGACGTTCGAGTGTTCCACTATTCCTAGATATTGCGCTCAAGCAGCCACTTGAAATTGATTACGCAATTCGCCATATCAGACTGCCGTTTAATTCACGGTCGGCTGCGAGATATTTTTTCCGACGCGATCGCCATACATCTTACGCGCCCCGCGTGATCTTGACCCGCTTCTGGACCAACAAGAGAATGACCACACCCGTTTGTTTATTCGATATTTACTTAGATTTACTTGGGGCTGCTGCATCCTGCGAGGCCATGCCAATAGCTTTTAGAAATTATAAATAAATCAATGTGTATCCGAACGTGTATATTACGTTCCGCGTTTGGTAAACTTCCTCTTACCATCTTTATATACATCTCATTAAGATAAAAGTGATTTTATTATCTTATCATTAGAACTTTTTTATATTACAATCACATACAGACATTATTTTGTTGTGTGTTGCACTATATTAATTATATAATATATATATTTTTTATTCTATCAGTATAGTTTATTATTATTAAAAATTTAGTGTAGTAAGTAAATATCTGAAAATTTCTGTTAAGAAATTAACGATGCAATATATTTCGATGTTGGTAAGTTTGGCCGACTTTACACTCTGTCTAGACGTTACGTTCGTATCGTCAAGCACAGCATCCCCTTTTGTTTGCTTTTTGTTCTGTAAGAATTAAATTAAATAGGGCAAGAAGGAGAAATTACGTAAAAGTACGGTTTCGCAAATTAACTGTTTTCCACTGCACTAATTAAAAAAACTTTGCTGTAACTTCTGTCAGATATCATGAGAAATAAACTTTAGGTAAAGAACTTTTTGCTTATTAGATTAAATTGTCAATTGTGAGACGGTGAGAATACAATTTGCAAAGACTTCCTCGCGAAACCAAGAGTTCGCTGCGCATTTCCATTATGTGTATCCCGTATTTTTTACCGTCGAGTTTTAATTACGAATCGAATCTGTTTTCGAGAAAGAGTCTACGGGAAGAAAAACTTTATTAATCGACTTTCGCGCGCGGCAGCACAGTTTGCACACGCAATAGAAATACTCGCCGGACGCGAGTAAAGAGAGACATTATCTCGGACAGGACAAAACGAGTTGTTTGCGGCAGAAATTTTCTCAACGAGCGAGGTGCAAGAAGGGTATTCAGCCGCTCGACGAGCGGACGGCGGGTGGGCTGCATGTAATTGGCTGAATCGAATTAAGAGCCCGGCTCGATGTTTTCATCGTTGCCAATTTCGTAATTGGATACGCGACCGAATAGGCCAATTGTTTGCACCGTTGCTGGACATCCATCCGCCTCCCTCGTCTAATCGAAGCCTTCGTTAGGGAAATGCGCGGACACACGACGGAAACTTCGTCTCTCGGCGAGTGAGAGACAGGCCGGAAATGTCGTGGAAACGGCTGTAAGTGTCTCTTCGTGGCGGCCTTGTAGTTAGACAGCTGATCGCGCAGTGACATTCCCACGCCTGACGATCGATCGCCATGCGCTTGCGAAAGCGCGAGGTAAACTCGCGACGACTCGAAAATTATTTCCAAACAAATCCGCCACGGGAAGAAACTTAGTTTATAAGTAATGTTATTTTATTTGGCGTCGAGTCTTTTCAGAAAATATTATAATTAGTATACAGTATTAATTAATATTTTGTATAAACTAAATACACAGCGAGCGTATAAAAATTTAACAATTAGACGGTAAAGATCTTATTTAAGTTTAGGATAAACATCCTGTCATAATTTATCGTAATTCTTAATTACGTTTATTCTTAAATAATTGGAAAACTCTTCCTAAGTCTATAAAGTATAAGAAATTCAAATTTCTTAAGTTAACATGAATTAAAATTTCATTAAAATCAAATTTTCTCGAGATTAAGTAGTGAATTACATAATTATGAAAAATATTTGATTTATGATAATTATACAATCATTAAAAGATTATATTAGAACTTCTGTGTGATCCCTCAGGTTTAATTAGGTCTGATAAAAAATACTCAGAATGATGTTATCTTTGCTAAATGTATCTTTGCTCATTGAGACACTACACTCACAGAAAAGTGTTTCACAGTGATGGAATAATTTCGCACGTTAGAGAGCTGAATCTCAATTAACCAAGTATACTTTATCAGACGTGTATTTGTTGTTGGATTTACGTATCGTGAAACAGGTTTACGACATGGCTACTGAAATCATAAACGGGACTAACTCTTTCCTTTTGAGATACAATGAGAGCAAACCTGCTTTCTTTTCATTTAAAAGATTTTCAATAGATATCGATATCAAATCGCTCACAAAAGAATAAATTTGATCCACGTTCTCCACAGTTGTACTTTAAAGACTTCTTTAAAAAGAGACATTTATTCTAAATAAAATATTTCGATTATAACGAAGCGCCGTAGTATTTACGAATTATCTCTATTATATTGTACATGCAAATAAAATATTTCAAAATTACCTCCTCACATTAAAGACAATAAATCGAATAAAATTCCTCCTTCTTTATCCAAACTTTTCTTATTTAATCGGTGCAATCACCATATCGATCAAGAAATACGCCCAACAGATGTGTCCTTGCTGAAGATTGATATCTGACCGAATTAAAAAGCAATATATAAATCAGGTGTCAGATTTCCTGGAAGCAACGGCGTCACGTGCCAAGTTCAGCCGATTAGTCATGAGAATAATTTGGGCATCGCGATAAGTCTCTTGTTTTCCATTCGTAATACACTGCGTACCGTGTTCTCCGTTCTATAAATTGGAGCAGCGATTTGAAATGGTGAATTGTGCCTTTCTGCGCAACACTCGAAAAAACAAACTATCGAAATCGTAGAAAACGAAGACAAATGGACCATTTCGTTAACCTTTCCAATCACGAAATACAAATTTGGAAGTAGATTTTTATTTACTTTAATATCTCGAGTAGATAAACATTGTACTTGAATTTATTAAGACTGGACATTAAATTTTATATTCGTCAAAAAATCGGATTTATTTTATGAACGTTGGAATTTTTAGCATTCATAAAAATTATCACAGGAATTCGATAATAAAAAAAAATAACATACAATCTTTTCGAAACGAAATTTTTATTTTTTTTCACAAATT
This sequence comes from Tetramorium alpestre, assembly GCA_021460005.1. Lineage (NCBI taxonomy): Eukaryota > Metazoa > Arthropoda > Insecta > Hymenoptera > Formicidae > Tetramorium > Tetramorium alpestre. The sequence goes on along the minus strand of JAJVSH010000021.1, from coordinate 751,578 downwards.
TAGGAAGCAAAAATATTATATAAATTCCTTTTTGAATAATCGTATAAAAAATATTTTTACGTTATCTGACGAATTACATCAGGAGATTAAAAGATGCATTCCAAAAGCAATGGAAAATGGAGGAACGCGAAAAATCGTGTCCTCCGTTATGATTATGCGTATAAAATATCAGCCTGACGATATTATTGAGAAGACCTTCGCGAACTCAGACAGGATAAAAAAGATCGGCAAAACTCGTAGCGTATCTGTCTGGTGCATCTCGTCGTAAAATGACGATTTACGACCCAGCGGAATTATAAACTTCTATCTCGAAAATCCGTACGAGCGTATGAAATCGGATAAAGAAATGCTTTTCCAACAGTTTTTGTGACTCTGCGAAATCTAGTGTTTTCGATCGCCGTTCGAATATAATTATAATACTGATATAATCTTCATTATTTGTCAGATCTCCTTTTTTCACCGTTGCAAATTCGGCAAAATGTTTTCGAAGATCATATAGAGATCACGCGTTACCGAGAACTTAAATCTTCAATTTAACTCTCACATCTATATCTATAATCTCAAAATAAAAATAAAATTGAAATTATATCAGACGAGAGAGTGAGAAAGAGAAGGTGAGATGAGACAGATCAATACACATTCAACAAAGCGATTATTTTGATTGCAATCAATTAGAGTGATTAAAAAACAATCTCTACGCTAGAAAATCCGCCGACCGATAAAAAGCTATCTGAAATTATTTCGCTGATCAATCACTAAATTATTCGTCGCGCGCGATATTAATAACTTCAATAATTCGAATAATCGAATACCCAAAATCTTCTTTCAACACAGTGCTCATGCTCTTGCGTAGTTGTTCAATAAAAATCAATTATTATCTATTATATCATCGATTAAGTGTACTAATTATTATTGTATTAGCAGTGCCTCAAAGGAAAAAATTCCGAAAAAATAAGCAATATCATTACTCTGTAACAGATCTCGTTCTATCATATATTTAATAGATATCTATTAAATATCGTCTCTTTTTTTTTCTCTTAAAGACATGTATAGAAAACAATATTTTAGAAAAAGAGCGCTTATTACAGGATAAAAATTGAAAATTAATTACTCGTAAGATAGAAAATGTGGCAAAAACAACTTTGTTGAGGTGCGAATTCAATACAATTCATTTTTAATAGATCGAAATGTTTACTTAAATTCATCTCGCAAAATGATGCGTCATTCAGCATGATATCACTTCACATAATGGAAAGCCACTTGTAAATATCGGCCGACACTTGTTCGAATGTCTCACTAACAATAAGATGTTCCGCGGGTGACGCACGAACGACGAAATCGCCGGTGTATTTACGCGGTTGCTTCTTCACCTTCGCGCGGACGTGATTTGTTGTCTACTTCCTCGAGATTTCGACTCTTTATTCGGATTATCAAGAGTCCTTGCGGAGTCGATAGCAAGATAAAGACAAAGAAGCGCGTCGCGAGGAACAGCTTGAGAAAGCCTGCACCGAACAGCGTCGTTTTCCGCTTGACATTCCAGGCGTGCGGCACCTGCCGTGGAATATTAATTGCAACCGGCGTCACAAAAGTATGAAAGGTGCACATTAATGTTGCATAATAAAAACAACGAACAAGACCTTGTAATCGTTCTCAATATAATGTCCGTTAATGAATCTTTGCGCCAAATGATGGATAAATTAGAAAACAAGTTTCTAATCGTGATCAATTTTCGGGATTATTACTTGTTGCTACAATTCAGCTATTGCTATAGTTCAGCTATTGCAGACATTACGAAGTTCAATCAATTTAATTGAATGAAATTGCCTTCATGGGTGGTTATACATATCAANTTATACATATATGTATAACGGTATTATAATATATTAACAACAAATTATATAATAGACAATATATGTTAATTTTTATTTTCAATTATTTTCTACTAGTGATATTTATAATTATATTTTTTCTGATAATTTTGTTATATATTTATATAATATATAATAAAATTATCAGAAAAAATATAATTATAAATATCACTGATAGAAATATAGTATACATATATATATTTTTTAACAAGATATAGTCATACATAATCGCAAATTTCTTATCAATAATAAGTCATAATACGTTCTTAAAATAGTAAGAACTCAATGCGTCTTAATATACAATAATTCTTAGTAAATCTTCTTCTTAGAATTTAAAACTTATAATCTTAATATAAAATCTAGATGTTATCTGCATTTCAATGGTGATTATCTCGGAAATTTTTATCGCGTGTATTACTGATAATTAATCTAACGGGAATGATTACAAGCTCTCTGTTACGTTTTGCCTAGAGCAATATTTGGAAAGCAAAATTTTTTTTCTTCTGATCTATCACGCGCACTAATCGTAGAAAGTTATTAGACGCCAATAGTCTATTTTTATGTACGATTTGTCTCCAATTTATCTTACTTGTGTAATGAACCGATAATCCATTGGGATAATCAGGATTACTGCAACTGATTTCTCTTGTTATGCTTGTCATATAAAAAAAAAAATTGGTATTTTATTTTAGAATTTAAATTTCACAAAATCACATTTAAAATCATTAAAGTATTGCTTTTTATAAATATCGAGTGAGTCAAAAATTTTTTTCATTTCTTTTCAAAGTAATTTTTTACGGCAATAATGAGTAAAACTGAAGAAATATTACACATGTCAATCTATCAATCAATATAAATTAACTATTTCTGAATATATTTAGAATTATAAAGAAAATTATTGAAAAATTTTCTGATAGAAGATACCTTTAGGAAAAACATTTTTAAATAACACTTTCGGAACTTCTTAAAGACGTATGTATTGACATAGTGACCTCAAATTCTTATATGAGATAATATTTTTTGATTTCTTACTTCGATGCCATCGTACTCGAGAAAAATACTATTTGACATGCATGTACCTGTCTAGGATTTCAATTTATGTCACTACCTCTTCGAGCTTCCAACAGTAATATGTATGCTGATCACAGAATATTTCATAAAATATTCTAACCGCAGCCTATAATAAACGAATGCTTGGCGTTTGTACTTTGCATATAACCACAATTGAATCTTACCACGTTATTTATTATACTTTGCGCAATTTAAGCCGATTGCGTCAATTGTTTCACACGATTTTAACGACGTTATTTATTTCGATTGTAAATATCTTTCGGATTTCGTCTTCCATGATTTTTGATTTTCCAGCGCAAAATCATGTTGATCAGCAATGTGTCTCGTCACAAAATCGTATTTGCAATATTATATGCGGAGTATCTCACTTTCTAAGCCACGGTGAAATTATCTTCGCGCAAACTTAAACAACGTTAGGATAGATAGATAGCCAGTAAAGTCGCTCTATATAAAGACAGGAAAAGGCACTAAGTAACTTTTCTTTTTAACTTTCTAAATACATAAAAGTTAGATGTTTTTAGTGAAGTATAACATAAAACAGCAACATTATAGTTGTTAAAATTGAAGTAATTTTTCTTTCAAAAAAATGTCAAGTTATCAGAAGTTCTTCAGTAATCAATAGAAGAAAGTAAAAACAAATATAATTCTTTTCTTTAAATTAATCAAATTGTTATATGTTTAAAAACTTGACCGCTTTCAATTAATTTATCATCCCAATTATAGACATATAATCAAATAACAAAAAATAGCATAATAAGTAGTTATTATTAATCTTTAGGAAAATATCCGACACAAACTATATATGCAGGAAAACGTAATAAGCGTACGGTATATTATACACCACTGCACGAGAGGTACAATCTAAACTTGACTCGAGTTAATTATCGTGCTACGAACTAATTAAAACATAATTCAAATTGACCGTTATAATTACTCGTACCGTACGTACGATAAACTTTCGTCGACGCCTTTTCACGCAGCAAGATAGCCCGAAAAGAATACTCGCAATTTTGGTCCTAATTAATGACACGCTGATAGGAATTTGATGCGTAATTAAATGTAATAAGCGCTGGATTTCACATTTGAAAGGAAAATCACATTTGTCGCAACAATTTTTTTTCCCAACTATTCTGTTAATTAATTATACATAAATCAAACGTCATCGCGCACTAATTGTTGATTAAATTAACTTTCATTATATTTTTAATATGTAAATCGAATAAAATCAAATTAAATAAATATATAATAATAAATATTTGAACTCGGTGGTTGTTATGTAATTAATAACCGACAATGCTATCTCGCGATTGATATCACTAAGCCATAATCATACAGGATAATTATAAAATCCTTATGCAGGTGTAAGCTTTCATAATTTCCATGCTATACATGATAAAATTAATCTATAATAAATATCAGAATTGCAAATGAAGTTTAGTATTGAAATATTTATTTATGAAAATCTTCCTAACACACAGAAAGAAGTAAACTCTCTTCCGATCTCTTAGTTATTATGCTTACAAGATTAAAATTTATAAGGTTCTTTCTATGAGGACATGATAAGATTATTGTTTATTTATAAAATCTTATTATTCAAAAAATCTACGGATTAAAATAACTCAAGATATTATTGTAAACTGCAGAACATATTAGTAGAACTTTAAACTCTTGGTTTTATATATGTATTGACTATAGACATGTTGAGAAATAACAATTTCAAGAATAAATATATATAAAATAAATTTATTTCCTTTGCGGATTAACTTTATCACGTATAGAACAAAAGTTTCTAAAGTTGAGAACAAGAATTTTATCATACTGTATAGCATTATGTAAAAAATTATTAAAAAAGCATATATTCTTTCTTTTAAATTAACAACACACCAATGCTGTAGAAATTACAATCACTCTCGAAGTAGTTAAATTAAAAATTAACAAAATCGAAACTTTGAGCCTTATTTAATTAATAGTTTCTAAATCTCATCTAATTTCAAAAAATTTGAGATATCTGGTTCGAATACTTATACAAGTTTTAAAACGTTTTTACGACAAATTTTTGAAATATACATTTCTTGTTTTAATTTAATCTAAAATACTTGAAGACGATTAAGGCATAAAATATTGAATTTTAGAGACTTGTAGACTGTAACAAATAATACAAATTGATTTCAATTATGAGCTGATCGCGGATATCATTCGATAGAATGGAACTTTACAACTAGCCGATGGTGATGCTCTTTTGCTTTCCTTTCAAGGTTGACGGCAGGTACTTGCCTGAATCGATTATCACTCGATGCGCTTCGTTGAGTGTGAAGAAGATTGGCAGATAGAATTTGCATTAGTATGCAACGGGAATTCTCCTCTTCTCCATCGACAACGGGGAATAGGAGCGATAATGTAAAATTTCGAAATACTTAATTATATAGAGATTGTAGAATTTATGATCCAAAAGGCATGCTATAAAACATTTCACAAAAAAAATATACGGAAAATATAAAATCTATGAATTGATATTCCTCTCTGAGCAAAATAAATAATCAATTATTTATTTTATATATCAATTATTTAGTAATTTTGCTTGAAGGATATCATAATATTGAAAAGCAAATTTTATCACTATTTTATCACACAAAATAAATACATTAGTTCAAGTTTCATATAATAAAATTTTCTGTTTACATTTTAAATTACGTCATGTGAAATGTTATTGTTGTTGGGAAATAATAATTTCCCAGATTCTCACGGTATTTTATGAAAAGTACTAATAAAACTACTAATATTCCTAATTAAAACAAAAAATCCAATTCTTCATTATGTTCAATTAGTCGCTAATTAAAAAAATTCTTGAGTAGTTCTAAAAATGTCATTCTGTCGATAACATACGTAAAAGTATTTACAAAACCAGCGAAATGACGTCGAAAGGAAAGTTTGAGATGTCGGCGGATAAGATCGCTTTTAGTGAAATACAGGAGACACTTCACAGTCACTTCTCCGATAACGAGACATCAAGAGGAGCATGTTTGATTATGAAATATGGAGTAATTATACAAGTACATAAATATCACGAATTTTCGGGTCAAGGCCTCTCTTATCATTCAACGTTCAGTTCGCGATTTGCAGTGCGTTACTTTTCCACTGTTTACAAAAAAGAAAAATGCCACGCGCAGTCTCGAAGCTGTTACAAGAAACGGGAAATGCAGAAAACGCATATTAAGCATGCCACATGTTCGTGTTACACATTTACTGTTGATTTTCTTAAAACAACAACGCTTCTTTTACCGACTTCATCCGACTTGCGTTTATGACGTAATTTGTGGTTTAGCAGAATAATATGCATGAATTATATGTGTGACATAATGTGCATAAATAATTTGTAAGTTAAAATAGATTAATGAATATTGATAAAATAGATTATTCAATGTGAATATAAGAAATTAATGCAGCAGCATTATAATCACGATCAATATTGAATAAAACTTGACGCTCCGAAATTGCGATATTAATTTCACTTTCAGCTTCAATGAAAAAATATATGCGAAGAAATTATAATATCTAACTTCTAATTGCATTCAATTAGCACCATACTAACATTTCGCTAAAAATGATGAACTCGTTAATAAGAATATATAGAGGATATTGTTTCAAATGGATATAAATTAGCAAACTCAAGGTCGGCAGAATAGTCCGCGACAAGCGGCGAATTAATCTTAATCCTCAGTCAACTTTACGAATTGAAAGTTTCGATTCCCGTCTGACCCATTTGTCGGACTCAAGGTGGTCGTTCAGTTGAACCGGCAGTTGCAATTTTAAAATATCGAGCGCACCTTTCCGGATATTGATAAACATCGACAATATTACTCCCTGGCTGCAATCACCGATCTCTAACTGTTCACCCCTACGATCTTCTGCAATTTTCACAGGGTACCAATTTTAAAATCACTGGCGGAACGACGTCGAACCGTTCTTTGATTCGCGCGAACGCGTTTCTGCCATTGTGCCGAGGAAATGAGCTATCGGCGAGGAAAGATAAATGCGTACTCCACCTCCTTCGCCTTCGTTATTTCGAGACTTTATGGCTAAGACGGCCGTCAGGCTTCTTGGACCGTGTACTATCGGAGCACGTTTTCAATGATTTCCTAGGATATCAGAGATTTTTTCCTGAACGTCTCAGATATGCTTCAAGTTCAAAGATTAACAAAAATATCAAAACAACGGTCCTAAGTTTAGTCCAGACTAATAAGTTGTAATCTTACAATTAGATTATCTTCGCATTTCGAATGAATCTGAATCGTCGATTTAGTAAAATTTACACGGAAAAAAATAAAAGATTAAAAAAATGGATCAAGTCCAGGAATCGTAGAGATCTGTTTTAGATGCGATTACTTAAAGTGATTCTTGTGAATCGTAAATTCAATTCACTCTTGCTCTTTAAATGTCCCTGCTATGTATTACTTCTTCACATTTTAACTTGTTTAGTCGCTACAAGTATACTTGCAATACTCATAATATCAACAAGAATTGCATATTTATATGTCAATTTTTATATCTACAAAAAAATTTAACGAACATCATAATCAGAACTCGGAAATTATATACCGTCTCTCGTCACGGGTCTTCGTTGAATTAAAGTAATATGATGTCGTCTATAAAGTCTATAAAGCAGCGGAGTCTAAAAGCAACGGAGATGGGAAATAGATCCACCGAATAGTCTGCGCGAGGACGGATTTATGAAAATTGAAGCAACTTGCAACTTACATTCGTGTGTATGGCATAACAAAAATACACGAACGAACGCGAGTTACGGGCCGACCAGATTGCTATCGCACTGAAAATATCACCGCCGGACGATTTACAGGAGCCGATATCTGCAGGCGAAAACGCAAACAGTTTATCGACGGGAACGTTTGTTCGCCACTGCAAGTTCGCTCATACGTCTTCCTCAGCTTCATCCGCGCGCGTAAGCGAAGCCGCCTATCCGCCCGACGCATTTCGCCAAAAAGACGATCCTTGATCAACATCGCGCGCGCGCGCGATGGAAGAGAATCGGCGCAATATGAAAACGATCGATCTTCGTTCGCGTCGCTTCCAGCAAGAATGCAGCACGATCCTTAACTGGAGCACGGCGATTGAATTGAATTGATATTATGAAAACAACGTACGTTTATATAATGCTTCTCGCGGAATCGAGACAGCTCATGGAATGTGTCATAGAAACGTGTTGTAAATCTAGAGTACACAAGTGAAAACAAGCATACACAATCTACCAAATATAAATTGTTTATGCTATTGGAATTTATATCTGCTGTATAAATATTATCTTTCGTTTCGAAAAGTAATATTTATGCATCATAGTTTCATTGTTGAATACACAATTTTCGTTTCTACATCTTTTAAAATTCAGAATGGAATAAAATTAGAACTCTTACGAATGTTGCTGTTTCTTTAATACCGACTGCTTTGCCACTTCGCTAGAGTATTTTCTAAACAATTGCATTTTTATATTGAAATACGCTGAAACGTAACGCTTTGAGCGTAAAATCGAATCTCTAATCACGTGCACTGCGCGTGCCTTTTATCACATCGATTACCTCGGACTGAAGAGAAATCGGTTTTACTACGTGAAGATACATATCTTTCGATCCAACGGGTACTCACATGCAAAAAGTCATTCTGTCACGGGTAGATACGTAGTAACGGCATAAAGATTACTCACCTGTAAAAAGAGAGAATGACATGGATTAATTATTAATAACGATATATTTATAATAAATGTGAATGATCTTAATTAACTTGAAATTATTAATTAATCTTCCAAGTACAATTACATACGTTACAGATACATACTGCAGGTCTAATTAAAGATAAAATTAAAAATAAATTGTAAATAGATGAATCATGAATTTTTCTGTTATTTTTCAATTATGAAACTTTCCTAAAATTAACAGCTTGGACATTGACATCCCCCTTTTCAATTCTCTTTCTACACGTTTCTCTCATTCATAGAATTTCATTTCTCTTTACATCTTTTCAATTTCTCCACTTGTTAATTTTTGTATTTTTCATTTTCTTTACGACTACGCAGATAATATAATACGCGCGCGTGCATAAACGCGTAGTCCCCCGCTTACGGCAGCTTTTGCAGATTGCAAAACGCGCGCGTGCGAAATGCCCAGGAATGCCCGCGTTGCCACGGCAAAATCGATAAATCGCATATGCAATAGTTTATTGTTGGCGCGATATCCGAGACTAGTACGTTCTGTACGCTCTGTACGTTCCTCAATGCAACGCCTGCCCGGTTTTCGCGGACACGTGTTCGCACTCCGCCTGTCTGGAGCATGCACGACATTGCACGAGCGCGGAGCGTGAACCATTGTCTCCTTCGAGCTATCGCGCGTGTCTCGCAAAAGCATGGCTATCTCGCGCGCGTTTCCTTTCGTCTCGTCGATGCTTTCGCCCGCTGTATCGCCCGAGATATGCAGGAAAGTTATTTGTGCCCGCTATTCAATCTCCCACGCTCGATCAATGTGCGGCGCGGCGACGTGTACCGGGGGGAAACCGAATGAAAGAAGCAGTTCCTCGAATTCTCCTCTGATTTTTCAAAGGAGGTACAGTAGTCCTTTCATCACAAGCTCAGCTTCGCGATAAATGCTTCCGATCGCTCGGATAAAAGAAGCTGTAGTCGCCGTCATTCCGTCACTTTGTATTCACGGCACGCCTTCCGCCGTTTTTCGGTCGCTTCCGCTCGGAAACGCAACGGAAGCGCAATGAATTCTAGACTTCACCGAAAGCATGATTTTCACCGGCATGATAAAATGAAATTAAGCTCTGCTAATTTGAAATACAATAATTTCTTAACACGATAACGTATTCGTCATAGCGGTAAGAAAAAAAAATATTTTAAAATTCAAGTCGCAATCTCTTTTATTGTGATTTTAAAATTTCAGATGCTGCGACAAAGTTTGGAATAAAATTCCAAGAGGTGAAATTAAATAAAAGTCACGTCTCTGGAACAGCTTCAACAAAAAAATGTTACGTCTCTTTTATTTAAAATATAATTTTTTTACCATATGTATAATAATTTTTCATCTATATAAATTTGTAATTTATATAGATGCGAAATCAAAGCTTCCATCGCTGTTATTTGAATTTCTCATGTGTTTAACGTATGATCTAGCACACATATGGACGTGTGTTACCAGCTCTAATTAAGTTTTCCCCATGATATGAATCCTAAGCAGTCTGATCTTCTTTTCTTTATGTAAATACAAAACCGCTTATCTTCCTGTCAGGAATTTTAATCTCTTTTACAAATAGCAAAATGGAAGAAAAATACCGCGAGAAAGAGCGAGAGAGAGAGAGAGAGAGAGAGAGAGAGAGAGAGAGAGAGAGAGAGAGAGAGACAGCAAAGGATCGCAAATTTTAACAATGCAAAAGAGACAATTGCTCCAGTTCTTAGCGGGAAAAGTTTCGCTGAGTATTTCCGCGTAGTATAACGAGAAATCACAAAGATCCGCTTGTAGGCCTGTTTGCCGCAAAGTATCCTTGAGCGCAAGTCTCACCCGCCGAGCGAGGGGCTGGTTCGAATGCTGGTAACTGGAGTACTTCGTCAAGATTACGAAGGTCGCAGACTTTTCGCGACTTCTTGCGAGTTCTTGCAGATTGCGCGACCTTTTACGACTCGGCATGCTATCCGGGACAATTATCGGGCTCCGCCGACGGCAGATGCCGAGCGAATTCTTGCCGGGGCTGGCGCGCAGAGCCGATGACCATGGGCAAAGAAGAAACTCATCGGGGCGAAGCAATGACCGACGAGGCGGAGCTTTCTTGCATACATGATTAGGCTACGCCCGTAAAACCCCGATGGAACCTGTTTGAAATCCCGTAGACATGTTCGCGCGAATGAGAAAGAGAAAGACTCATTCATTCAGGTGTGTTCGACTATAAATAGAATTCCCGGAAGGCGGCCGCAACAGCCGATCTTCTCCTTAAAGCAAAATGCTTTTCCAACGACATGATATATATATATAGTTCACGTATAATCCTTAATCACTGCAATTCTTTTTAAGAGCGATGTAATTTGGATATTTCAATGTTCTAGATATGCAAAAGTGATGCGTATATTTATTTAAGACAATAGACATGACAATGATATTTATAATATTAAAATCGTATCAAAATTATGTTTCAATTACTTCCTTTAATATTAGGAAAGCTTAATATAATAATAGGAAATTTAATAATTTTTCACTAAGTCTTAATCAACACTTTTCTTGGTCCTTTCTCATTAACATAGATATTATAAATCAGATATTATAAAGAGAATATTTATTAATATTTATTAACTCGTTGCTAAAAACTACTGATAAGCTAATTGTTTATCGTGTAATCTAGAACAGTAATGGAAATCTTAAATGGATTTTAACTCCTCTTCTAATATTAGACGACACAATAATTCATCGCGCATTAGTTGTGTTAACTGCATGCGATATCGTGTGCGGTAAAACGCATTGCAATTTTTATTTAATTCCCACGGAAACAAAATCAGCGTGCGTGCGATTCTGCACGCGATTATCGCATCAGCGAAAATCGCGTAATACGACAAATCGTCCGAAACATTTGCACATCCGTATCTGCGATCTCAGAATACAATAAGTAACTGAACAATCAGTTTTTGCCGTGCGTTTTGATCGAAATTAGAATTCGATGAAATGACCAGAATGTTCAGATTAAGCCGTGCATGCTTCGGATCGTAAGCTACATTTATCGGAGCCATACAGTTCGTATGCACTCGGAATAAAATTCGCGATCATTAATCGTGGTCACAGTTTATTGTGCTTGGCCGACGAATCGAGAGTCGTCAATGAAAAATCAACTGAGAATCGGAACGAAAACGGCGGCGCAGAAAAGTGCCATTTTACGCAGAAAAATCCACTTCGGAATCGAGATAAAAATGCATTTTCCTTTCAGAGAAACCAAGTGACTTTATTTTATTTTTCCTCGCACAACGGAACAAAGAAGAGAGTAGAAGAAAGAGAAAGGGAGTGAAAAAGAAAGAGAGGAAGAAGAGAAAAATGTATAGATTTATTAAAAACAATTCCTTTTAAATGTGATAATAAACACAAAATAATATTGCGATGATTTTGATTTTGTGAAAAATTTCACAAAATTAAAATAAAATAATAAAACTAAAGATATAGGTATTTGAAAAATAATAAAATATATCCAAATTAAAAGAAACAATAATAAAATAATACATATTAAATAATATATAGATTGCGTAGAACGAAAAAAAAGAACAATAACAGGAAAAAGGTGNACTATAGCTTATTATTAGAAAAAGAGATTGATAATTGAAGAGATTGTACGTAAGACAGAGATGAAAGTACTGAAGGAGGAAGAAATGTAAAAAAAAAGCGGAAAATCAAAGACGTAGGACAGGGAGTACGTCGAACCGGTCCAGCCGCTCAAGAACAACCGCATTCCAGAGGATTTCTACAAGATTGTCAAGACAACATCCCTTTGGAACATCCTGTTGAGATTCGCGCGCGCGAATCATTTTCAAAATCGTCCCGATAACGAGCACCTTTGGTGAAAACTATTTTCGGCGGGCTGCAACGGCGCACTCGCGACGAGAAATTGGAGCATGTCAGTTTCAAGGATACGTCGCGCTCGTTCAATGGAAGCGAAATCGAACGAGCCGGGCGTCCGCATATGTGCAACACGCGTCCGCCCGCATGCAGCTGCATTATTGTTAGAACTGTATTATGACAGGCTGTTATCCGCCGACTGATCATCTCTATATTTGACGTGCCGCGAAAGAAGGAAATGAGATTGTCAGCAACGTGATCGAATTAATTTACGGTTACACATTGATTGGCAGCCGTCTACATTTTCCACAAGTCATTTGATTCTCGCTGAGTCCTCCATCATGTTGTCGTATAGAATGCTTTCGAAATCGAATCTTGTGATTCTAGTGTACTAAGATACGTACAAGGGGCTCAAGATTGCGACATAAGATTTCGCGGTGATTTCGCGGGGGAGAAACCATCGTGGGTCAGTAATTTCGGCTTCGCGGACTGGACACGTTAGAACGAAGTACGTTTTATGAATTTTAATTTTTGTCCACGCTAAATCTTTGCTGGCCTCCCGGCGGGGTCAGCGCCGCGGTTTATATTTTATTTATAGCGCAATTCTCTCGGTTCACGTTCACATTGGTATTTTTTGAATAAATAAAGAAACGATCCTTCACCACGCCGCTAACTTGAGACATACGCGACAACGCAAGATAAACGCGATACTATACAGATAAATCATACAGCAACGAAACGCTTAGCCTCGTGCGCGTAATTTCACAAAAAGATGGCCTGTTTAGATAAGAATTAAATTTCTAAATTGAGATATTGGGATTAGCACTTTTTGTACATCTTTTGAAAAAAGATCTTATATAAATAATAAATAATCTTGTATAAGAGATATATTTTATAACGTAACGTATCAACTGTGTTATTAAGAGATAAAGCACTTTTAAAGCATTTCCCGATATCTACTTTAATTTTCTCATGTTCTCATTATGCAAATATGTGGGGCATATTTCCGGCTAAAAAGAAAACGACAAATATATAATAGTACGCTGAAAAAAAATTCTGGTTAAAAACGAATCAGAAAATCTTGAAAATCAGAAGATTGATCAAATATTCTGGTTATTATAACAGAAATCAATACTTTATAATTTATTGAATAACCAGAATTCCTATTATAATAACCAAAATATTTAATCGCGCCTACAAGATTTTTCTGATTCGTTTTTAACCAGAATTTTTTTTCAGCGTACTATTATATATTTATCGTTTTCTTTTTAGCCGAAAATATGCCTCACATATTTGCATAATGAGAACATAAGAAAATTAAAGTCCATTTTTAACCAGAATTTTTTTTCAATATATAAAAATTTCAAGCCAACTGTGGTTTCTCCGCCACACACACACACATTATACCACGCCACACAAATTGCAGTAAACTATCTTGCTAGCTATTACATAAGACAATCCTGTTTGACATAATAAATATATATATATATTTATTTATTTATTTTTGCCCGACGATCTCTTTGTGCACTGCATACTTTTCCATCATCATATCTCTTTCACCACAAGTTCACGGACGTGAACGGATCACGCACGAGGACGCGTTCAATTTGTTTGTGAGCTCGCGACATTTGCGAATTGGCGCGTTCGACAATACCGGCAAATTATGCAGCTGCACGTCCCGTATGTGTACGCGGGCATGCGCGCGTGTGTGCGTGTTATTATATGCAGCATGCGTCGCAGCTCGCGCCGCATGCCATTTGCGCTCACGTCGCGAACAACATGTGCGTGCCGCGTTAATTGCGTCGGATCGTTAAGTCACGAAGACAGAAACGAGAAAGGAGTAACGCGAAAAGAATGCCGACTTATCAGTCAGAGGTAATAAATTCGTATCTCAAGAAGAATCGCTTCAGTCAAATTCATTTTAATTCCAAGTTTACAGTCCTCTTAGCATCTTGATTTTTTGCTACTCGCTTTTAATATTCCTATCATTTTTCTCAATTCCGCGTACAAACATGTTTTTAATATAACTTTAATATAACTTTAATATAATAACAATATTATAAAATTTATGCTAATAAAACATTTATTTTAGTCTTCCCGTCTCGCGAGGCAAGAATTTATTGCCCGAAATCTTATTTATCTGAATGCAACTATAGATTATATAAAGCTTTATATATTCTTATCATTTTTTTAGAAGCCCATCTCTAAGTATGTCCTAGACATCTTTTCACGTTGAAATTCATACCGCGAAAAAAAATTCGTGCTCGCCTCTGTGAAATCAATCGCGCATCACAACAACAACAATTCAGACGCGCTTTAACGAGACTAATTACCCTTGTTAAGCGATTAGACCACTGTAAAAGGGAGTTTGCATCGTTCGACTAGTAGATAGGATCTAAACGTTTCCGTCACATCAGCGCGCGCGCGCGCGCGCGCGTCCTTAACTCACTTATATAAGAGTTCATTGCGAATTGCGAGACGTCAACCGAGCACCGTAACTTGCCCTCGCTCATCTCGATATAATAAAATAGCGTTATTCATGATTTCTACCGAGGCCGAGGGATTATTCACGGTCCTGATAATCATTCCAATAATAACGATAGCACGATAATTAAAGATTAGTTTTGAAGTGTTTCGTTCATTCTATTCAGTAAGTTCTTATTATATACATATAGATTGACATGTAATACATTAGTGGTAAAAGACATGATCGAATGTAGCGAAAAGAAACAAGTAGGGCGATGAAAAACATCAATTTCCATGAAAAAGGACTAAAATTAAAAGATGTAAATTATATAAAGGATAAGATAAGCGGTCCTAACTAACGCGTTCTCAAATCATGTAACGATAGCAATCGCTTTTGTCTAGTTCAATGTTAGGTCGAGTACTCGACCTCAATGAGGCACAATCGTGACTTAAACGCCAGTGGATCTCATCGACTTCCGGCCAATCAACGATGAAACAATGTCACTAGAATTCATGAAGGCTGCTTAAAAGCAGCCCGTCGATGCTACAAAGCGAGATAAGCGAGTCCATTTACGGCAAAGGCACGTTTTGTTCGAAAACAGTCTGTCGCCGATCGAAAGCCGCAACAGAATCGGATATTCCGATACACACGTATACATCTGCATATTTATCGGGCGCAGTAATGCACCAGTTGATAACGACAGATGCGCCCTTGTCGTCGAAGCGAGGCCGGCGCGACGCATTGAATGAAATTCCTTCGTGCAATTCGAATTATGCGGGAATTCTCGTCGAGTAAATTGTATGTTTACATTCATAAATTTTAATTAAAAAAAAAACCAAAACTATTCTACCGACGTATTTGTATGTAATTAAAATTTCGCAGACTTATTTATTTGCTATGGAATATTTATCTGTGTTCGCCTAGCGTTATTATATATTGTATTTATTACAAATTGTAATGCAACATTAATGAGATATATTTATCATTATACATGTGTTATTATATTGCGTTGTTAATGAAAATTTTAATTGCGGTAGAATTATTCGCGCGGGAACGCCGTTATTATGGCCGACAAATTACGTAGTTTTGTTAATAAGCCTACAGAAATCCTTTGTCCGCGAGGAGAAACAACAATTTTATATGCGAATATATGTGTGTGTGTAGTGTAATATAGCACTGTCCCATATTTCTCACGGTTGGCTGTAGATTCTAGAGATCATGATACACACGTGTCCGGATACTTTTCCACGGCTTCAATTTTCACGCTATCCAATATCCAAAATTTGAGACATGATTGAACAACAGATACGTCGACGATAACGCGTGACCAAAATTTTATCTTATCTCTATATGGATTTAGAGATAAAATCTTTAAACATATATATATAAATATTTTTTACTTTAAACATACATATAAATATTTTTTACCTAAAAGAGGCAAGCCAAATGTAAATTTCAGTATCGGTGGCAATTCTGTTGTTCGATCATGTATCAAATTTTCTACATTCAATATC
Source organism: Tetramorium alpestre (assembly GCA_021460005.1). Classification (NCBI taxonomy): domain Eukaryota; kingdom Metazoa; phylum Arthropoda; class Insecta; order Hymenoptera; family Formicidae; genus Tetramorium; species Tetramorium alpestre. The sequence continues at coordinate 735,071 of JAJVSH010000021.1, read as the reverse complement.
GCGGATACGTATGCGGAATCGTATAAAATATTTATACGATTCATTCTACTTTAATATAACAGAAAACATAATTTCTATGCGTGTGCACATGTTTCTTTTTAACTGATTTCACTATAAATAGTTTGCATGAGATAGAATAAGGAAAAAGTTTGTTTAACATTGCAAATCATATTTATGATATATATGTATATAGAAATGTATATGGATCGATACGTTAAGAAGTCAGTAAAGTGATATTATCGTAAAAACAAGGGAGCATTATTCTCGTGCGTGTCTCTTTTACGCGAAACTATAAAATGACCTACGACCGCAGGATTATCTCCTTCGGGACACGCGACCAGACATTCTACCGCTTTTTACGATCCCCGGCAAAATTCAGGAGCACCGGAGCGTACTCGATTGGGGCGGGGAAGAAAACTGATAGAAACACGTCCGCCGAACGCGAACGCGAACGATCGTGTCTTGAACAGAAATTGAAACTGGTATAATTAGACAGAGTTTAATTTTCCGCACTGCGAACAGATAAAGAAGACGTTCTGTTACTCAACAATGAGAATATTCCACGTAAGTTTGCGATAACGTTGACCGTTGGATATAAATAAAAGCTCATAGATCAACAAGGTGTATTTTAGCATAGTGAAGTCATACGTTATTCTCCTGCAAGATTAGATACGTTTCTTTAAACTGCGACGTTTTCATTTTTCACTCTATAACGATTTATAACGTTAAAACTTATCTCAAATAATCTGTAACTCATGATAAATTTCAAAATGAAATTCTGCTTATAATTTCATATGCCGTGATTGTTTATATGTGCATGTATTTTGAAGGGAATGAGTTTATTATACGATACATGAAATTACAAGTAGAATTCTATTCCTGAATTCTGACGCGAATTTCAAATTAATTCCATCTAGAGTAGAAATAATAATATTGTAATATCAATGTCACTCATGTCATCGCAATTTTATAATTTTACAACAAAGTAATTTTCGGCATCCTTATACATAATTTATTAAATTATAAGTAACCTTGGCACGCTTCATGCACGAGAGTTATACTTTCGCTCGCGTGAGCTCTCTTTTCCGCGCGCGCGCGCACCAGATTCGCGCGGCGTGTCTCTGCTTCCCTCCCGAGTGATTCGGCATTTGATAAAATACGAGGACATTCGGCGGACATTGCTCTCTCGATAATCTTTTTGCCGAGACGCCGAGAGATGAAGTATCGCGTCGACGACGGGCGTCGCTCTCGTGTGACAAGAGGAAGGCCGGCGCTGCGACGAGGCGTACCGCCGCGTCGCGCCGCGCCGCGTGGAGGCCGAGATGTTTCGAAAGTTAATAATATAACAAAGCACAAGCGAGAGCAGAGCAAGTACGTCCACTCTACGGATCCTTGAATAGTCCTCCACTGACCGGCCAAATCGACAGAAACGACCTTTCTTAAGGACCGGCCGTTCGTCTTCGTTGCGAAATTTTTTTTTGACGGTCGTGAATAATGTAATGGTCGATATAATAAGATAATCAAAACAAATAATTAAATAATGATAAGTTGTCGGCCATCCCTCTTTCTTCCTTGATTATGAGCAATTTAATAATTGCATAATCCATCCGTTGCCTGCAATTTTTTTGTATAAACAAGGTAGGCTGTTTACGCAACGCTAAGACCGTTTCGCGAGGACGGCGCGACGACGAAGATACGCAATGCAACGCGTGCACGCACATGTGTGACTTTACGATTGCAAATTATGCGCACTAACGGAGAGGCGGCGCATAGCTTCGCGGGTTTAAACTAGTTTAATACGTCCAATTAATCTAATCATGCTCGATCGTTATTTGTCCCGTGCGAGAACGGTTTTACGTAATAATACTAGGGCAGAGTTTTCAACGAAGCTATATCTGTTTGCTTGTAAACACACTCTGGAGGAGATTGATTGTGCCGACTATACTATAGTATCGCGAGATAAAAAGAAATCTCGACAACTTCTTGATTATGTCTATAACAATCTTATTGAAGTGTACAGTAATCACATTTTAATTTCAAACTTTCCGTTTCTAATAATCTTGTTATTATCACGCTCATGCTCTGCGAGCGAAATAATATGTTTCATTCCCAGCGGAGTAAACACTTTCGAAGGAAAAGCACTCGGATTATTGTATAAATCATGAAAATTATTTTCTTTTCAAATCAAAAGTTTAAATTAAAATAATAATCTCTTTTCGTGTTACAGGTGTCTAAAGAAATTGAAAAGTGTAAAATAAATGAAGAAATGTTAAATGAAAATTTAAGAGCTCTCTTGGGTAATACTTTTCCACGCGCTTTGTACATTTACACGTTTCAGTGTTCTCGATTCGCCTTCAACATTCCAACGATTTATATTGGATTACATTACACGCATCCCTTTGACCCATATGTCGGCCGCGATAACGTGGGTCACCATTAGCGGAGTTAAAGCAAAGCCAAGCGTAAATTCGTAAATGGACGTAATACAAGCGCGTGCACAGTGATGCTTCACAAACGCGATTGCCTCGTGCAATCTGCATACCTAAGTATACGCGGCGAGTGCTTGTAAACCTACTTGACCCATTTACCCGATGACCTCGTCGCAAGAGATTTCTGAAGAGAGTATCTACCTAATGGCGCAGGCGAACTTGTTCCTCGAGAGTCAAGAACACCGAGCGATTATTTCGCTTTTTTCTCTTACATTTTGAGAAACAATACAGCAACGCAGATTCACGGCGAACGCCTCGAAATTATTCCATGATGCCAGTTACTTGAATGTAAAATGAAAGATTAAACGTCCGGCAGTATCTCTAAAATAAAAATTATCTGCAAGAGATAATTTTTTTTAAAAATAGGACGAACGTTTAAAGAAAAAAAATTAAATGTAACATGTACGCAAGAGAGTTGGCTTGACAAATATATGGAAAAAAAATCACAACTTTCAAATATTTACAAGACACATTTTCAAATTTACGAATTTTCGATATTAAAAATCACATCGTGCAAACGCATCTGGATACGCGAGTTTCGGCATAAAGTCGATTCAGAAGTTCGTCAGCGCCGGGATTCACGGCACTAAATGCGTCAACTTTAAAGTATCTACGTGACATCCCCGAAATTTCTTATGTTCAGCACGCTTAATACCGTTGAAATGAATAGATTCTCGGAGAATTTGTTCGAAATAGGTAAGTAGGGTACGCGACGACGTCATATCCTTCGCTCTGTCCCTCAGTAAATCGATTCCTCGTGCCGGGTGGCGATTCCAGCTTGGAGAAACGTTCGAGGAAGTACGAAACGAACGCGCGCCCGGTAATTTAATCAGGAAACTTCCGCCAGCTTACGCGGCTATGCATTTCTTGCAATTGCCATCTGAGGCACCATCGGCTCCACGTGCGGGAGAAGCTTGCAGGGAATCTTCCAGCTCGCGAGGATCTTGGACACGTATCCGCATCGTAATTCCGGGAACGTGCTCGGACGCGAATATCTTACTTAGGCTTGATACAAGAGAGATTAATTCATGATGAAGATCCTTAAGCCGGAAATATAAGATTGAATCAAGTTTACGGATATTGAAAGAAATATTCTTAGCTGCCTCTCATTTCTACTGAGAGAAATATTCTCTTTTCGCAATTTACTTAAATTTTCTTTTTTGTTGAAACAAAAAAGATCGATCGCTTCGGGAAATTTAATGAGACTAGTATTATGAATAATATTTGTAATCAAATTGTCTTTGAATAATAATGAGATGATAATGAAGCGAAGTGAAAGACTAATTCTAGCGAAATAACCGCAAAATAGACAATCTATCGTATTGGAATCTATTAATCGTGTAGTTACTGCTAAAAAGGAATGCATAATTCATTCGTAATACCTTTAAACGTTCGTTGGAAGTAAAAATTACGCAAATTTCATCAGAAAGAAAAATAATCGGTCGATTTAAAGAAAAAGCAGAAGAAGTGTGATATTTCGCGATATAAAATATACAATGTATATAAAATTCCACTTTATAAGTTCCATCGAGTCGCTTAATACTGTCATAAAATTTCGCAGGAACAGTCTGCAATGACGAAAGTGTCACGGGACGGTGTTATTTCCAGACAGGTCGTTCGAACGTTTTCGAAGGTGAAGACCTGGGGAATGCGATCTAAATTTGCGGTCATCTTGCACACATCTGTGCATACGTGAATACGTGTGCCGACATGTATGCGCGGTAAGTACATACGCGTGCACATATGTATCCGATAGCAGACGGCAACTCGATAGCATAGATGCGGTGGCACATCTCAGCCGCTGTCTCTATGCATACACGCGAATGCATCCCCGCATAAAGGGCGGCATCGGCTGCTCCTTTGTTTTACCTCGATATAAGAGCGGCCTACCGGAACAATCGATGATTCGTTACCGATCCGAACTCGATATTGGCCGTGACCTTGACGGCTACTACAGCAAACTTTTTCTACAGGTGGCGAAAAAGGACTTTTTACCAAAAGCGTGTGGCAATATCGTGTCCATGCGAGAAGATACTTTCAATTCTTTTATATGCTTAATTATAGCACAACTCCCCCCCACCCCCTCAAAAGTTGTAATCTTCTATGCCAAAAAGAATGCGAGAAATTTATTCGTTTTGCCATGAAGAATTATAACTTTTAAAAAGTATAGTTACATGTATTATAATTGTATAATAATTTTAAAAAACTATCAACAATTAGTAAAAGCAATGAAACTTTTCCGTAAATGTGTGTGATTTACATGAATTGTTTCGAGCACGAGTGATTTAAGTTTATAATATGTATAAAATTCGTTCATTTTTGAATGTAAAATTACAAGACAAAACAAACTTTACATAAACCTACGCTGTTCTTATCCTGAATAACTCACATGCGACATGTGATACGGCATATGTTGTCAATAATAGATTCAAATATTCACAGATGTCTGATGCGAACTTAAAATCGTGGGAATTAAAAGTGCCGCACAAGTAGAATTTCAAGTTTTAATAACGTGAATATTGTCATTTCTAAAATCTTTAAAATTATTAACAAAGACGTATTAATAAAAACGTTGAGAAGTGAACTAAATATTTGCATTGGGATGGCATCCCAAGTGCGCGATAATCCACTTCCAGCGCGTGTACACGTCAAAAAGTGAAACTGGGCCATTGGATAATTATTCCGTATTAAACGACGCGACGAATTGTTCCCTCACTCATACATCTATTGAATATCTTTGTACGATGTATGCGTCACGTCGGTGACGTTTATACAAAGTGGTTATATCGTTGACCGAAATTATATACCGGATACGGAAGTGACGTCTTGGTCGTCTGTTCCCAATGTATCTGTCGCATCCATGACACGATTCGGAAATCCATAACACGTATTATCAACGACTAATGTCGCTGTATCTGCAGCTTATTGCACCATATGCGTTGAAATCGATAGTAACGTGCAACAATGGAGAAGAACGACAAAAAGACACTAACATTTAACTTTTAATACAAAAAAGAAGTAGTTATTACATTTTTGCGATAAATATATCTGATGGATTTCTTTTCCAAGAGATTTTAAACTACTTTTTCATTATGGAAAAATTAGCAATAATTACGGCACGATACATATAACATTAAAAAATTCTTATTTTTTGAGGACTGTATTAAATTTTTCAATTCAATTGAGAATGAAATATTGCTATTGGCTCATTAATAAGAGAAATAATTTGTGTGGAGTTAACGCTCGCAATATGTTGTATGATTCTTAAAAAATGTTATTTTAATTGGATGCGAGGTAATATCCAGTAATAATCCAGTAATAAACAGCAGTCAATACAGAAATGAATGAAGAAAGATACGAGGGACTCCAATTCTCTCGTATATTAAGATATAAAAACGATAAAACGGAGCACGCGAAGGCGAATTGTTCGATCCGGTCCACCTGCTGCGCAGAATTTCGAGGTGAAAAAATAAATTCGGAACTCCAAGTGGAAATCGCTGCGGAAGACAGCGCGAGGATGAGAAAAAAAAGCGATGAAGCAAACAAGAACTGGAGAACTTGAGCACTGGACAATTTATGATGTCGGACGCGAAGCTGCTGGCCCAACGGTGGGCCGAAGGGTCAGGGTCGCGCGGAGGAACGAGTTGGCGAGTTCGTCGGCCACTATATAGGTGATGGCTGTTTAATAACTTTCCCTCTCATTTTGTATGGCGAAAAAATAAAGTGAAAAAAGAAATTGGATCGAGAAGGATTGAATAACGAGTTGCCCGCGGATCGGGTAATCGTCAGGCCCAACTGATAAATCATTAATCTGAGGCCACGTCGCCGCGATACTCGCTCGATTGGAGGAATTCCCATGACAGTCCGCCTGGCAATTTCGAGGCGAATGTATAATTATTATTGAAATTATTATATAAATCTCCAACTTTAAAATTAATATGAAAAAGATCGCTCGGTCGACCTTGACGTGCTTTAAATAAGATTTTTTTTGTCGCTGCTTAAAATGTTTCTACGTGCAACGTCCACGCTCGCTAGATATCGGCATTTTTTTTTTAAACGCTGATATGATAATATATTAGAAAAGTGGATAAAATAATCAGAGAGTATCTAGGACCGCCATCTGCTGGGCGCACTTTCTACTATACAATGTCCGGCTTATCCGGTCTTATGGTAATAGCGGTTTCACACCGCTCATTTATTAAAATGATCGATAATCCTCACTTTATAATGTAACACGCGCCATACGCCGAATCAAACACAACGATCCGTCTCGGAGAACGTATCGAAAACCATTTCCGTACGAAAAAAATTATGCGTCCAGTTCATGAAGCTTCCCGAACAATCGCATGAATAATCGCGCGCATTAAATATGCATTACAATAAATTACAGTTTACGATACAATACAATGCTGTACTGCAAGATTAAATATTAAATGTTTCGCAAAACGTTTTCGTTAAACGCCAAATACTCAAATAGAAAAAGCCGCCAAAGTTTTAATCAAATACGATGTGACAGATGCATATACTGCAAACAGGATTTTTTTCCTCGAAAATAACTTCGTCGCTCTCTCAGAGGCCCGTTTCGTAAATCCACAAGACTTGCAGTACTAAACGAAAAAATAAATTAGCTAGAAAATAAATTTGTGGTGGTGTAATTTCCAAGGCGTACTTCTATTCACGTCGATTCGTAAACACTTTTCTCAAAATAACCCATCGTCATTTTTGGCATCGCGATTAAAAAGGGAAATATATCACTGAAATATACTCAGTTTTTTATACCCTTCCCAGAACTTCCAGTTTGTCAATCTCACGTTCTCTGAATTTTAAAGAGTGGATTTCACTTCTCTTTGCCAATTAGTCATTTTTCAATTAGCCAATTTTCATTTCTAGTCTGAATACTTTGCAGACTATGAGTATTAGCAGAATTCTTCTGGCATTTCCTCTTGAAAATTACACTATCTTTGTACATTCCATTTTTAATTATTCGCCTTATGCTCATCGGAGAGAGCTTGAGATTATTTAATTTATCTATTACTGTTGCACTGCGTCGTTATAGAGCGTCTCAAAGTTGAGATTTATAACGTACGATTTATAACTTTGCATTAAATTATTAATTAAAACGTTACGTAACGTTAACTCACGCATAACTAACAAGCTTTGACTCTCAAAGCCCACTTTTCGTATTTCTCATTAATTTTGATATCGAGAGTCTGCAATTAATTAATCATTTAACTGAAATACACTTGGCTCTCATCGTTTAGCCTTATTCTTGTACATGCACGTAGCAAAGGTCGTTTAACGGTATAATACCGCCAGTAGCGTTTATTAACGTTCTAGGGCAAATCTTTTAAGAACGGGAGAAAATTACGGCTGACGCGGTGGGCAAAGTGGAAAATAAAGTACAAAGGATGTAAAGTAGAGCGTGTGGATTAAAAACGAATCTTGCGAGCCTCCATTTCGCAAATCACGCCGACGATACTCACTGCCAAGCGAATCCGCCGGTGATGCCTTCTCGCAGCCGATCCTTGAGACTCCGTTGCCTCGAAGGGATGGTGTCTTCCGGTTTAATGGGCGGCCCACCGCCACCGCCACCGCCACCGGCACCGCTGCCGCCACCGGAGAACAATGCCATTCCTTCCGCGTTCTGATAACGTCGATCGTCGAATCGTTGCACTTGCGACACTCCTCGCAATCTTCTCGATAATCTCTCTCAACAGTTTCACATCGCGTATCGGGCGGCCACGCTCGGAGACGCTGTCGTATCGGAGAGTGACGTACCGGATATTTCGGCCGGCCGTTCGAGACACGTTCTGCTCCCGATTCGGATATTTAAGACTCGGACCCGCGCACCGGCCCAACTTTCAATCCAAGTTGCCTCTCGAACGGAAGCGCGAGAGGGACACTCGCGAGCGAGCCTCGATAATGCTTATCGCGCGTGCACTCGGGTCACATGCAAACACCAATTCGCCGATCCGCGATGATCAGCGAATCGATCGGGTTCCGGACTGATGCTATTTCTCGCCGACAACGAGCGTATCAGCTGCACAGGCAGACACGAACGAGCAGCGAACGAATCGCGGGCGAGACGACATCTGATGATGACCGTTGGCAACGACGTCACTCACCTCTCTTATATTTCCCTCCGCGTCTCACCTCTGACATGGTGCCAATTGTCGCAAATCCCCGGCACACCACGAGACTACAGGAGCGATCAAATTCAGTTGACTCTTTGATAAACGCGGCGGTGACAGCGGAATTATTTCGATAAAGTCGCGTTTCTTTTCATTTATTTTCGGAAGTCAAATCAGAGAAAAGTGAAATTGACACGAATCTGCGTTCGTTTGCGAGATTAAAGTTTATATTTCCTAAAATTTAATGCTGCGATTCTAAGCAAATCTATGAATCAATCATAAAATCGGAAAGTCGTAGCTTACGCTCGCAAAAAGCTAAGCATAGAATATGACATACAATACGCATAGAAATGAAGAACTAAAGTAAACATAAGTTCTTATAAATCTTATACAAAAATAGGTTACGAGTTTTATTTAGAATTTAGATTTTGTTTAGAATTGCAGCATAAACATACTTAGTGGAAAGTAATTTATGATAACGGATTATGTATCCAGAAATGTTTATGAAATTTTTTTAATATAAAGGCGAAAGTCTCAAAAAAATATAAAGATTCTAAAACAAAGCTAATTTTGTTAAAAGCATGATATTCAAATATCATCACTCTAGCATTGCTTTGAAACGTTTCATGGTATTTTCGTAAATTTAATTATCTTAATCCACTATGAAATATGTTAATAATTTTGGAGCATTGTTTCATTAATTAAATATCATAACCAACCAAATTATAATGTATTAAAATATAAATAACGTGCATTCTGTTTAAACCAGAAGAACCTTATAAAACTCTCGTAAAAGATTTAAGAATTTAATCTCCCCCCTCCCCTCCTTTTCTCTCTCATAAGATTCTCTTATTCTCATAAATAAAAAATTATTTCATTTTAGAGAAAATCTTCAATAGTGGAGAAAGAAATTACCGGATAGGATTTATCAAGCAATCTTTTATCTTTACGATTATCCATCGTGATGTAATCCCCATAGTTGGGCTATATCGTCTTAATAATTTATAATTAAATACTGGAATAATATTTCTAAGCAGAAATTGAGATTAATCTCAATAAAAGTCTGATAAACGAATGAATCAGTCTGTAAAACAGTGAAGTAACGTGAGATATTATCGATGTACCCGAAAATACCGGTGTCATATAATATATTCACATGTCTCCACGGGCTCTAATCTTTGCGTTATCTCGCGTCGACAACGCTACGCGAGAACTGCGCACTCATCAAAATAATAAAGAAACGTGATCGAGAAATGCATTAATCAGCGTAGCTGAAAACTAACAAGTGTGGCGATTACAAAACATGTTTTTCGACAAACATTGTGTTCTCTTAATATAATACCTTCAGTTATCGAGTCATAAACGCACGCTGTTCTATATCGAAAGGGTATTTCCGAACAATAATTAAATAATCATTCGTTGTTTATCATCGTGTAGATAATTTGTAAATTATCCAAAGAAATTTACCGGGTTTACAAGTACGATCCGTCGTTGGTCGTTAAAAACGTATGCTTTTTTGTCGATTCACCAGTAGAAATACAAGGACGATCGAGGATTGAGAGAAGAAACGAAGGATAAAAGAGTAATCCGCGAAGAAACTGTCAGAAAAAAAAAGAGAGAAATGCCGTTAGGAATGCCGAGAGAAACTGATCGCTGAAGATGGATCGAACACCCTCGTAGACGAAACGACATTACGGACGTTCGCGATAATCAATCAATCGATCCTCTCGACAGACAGTTCTACTCGCGGGATAACATAACGATTTACGGACGTTCTTACATTCACGATATGAGGCTTCCGAAGGAAGAATGGATTGAGTTTATGATATAGTCGATAGTACGGCCACATTAAATATAAAATTGCTTTACACAGAGAGTCGTAATTTTATGTTACGACTTATTTTATTCTAGCATTAAACGCTTCTTGGGATTGAGTAAGTCTTGTTCCGAACGTTTCATATAAAAAGACAAGAAGATTTTTAATGCATCGACGTGTACACGGTCATCTTGGTTCTAAAGGCAGAACGATCAAATCGAACATAACAACCTCGGTTAAACTTTATTACGTCGAGCTGCGCGCATAGTCAAGGCCGCGACGATGATAACAGCCGATCTTAATTATATGGAAATCGAGCGGAGTCTTATTGCTCAGTTGAGACATAATGATTTCCTACGGAACAGCTGCGATCGTTTGAGAACATAATGATCAAAGTTAGATGATAGAATAATATTTGGGTAAAACGTTTGTGTCTAAATATTACATTAATTCTGCTACAAAGAACAAAAGCGATTATCAAAGCGGTCGTCCTATTGAAAATACGATTATTAACCTTCGTTACAAAAACAATTACAATAAAAGTATCGTCCTATTGAAAATACGATTATTAATCTAAACCGAAAATTAATAATCGTATTTTCAATAGGACGATACTTTTATTGTAATTCTTTTTTCTATTTGTGTGATAACAAAGTAAAAAAAGTCTTCTTATTAATGCTTTATTCGGTTGCAATTTGGAATACCAAGAATTTATATATAACAGCTTAGAGTTAGAAAATTGTTAGAAAATTGCACGGAGAGAAATTTCTCTTAAAATTTAGCCTGAAAATCATGGGATAACTAATAATTGGTGGTATAACTAATAATTCAAAGATTTTTATAAATTCTCTCTGATTTATTCATATCTATCACAATAAGATATAAAATCTGTTTGATTAATATTACAATCTGCTTGGTAATTTTTTATTATGTAGTTTATAAAATTTCTATTGTATATTTCACAAATTCATATCATTTTCGATAATATTTAGTAGGTTTTTTATTTTTATGTAATTGTCTAATTATCCCACTCTTATCACCAAAAATGTTAAAATTTGTAGTGAATTTTACGGTAAACGAAATATAACGAAAAATTCTCTCCATGTAGATAATTAAGAAAATAGATAATCCAAGAATCAATGATCAAAACGAACATTTGGCGCTTTTTTTCATGAAACGTTAATTTCCACGTGTGACAAGCGTCGACATGTAAAGAAAGTTTATGAAGCTCGATGAATCAGAACGAAAAGTTTCAAAGTAGCTATCTGCTTTTAGGATCATCGTACGTTTGTCTACCCTGTAGCAGAGGTACCTACGTCAGCGTACCTACGAGAGCCGCTTCAATGGCCTTGTAACATATACAAAGGGCGACCTATAAAATCCGTAACACAGTTCAGCCGACATTACAGCGAAAACTCGACTACAGGGAGTTAAATGTGGCGGCGAATTTTCCGGTGCGGAAATTCCCGCCGNTGCCGATACGACGACGACGAGCTTTTGTATCTCGCTCAAGGGCGCTATCAAGGTTAAGGTCACAATCAAGGTCGTGCCAGTAGCAGCCGTTAATCCCGGTCCTCGTTCCTCGTGGTGAACACACCGGCCTACGCCTCTCCATGTCGAAAGCCTCCCAGTATTGATCTCCCTTCGCCCACCAAACTCGACCAATCCCAGCTGGCATTGCATGGTAACCAACACGCTCCGCTACGTTTTCCGAAGAACCAACCTACCGCGGATGTCTCTTCTACCTGGGCACTCGAAAAATTTCGTGCTAACCGATACTAAAGCCGTGATTTAATCCCTCGGCAACGACGTGCTTTTCGTGCGTACCCGACGGACGTCGTCGACCTTCGTCAAAATCGCGTGACGATCGTCATCAGGAATACCTTCAATCTGCGATCGGTGTTAAAGTTTAACCACTGCCTGTTTAATTGTTTACTTCTTTTTACTAGGGTTATTTAATCGTTCCTTTCACCTTGTAGTTTAATAAAAACTGACGAATTAATACAATTGTGAGTTGTGCGTTAATATTCTACAATAATCTGTTACTCTCTTTTACTTAATCTTGCTCATCTCTTTTTTTTAATGCAGAAGAGAAGGGATAGGAATACGAACCAATAATATTTTTAAATAAAAACTAAAATATTAATTTTAACGTTTCTAAAAAATAGATTTTGAATTTAATATAAATAGATAATATATCACGATATTTAGTTTTTTAAATTATTGCTAAAGTAAAATCGGATCTGCATGAATATTCAAGCCCTTGACATGTTATTGCAACATGATAATGTGTGTAAATTGTATAAAAGATGTTTTATGCAATTAATAAAATATAAAACTTCTGGTAACATCCTGGTGAAACGCGACCTTGACACGTCTAAAGCAACGAAAGCGGGTCATTCTCACGTATTCCCTTGAAACTCCTACACTTACAATTGGCCCACCAAGATGTTCTAGGTATTGCGCGATTGTTTCGGAAAGTAGGCCATACTCGGCCTACTGCAATCGTAAGGACACTGCACCTGCGCGTCGCAGCATCGCGTGGGTCTGTAAGTGTGCCCACGTCTCCACAATTTTATCTAATCAAAATTTCATGACTCTTATTAACCAATTTCATATTTTTAAGCATCAATATTTTTCAAGATTTGCCTTCTTTGTCAATACTTTCGCCATCATTTCTGCTACTTAACTGGATAATAGTAAAAAAAACTTCAGCTCAAATGAAATTATTTAAATATACAACGATTTGTGAATTGCAAGATTATGCTGTTTACAATTACCAATCAATAATAGAAATGTCTACCTCGCGTGATGTCCGCAAATTGAATGAACAAGCTCCATTACAAAAAAGCTCGAATAGAAATTCTAAATCCACACGAGCGTTTCAGCTAACGTTATCGGAGCATGATACTGTACAATCAAGACTGTACAAATCAAAGGCCATTTAGCCATTTATATAAATATTTCGCTAATCTGCTGATCGTATTAAAACATAAGTTTTTTTTATGATTTAGTGCACGACTATTCCCTACAGATTTTTGCGTATATCGCGTGTATGTCTATATAATATAAATAATATTTGAATAAATGTTTTTTTTTTTTTATAGAAAAGAGAGAACAAAACTGTAGATTTTGTAAATCTGCTAAATGCACCCGAGTTTTTTATACGAGAAAAACTATGTAGCTCCATTTTAATTGTACAACTATATATATGTATATATTCAGAAGAATAAATTGAAATATGCAATATGTACGTTTGCATTATATTAGTGCACATTGCATATTGAACATCACGAATATGCTTGTGTACGTGTGAATATTTCAAAAGCAGCTGCTAACAATTAAAAGAAGGAATGTCTGCCTTATTCATTCATTTTTGCAATATTTTTTTTCTCTCGCTGGCACCACATTATGTAATTTTATGCAATCTTCTCTCTGTTTCGAACTCATTTAACATTGTGTATGGCATGCCATATGAAACGTAGGAGAATTGAGGAGAGTATGACAGTGCAGATAAGAAACTTTCCATAGCCATCATGTAACTATATCCCAGTGCCCTATCTCATGTCTCGGCTTCGTATCAAGCCCACACAAGTATTCCATTCTGTGAGTAAATCTCACGCAAAGGCATCCCTAAGGGAAATACCTTACGCACACAAACCCGTCTCAAAATTCAGGAAATTTTGAATTAACTCTGAATTAACATTTTAGATTAAAAATTCCAGAAATTCTACATATACATATAACATCGAAACTCTCCAAAAAAAGTTAAATTTCCTATTAATTAATAAAATGTATACAACTCTCAGTAATAATGATTAATAAAAAGTGTCTATTAAAATGAAATAATATTTCAACGATAGCGTATAAAAATTCACATACATATAACTAAACAATACAAATGCCAGAGAAATAATTTTCACTTTTTTAATTGGTCGGAAAAATCTTGAAAAAAAGCCGAATTTTTCAAGCATTGAATAATCTTTAAGTAAGGAGCCTCTACAATACTCTACTAAACTATTGGCCAAATTAGAATACGACTGCGGAACAAAATATGTCGACAATCTGAGAATGTATCCATATGGAAGAACTCGTGCTGGTGCCGAGCTTGCCCAAGCTTTCGTCAAAATCGAAATGCCCAGTTGCCTCGCCCTGGAGGCCGATACGTGAGCTGAATCTCTCGTACAAAATATCAGAGAGGGAAATAAACATTTATCGAGAGCGTGCGCGAGGGAAACAATAAAAATAACTTGGGAACTTCCCGAGATGCTGAGGTGTTCAGCAAACATGTTAACGCAGAGGTTCTCACACTCTCCAACGCCCAATTTCGTATCTTTTCAACCACGCCCAGTACATATGTGTATACCCAGTATGTATTATGTTAGTATATGTAGAAATGTATGTCGACGATACCATACATTATATGTATATTGGAACAAAAGGTTTGTCATGTTTATCGAATAAAGATGACAAACAAAATCTGACCGACAAACAAAAAATGACCGACAAAATCGAAGCAGAATTGCCGCCACGCGCCTCAATACGGTCCTTTTTCACCTCGACAGAAACATTACAACCCCGCTTTCAAAGAACTT
Organism: Tetramorium alpestre; assembly: GCA_021460005.1. Lineage (NCBI taxonomy): Eukaryota > Metazoa > Arthropoda > Insecta > Hymenoptera > Formicidae > Tetramorium > Tetramorium alpestre. The sequence continues at coordinate 720,040 of JAJVSH010000021.1, read as the reverse complement.
CGATTCTCTAACTTTATTTAGCACAAAGCCGAACGGAAAAGTGACAGAGCTTTTGCACCAGTACCATCTAATACCATTGTAACAATATGTGTACGTGTAAAATGAATAAAAATGTGTATCTTTCGTTAAAAATTGTTATCGCACACGTACGAAGAGCGCTATCGTATTTGCATGAAGCTGTAAAAGAAACGAAAAGCAGATGATCCTATTGCAACGATAAACCCTGCGAATGCGAAAATATACGAAAAAAGAAATAAGTCACGGGAAATATGGACGAGTTAAATGATTCGGCCGCCGACATTAACCTCTGTAATACACCGCGACCTATCATCATTTTATCTCGCGCCTACATAGCGCAAACGTTATCCGGCCCGGTGCAATGTTTCGTAGCACGTAGCGCATATTGGATTACAATGAATCCTCTTACGACGTCGCGCAAGGCTCTCAAGGTTGCACTGCGACCTTTACCATTATCAACGAGTCGCGAAAAAGTAAGCCCTCTCTATATGCAACTCGGTGCGAGGAGTCCTCGGAATTCCAGGATCTCTCGTCGTCTTATTCCGCCTCGGTAGATCACGAACCTTCCTGAATGTTGCACAGCTGAGTTTACCGGCGATCACTGATACAAACGGTAAATATGCGCGCCGCACCGCGATTTTGTTATTATTGTTATATTTGCGTCATTATATCGCACATCTTATTCCATATAATTGTTAAATTTATGATTTATTACGCACTTTATGCCGAGTCCATTAGTATTAATTGCAGCACATTAATTAGCTGTATATACATATATATATATAAATAAAATTCAATACCTAAAGTTTACGTTGAGGTATACGTTTGATTTATTATTCACAACTAAAACTTTCTGCACAGTCCGCGTCCCACATTATTAGAGTGAACTTTATTTTCTTTTGTTTCTTCATCCCCGGTGCTAGACTCGCCGCGTTATTCGCGAGAACGGAACAATCGGAAACGAGGCGCCTCCTCGTCGCGCGAGTCAGACTTCTAGCGAAATATGCAACAAACATCCCTGCACCTGCTTGCATCTGCTTGCACGCGGACGACAAGGCTCATATGTAAATGCTCCTCGTTATTATACGAGATGTCGCGACAATATAAAAATGACGCAGCTGCATCCGTAAAATCCTTCCCACCAACGAGAGATGCAATAACAAAAGGGGACAAAAAAAAATGAAAAAGAGAAAAGGTATAAACCATTTTTAAGGAAAAACTCCGTCAAATCTTGGATTACGTTTTGTTACTGTTGCATTAACATCTACGTAAAATATTTACATATCGTGGAAAAAATACCGAGAAATTGTGTGCTGTTTCTTGAATGTTTTCCTGGCATAGAAAATGTATTTTGAAAAGGAGAATTTGGTATCTCTTTTATGCACAACAATTTGAATAGATTGTAAGGCCTATTCAATTAATATCTCAAAAAAAGCTTTAATATAATAATAAATTTAGTTTTTGCTATCTGCTATACTGCTATACTGCTAATATATATATATATATATGGATTTAATTTTTAGCCTTATTTTTATTCTAAAATTAGATTTGATAGAATTTCATCTTGTTTCCCTTTCTTTTCAAATGTGCGTTTAACTATCATTCGTAAAAATGTATGATTTATACATGTATAGTGTATGTGACGTGTAAAATAAATACAAGTATCCGCAACATATTGAATCTATAAATTTGCTAACAATAAATCTAAATGATTGTGCGGCAAATGATATTAGTTTTCAAATAAGTCATTACTCCATTTTTGAGATTTTTACTATTATTGTTTGATCAATAGAATCTCAAAATTTTTTTCTTCCTTTATGTTGTATGTCATGGTATTGAATACCGAGGAGGATTAATAACGAATAGATGGTGAATTGATTACCGTAAAATTAGACTTGCATTTCCATTATCAGACACACATAAGCTGTGTGTATGTGTATAAAATATGATGTTCATGAAAGAAAAATGTCATTTTTACTCATTTATATCACTATTACGCTTGACAATTCATTTTTCATCAACCAAAATCACAAACTTTAATCCAGATGCAACACGCCGCAATATCGACGCGCTGTCTGCGGTCGATAAGAAAAAAAAAAAAAAAAAGATAGTGAATGCGAACAAAGTGGGGCGCGTTAATGAATTTCCTTATCAAATCAGAGCAGCATCGTGCAACGAGTCGCTATTATTATCTCTCTCATCGATCAATACGACGTATAGCCGTAGTGCACGACGACTTGCGAATAACTCCAAAACAGCTATGTGCAGGGATCTCACCCGCGGACATTCATTTATACCGAGGCTCGCTTTGGCAAAAAAAAAATCCCCGAGAGATGGAGAAGATACACGTTTCGTTCGCGTTTTTAATTGGTATCGAAAAGGGGAAAACAACGAGATAAAACACCGTATATGTATATATTCGCACTACGCATCTCGCGCTAAATGCGGCTGTCAGTTTTTCACTCTGACACTGAATATACATTTTTCACGATAAATAAATCTCAGCGTAACATACATTCCGTGAAAAAAAAACTCACAAATTCGAAAGTCACAATTTGTCTCGAAAACAATCCTTTACAAAACATTATTTTGAAACTCCTCAGTATTCTTTTTTCCACATATTATATACACACATATATATATATATATGTATATATATATATATATATACATATATATATATAAAATAGATTTATTCTTTTTCCAAATAATAGATGTGTGCGTGTGTGTAAAACTATACATGTGCTTTTACATGTGATGTGTAAATTAAATTAAATTTCCGAAATATAATTATATTCTTTTATCCCAATGTCAATAAAACTTTCGATACAAAACCAGATTCATAAAATAAAATATTAAAAATAATATTGACATTTTGAGTAAGTTTGCTATTAAAATTTTTGATACAATCACAGAAATGAATTCATATCTGCACACACATATATTATTTCCGGTAGATTCTGGTGAGTGGTATGTCACTTAGAATCATCTGGACAGATTAATCACCCGAGCGAGTCGGCTTCATTAATCGCGATAATTTCACAAACGACCGCGCCTACGCCAATTTCCACAGCCGGTGTTTTTCTCATCCGGCAGAGAATCCCATTAGGAGACACGCGATGTAGACCGCGAGACAAATAAAACGGCGCATCACAGAAATTATAAAAGTATCGATTGAAAACTAACTAAATATAATTCTATCATTAATAAATTTATATAAATATACTTTATTAAAGTCTGTCAGAAGGGTAATTTCATTTTCTAAATATTTCAGACGCCTCTTATTTCATGCCCCTGAATTTCTTCGCTTCGGAAATCACAATTCTACTATTTTGTATTGAATTCTTTCATAATGACGATCGTTTTACATTGAATTTCATTCAACATCAAAACGAATGCGTTAATCTCTAACTTCCGGATATCGGCCAGCCAGGCTATTGTAGTCCAATTTAACAAATTTAATTAGTTCGACTGTGATGACTCTCGTTACTGAAGAACAAAGAACAAAGCGATACGAATGAAAGATATAATAAGAAAAATACTTTGCTGCTGGTAATGAAATATTTCCTAACTTACTATGCGAATGTATTCTTTTATTTCATCGATGCAAGACTCGAGGTCAGTACGAGATGCACGGATTAAAATATACTTAATACATAATATTGTTGGTATGTGCGCTACAATTAATAATTTCCATCTACGAGAACTGCGAGAAAAGTATTCACAATTTCGCAGCTTTCTATGGATTCATTCTCTTTATTGTTAAAAGCTATTAAAAGAATCGTGTATTTTACCATTATGTGCATAAAAATGGTATGTTTGCTTTTCTATTAATGTCAGATCTGTCATTTCATTTTCTCGATAATTGCGTTATTAACTCCGCGCGAAACAAATCTGTTTCTAGATGGATTTAAGGAATCCATTTATCATCATTATTTAGGAAATTTCAAAATGCGATTTTAATGATTGAACATAACTTTTAAGTACTAAATGTGTGAAAAAAATCATAATCAAAATTAAAGAGAAAGAATTAGAACCTAAATTAAACATTAAGATAAAATATTATAATAAAGAATTACATTTAATCCATCTAACACATCGATGCAAAATATAAAGCTTGTCAAAAAATAAAATTCAGAAATAATAAAATATTTTTAATAATCATTTTCATCTTAATTTTTGGTCGTAATATTAATTCTTATATTATTGTTTAAGAAAAGAAAGAAAATATTGGAGCTGTGTACAAAAAAAATATAATCTGTATGAGAAGAAAAAAAAAACAAAAAAAGCACGCCGATATCGAATCAATGTCACGCAATGCGGCGCACCGTTTTAATTCGACGTTAATGCAAAACGCCCGGATGATCTCCGGCAAGGGTGAAGGTTATTATCCTTCGCTGGCAGAATTCCAACAGTCGAGTGCATTCGAGAAGAGTGCTTCCCCGACGTACTTAACTCTCGGTAGATTGAAAAGCGATAAAGCTCATCTTCCCCTTCGCCACTCGTCGCGACGATGCGCGTCTCAATGAATCCTGTTATTCGATCTCGAAGAGATCGCCTCATTTTCCTTTATCTCTTGCACCGTGACTAGTCTCAATAAAATCTTTTCATGGTGTTACTACATCGTATCTTGTCGTTAACGAGAGAGAGAGAGAGAGAGAGAGAGAGAGAGAGAGAGAGAGAGAGAGAGAGAGAGAGAGAGAGAGAGAGAGAGAGAATAGATCCTGAGGAATGAGATTGTCCGAATGCCATACACAAGCACTATTTTATGCCTAGATAAACCAGACACGTGGCTAAACATCTCCAAGTAATGTACAAGTCAAGAAACCAGATAACAATAGAAATAGATAAAATTATTATTACATCTACGATTTATTTTTATCACAATTTTAGAACAACTCTCTTTCATAATTTTATTTCTTTTCTTCTAACTTTTATATTTTCCATTAATTAATATAAAAAATTAAAGTTTATCTTTTTTGTAATGTATATTTTCATATACGTTTGTCACTGTTTCCATTAAAATATGATAATCCTATTTTTATACCTTATTAAACATTTTATTTAATCAGATACTTCACTTTTTTCTTATTTTATATTGTAATTCTAAAAAAAGGAGGAAAAATAGTAGAATTTTTTTCACAAATATGTATATTTTTAGCAAGTTGTTAGATATTAACAACACAAAAAAAAACGAATAAACTCAATCATTAAACTACCAATAAACACGCAAATTGTCTTCCAGAGCATAATTATGCAAACTATACTTCGTTTTATATTTCAATGATCTGCATCTCTTTACGGGAAATAAAACAGATGTTTTTTTTTCAAGTATCTTACCGACGAGACGTAAAAGTTAACAAAAGTCTATAATTTGCATATAATTATGCGTAGTGATTATTATCGCCGTAATTGCCCATGTGTTAGCATGAAGATAAGTCAAATGACTACATTGAAAAGACTCGAAAGGATTAATCAACTCTGGTTTCGCGATCACGAAACGCGGTCTGCGCGAGTCTAGTTGACACGTTGCCTTATCCTTCGTCAGCGATGCATATTTTCTGAAATATTCTAGCCGAGAAGAGGCGCAAAAATTGACGAACAAGAGTCTGCGCGCGGGGGCGCGTAAATGATTATCATCGCCGTAATTGCCCATCGTGTTCGCATGGAAATCGTTTTTATCGGCTCTGTCATCGCACGCGTGCGCGCGCGCGCGTAACAGCGTGTAAATGCCTGTTTAATCAAGAAATATTCCGGTATCTCGACAAGGGCCGCGTTTAGAACGACCGTTTAAGATTTATTCGCGTGCACGTCAATGATGCGTCAGTAGTATTATCAATAGCGCATCAACTACCTCATGCCATTGTTTACACATAAGAATGCACCTTCGCCTTTAACATTTATGTGAACGCTGCCGATACATATGTAGATCTCGTGCCTAAAAATTTCACAATATTGATTGTAAATAAGCAAAAAGGGAAGGCTCTTTTTATCAGACAACGGCTGCTAGCCAACCAAAAATAAAGTAAAATAAAAGAAACCTATAACATAGTATTGTGTCCACTATTATAAACTCGTTTATTATATCCGACAGAAAATTGCGACTGTAAACGCGAGGGTGTTAATTTTAATGATAAATTCTCCAGCCAATTTGAATTTTCAATTAAACTGTCAAAGCCCCAATATCCACAAAATGTTCATTATTCACGAATATGCAGACATAATATAGATAGATTTATCAAACTTAATGTAGATAGATTTTACTCAACTCGTAAGTGAAACAAACAAATCTCGCGTTTCATCCAGAAAAAAAACCCAATATTAATAATTGTTCCCGCAAAAAAGAGCAATGAAACGAGCATCATATGTGTATCCACCGCAACATTCTCGTTTCTCCACCTTATCTCAAAATCGGCGCTAAAAACGCATACGCATTTAGCAACTCGTGCTTTCATTCATCTCTTACATCTTCAATTCTACTTAACCGTTCGACAAAGCCATCCGAGAATTTCCCGGTTATTTTCTTCAATCATAGACAGCAATAGAAATCTAAGATTAATCAACGTACGGATAGATAACCGAGGCTGAAGAGAATCATACGCATTCAGCGCAACCCCTTCTTCACCTGTGATTAACCGCTGAATAAAGCCGAAGTGACAATCGGAGCCGACAACCGACTCTCTGGTCTCTTTCTACAGAAGTCAGAGTCAAGGTTAACTGATCTACGCATAAAGTTAACCCGAAGAACTGATTACGAACGTGCGCGACGTAGGTGAGACAATCGCGAACCGAGCGCGATCGGGCAAAGTCCTCGCGGAAGGATCGTCGCGAGGTAACTGACGTTTCACCGATGTTCAAACGGAAGCGCGCACCCTCCGCGCTTCGGGGCACCCTCCCGCTCTCTACCAGCGGGGTAACCTTTCCCACCCCTCGGGCCGAACGCGTCACGGCCTAACCCACCCTCAGCGACCCCAGGACCGTAGCCACCCCGTCGGGTGGAGACTCCACCTCCCTTCGCTACTCGTGTGTCTGGTCCGCCCGTCCCTCACGACGCAGATGGACGGGATCTGTTGTCGAGTTGCCAACGGAATGGACTCCTCCTCGTTTACCCGCCATTGTCTTACTCGTCAGTGTCGTCGCGACGATGCATTGAGAAATTGCGTCGAACAAAACAGATAAGAAACAGACCGCCCTGGTCCCTGCACGAGGATCCTCTTGGCAATCCCTCACCGATCTTTATTTCATCGTAAAAACCTACCTCGCTACGACACATCGTCCTTACGTCAATTCAACGACTGTAAAATGCTGTAAAAACACTTTGCGACAAACACGAGAAAAAGAAGAGATAGTATGAGAAAAGAAAACAAAAATTAAATTCAGACGCTTTTAAAACATTGCGATAGAAGAATAATTTTTCCAATATTAAACTCAATGCAAAATCTCTCTCTTTCTTCCATACATTAAATGCATGAAAGTTCTGTCACTAGCTGTGACAAACGTTCAGATATGACTTCCTGCATTAGCAGATGCATCGAGCAATCGATGAAACTTGTCGCACTAATATAAAGATAAACAACGTACGCCCATATATATATATATATATATATATGCAACGATAATAAAAATGATGCAATGTTCAACAACAGAGTAAAATTAAATCATCTAACGCGACCGGACACTTAATTCGTTCTCGATAACGCGCAAATCGAGTACACGGATCATCACAATTTTTCCTGAAGGCTGAAGGGGGTCAGACAGCGTGGGAGGACGGTGCCTCAGTAGGGAGAAGGGAAATGAGAGAAAGGGTGTGTATGAGAGAAAGAGAGAGGGTGAAGGGTAAAAGAGAGCAAGAAAGAGAGAGAGAGAGGACGGTAAGAGGGCGTAGTAAACGGAGAAGCACTGTATATAGACTCGAAAAGCCAAGAGAAGAGCAGAGGGTTGGTCGATGCCGCAAGGTCGTTCGGTATCGACGGTCTCCCCGACCCTCTCTTGCCCAGAATGTCCCGATCCAATTGACGTTTCGTTACTCCGCCACGATTCATTGAGGGCCAGCGTGTGACAGACGTTTCTAACCATTGGCATAAATCACACACGGTGCTACCAAAGGTGTGACTCTGCTCGACACTTTGTCACCTATGCCGAGGCCAAGGTATCAATATATTCAATGTTAGGTCAGAGTTAATCGATACTGCGATATTTTTCAATGATAAACATGATAATCTTTCTCAATTTTTTAATATTTCGTTACAGAAATATTGAAGAGTTGCAGCCATTCCTCTTTGTAGATATTTAATCGGAAGATAATGTAATAATTGTCAGGTAATGTAAATTAAAAATACCAAATAGACCACATTGTCTACATGAAGTATTTTTGGAAATTTTACTGAAATTGCTGTATTGTTTTAATCTACATTAGTTAACAAAAGTTTTATACATACATATGTATATATACTATTATGATATTCAACAAAAAAAAACGAATAAATAATATAACTGAGCAAAGAAAGTTTAATTCAATCTTCAAGAGAGATTCTTCGTTTTAATAATTAATCTCAATGTCCCTATTACTCTAGTCGATTCTATCTAAGATTCTGCTAGAATCTCTCGGAAATCTTGATGTTTCAAAGATATAACTCGGCGCCAGAAAGCTCATCAGCTGATCGACCGATCGATGTCACGCGTGGTTAGATAATCGTGATTAAAAAGTTATATTATCGCAATATCGCTCCGGCACGGTTCGCAACCGACCAAGTAACAAAGTCTGTCGCTATCTATAAATAGCGAAATCTATCGCTGGAATTATTATTCTCGCATTATTACCGTACCAGCGTGCATACACCTCTGTCAATGTCAGTTTATCCGCAACCCCTCGTCACATATCACGAGAATTATTGATGCACAATCCGAAACCATGGCGGTAAATGCAAAATTAGCGCTAAAACGCGATGATATAGACGAATGCATATAGATAAAGGTACTCCATCTAACAGTATTATATTTATATTGTATATAAATACTAGAAAGCTCACTGTGCAAGGACAAAATTTGTTGATACAATGTATTTTATGCTGTCATGATAAAATTTATCAACTATTATATAAACATCACAAAAAAATTTATTAGAGATAAATTTAAACAGCTAAAAATCATCTTATTTAGCAAATATCTAGTTTTATTAAATCGACAAATTATTTCGTTATAATAACAAATTAATTTCTCCGTTGTCAAGGCAATAATGATTGTCCTACAATAGTTAAATATGTATATTTGGTAAAATTTTTGCTTCAGAAAAGTTATACTTCTATATAAAGTAATAAAGTGAAAATTAAGTTATTAAGTTTATTTATTGAATTTTTATTTTATTTTATTAATTTTCTCAATTTCATTTANTTAATTAATTAATTAACTTTAATATCGGACAATTGATTACGATAGCGAAATTTAAACTTCCACATTAGATAAAGCATAATTAAATTTACAATAGCAGCAATTTACTGCGTCAGCAAAATTCTTATTTATCGTGTATGTTTTTTTTATGCAGTAAATTTATGCAGTAAATATCCATGTCCAGATATATCTCTCCCTAAAGACCTATATCGGTAAATAAGATATTTATAAAACTAAGCAAGCACACACATTACGTACACACATTAACGTATGTATCCTCTGCGTTATTCGAATAAAGCAATCTACATATATTTCTTTATTCGACATTCCGATTGAAAACTTCTGAACACCATTATTGATCTCTTATCTGCCATTAACCGTTGAACGACTAATTATAATCATACCATTGAATATGCCTCGCCAGTTTTATATAAAAGCATACCCTACGTGTTTTATAGAAGACCTTGGACGTCAGTGCAACGAGAGGATATAATGAAAACGTGTAGCTCGACGAATCGAAAATAGAAAAAAGTGGAGAATATGTTCAAGCGACAAGGCCATCTTTAATGAGAATTCGGGCGATATTTTCCATTTATTTTACAAAACTACGATTAAAATTTGAAAATGAAGCTCAAGCTTCATTTGAAAATAAAGCGAAGAATCTAATTGACTATTTTCTTGTGCCATATCGAAATAAGCGCGAATAAACAACTTCCTTCGATGAGTATCAGTAACCGTTCCTAATCATCGAAGCATATTCTTATCCATATTTCTGTTCATTCGTTTGCTTGCCTATATTCGATTTTAGATGCAATATATGTACTTGTAGAATCATCATATATATATTTTCCCTAACAATAGATTCAATCTATGCACTGAGAGAAAAATATGATTTTTGGACTGAATCACAATTTTATAATATTTCTAACGATAATTATGGTTGACTTAATGATGCATATAGTTAAGTTAAACATATTTCGTGTCAGAAATATTATAAAATTAATTTGGTTAAGACCAAAAATTACTATATTTTTCTCTCAGTGTACCTGCAATCATTGTACAATACTTTAATACCGTATTCTGAGATTAATTAGAGTGAAATTTAAAATATAAAAATATGTCAAGATAATGTAGTTCTAAAAGACGTAATTCTAGAGTTACATGCGCTCCAAGTTGGCCATGACATCATATGGTATTCGCGTACTGAGGTCCAAACTGCGCTTACACGTGTACCTATGTCATCTGTTATTGATTTTCATGGCTCAGGTGATATTGGCTTTTATTGCACAGCTGATCCTGTCTTTCGGTTTCTCTTGCGCAAATACGACATACACGCTTACCAAACGATTAATTTTACAAATAATAAATAAATAATACTAACGTCTGAGTAGCGTCTACATCGTCGTCTAATAACTTCCGGATCGTTTTCTACTTCTCTCTTGTTCGTTTGTTGTTGTTCACATAGTGCTCACTTGTGACATGTTTAATTACGATCACGCGAGCATTAATTACCAAAACGATTACGCGGTACTTTGCACGGCACTCCCGGCGCTAATCGCGCGCAATGCGTGTTTCATTATATCTTGATGAAAAAAATAATTAAAGTGCAATCGCACGAAATTGGTCCGTTCAATATTCGCGTTATCGCACAAATAAGGCAACGGGTGAACCTTGAGCGACATTGACGCTACTTCGAATTTATGCTACGCAGTTGATAAAAATTAAAATATGGAATTACAAATATAGTTACAACTGTACAAACTCAACTACTGTCGATTTTTAATACTTGTAACGTTTGAAAATATTAACTAAAATATTAACTAAAATATTGGAGACAAATAATAAAGTCGGGTTAATGTCCAATTAAGTAACTAATTATGAACCAACTGAAAGTACGCAATCAAAATTCAATATTGCACGCCATGATAATGAATAATATAGTAAAAAATTTCGAACGTATAAATTTTATTAATAAATGATAGTCACGACTTTGTGTTATTTGAATTATCCAACCCGATGATTTTCGTATTTTATTCTGCATTCTCGATACAAAAAATAATAATAAGTACATTACAATTAAATCAGCAAAGAATTCAAAGCGCGACGCGAGATATCTGAATTCCAATATTATGAAAGAAATTATTATCGCATGTAATTACCATGAAATAATAATTTATAATTTTCATATTTCTCATATCGTCATTACTTCGAACGGATAAATTACATGAAGTAGCCACTTCAATAGGCAGTCGTCGTTTCAATAGGTTTACGATTCGTTAATCGTGAGAATTAATTAAAGTCTGAGCTAATAATCTACTTGTTCACAAGGAATAATCGCGTTTCGAGAGATAATAATGAACTGACTCACGCCGTTGTCTACCTACTCAAGGTAGACAACGTTCGCCGTGAGAATAGCAGTAAAGTGATCGCGCGTAAACAACAATATGTCATACGTTTATGTAAACAATGAGAACCGAGCGTCAACTGAGAAATTTGCCATTCAATCGTTATGAAATATTTTTAAAGGATTATTATATATGTAATTGCGCACAGAGTATTCGGTTCCTCGTATTTCTCATTAATTTTAGCCAACGTATTATCGTACATTTTAAATCTAACGTTTAATTTAAAAAATCAAATTTATCCTTGTTTTAATCGAAAAAGCATTTTATTAAAAGTAAATAAAAAAGTATGTATATTAAAAGCAAATTAATTTATTATTATTATTCTTCTTTGAATATGCTCCAAACGAAGTAAAATCGTATATGATTTTAACAAATCAAAAACAAATTAAATTAAATCACCGTAAACAATTTTATATATATTATAAGCAGTTTGTTTTTTCTACATTTATATAAAATCACATAATTTCACTCCTCTTGGGATGTAAAAATTAAAAAAAAAAGAAAATAAATCACAATTTTTATATTTTCTATGAATACAAAATCTTTATTTTTCAAATTTAGATTTAATAATTAAATTTAATAATTATTTTCAAGTAAGATAATGAATCAATTGAAACCTTTCTTAAAGAAGATTAAATTATGTGCTTATAATAATTATGATAAGTCAGTAATTATTTTTTTATCACTTACAATTCAAAAATCGTTGAAACCTTAACATTTTTAATTTTCAATATTTGTTAAAATGAATACGTTATTAAAATATTATATAAGAGAAACATTCATCTTTCATAAGATCTTTTAGCAGTTCTTCTTTTATATACAACAATGACTGAAACCCCACAAACTTCTTATTTAATCAAGAATGTATTTAAGGTTTCGCGTTGCTATATATCCTAAAGATGATAGAAAACTTCAAAAACTGTCATTCTGAGGAAGTAATAGTAATTATAGCGTCAATCTCTGATAACAATTATGTGTATTAAAGCGAAGTAGATCTAATTTATTCCATTTATTTCTGCTTCGTTTACAATACGAAGCGTACGAAGCTGCAACAAATGATATTTGTAACTTATTATACATATATATAATATAATTTTATGTTTGAAGCAAATACCTCATATACAAACTATAAATTTGATTTTGAATGTCTCATACAATGGTCGATAAAATAGTTTCTGCAAATAGTTAATTACGGTAGAAAATAAACGCATTGCGGTTCATTGTCATTCTCACGGTTCACGAATTATCGTAGGCGAAATCGCCCGAGGAAGAATCGGTTTACAGAAAAGCGGACGCAGAAGCTTATCCGACTGTGAAAACAACCCCACACATGATACACGTGGCTCTTGCGGCTGTATATAATCAGCCATGGGCTACGCGTGCATATGTATCTAAGTAAATGAACTGAGATACACCATCACAAACATACGTGTGGAATGGACGATGCAAGCGAAACATGCCGTGTCTTATCTCGACGCCTCTTTTTACTATAATCCTACAATTAGCGATCGTTGCGGTTTCAATAATAAACGTCAAAGAGTTTTCCAAAGCGATTGAAAACGTTAAATGAAAATGGAAAACCAGGAGTTTTAAAAAAAGTAAAGAAAAAAAATTTTTGAAATAAATAAATAAAACAAATATAAAATATATAAAGATTATCAAAAGTGAGATATTTATATTGAAACCGTTGCGATTACTGTTCCATCTCATTTCAAAGTTAATATTTTTTTGTTTCTGTTGTATATGATTTATGCAATTCTAATAAAAATGATCTTCAGTTTATATTGATTTTTTAATAATTATTACATACGTTGTTGTACTACATGCGATCCATAAATCAAACGGAATGGTGCATAACAAAAAATCGCTTATGCTTTTCTCCTATACGTCGATCCACCATGTTGCTTGGACGCGATAAAAATGCATTTGTCCATCCGACACGATGTCGATAAATCGATAAAATCGAGGACAGCTTATAATATGCCGTAGAAACCAATAATTTTAATAAATTCATTTTTTTTCGATACCGCAGATGCGGGAAACTGGAACTTGCGTTAATTATACAATTGTCACGAATGAAACGTAGATTTATTTCATGCGTTCGCATAAAATTGTAACTAATCTCAAGCATTAATAATAGAATAATAATGTTAATTGTTCTTTGTATAATCGCCCATATATACAACACATCAACTAATAAAAAGTCCGGAAATTCCGCGCAAACGAATCAATTTTCTTTTCTCTTTTTTTTTTTGTTAATTATTAGACAAAATATAGAACAATGGAAATTTGTATTCTCAACTGTAACTCATTTATTTAGGAAAACTTAATTAATGTGAAACCAATTATACTTCTATCGATTTATTTTACGGAAAAAGCCGTCTATCTTTTAATACCCTTCATCTACTTTTAAATTAATTCGACATAAATCTTAATAACTTCTCCGCATAACTTTTAGTGAGACTACAGAGAAGATTATCAAATAGGATCATAATTAAACCATGTGACTTAGCGAAAGCAAAGGAACTACCTTTGCTTTTACCTCATCTTTCTCAGTTGACGTCAAACGCATAAATGTTACCATGCGCCGAACTTCAATGTTACTTCTAATTAAAAACTGCATAATTCAAACAGCACTTGGATGGTTACCATGCCACAACAATCATTTCAATGTGTACGGTTAACTAATAAAATATTCATTAATATTTTTATTTGTCGTGCATACATTTCACAAAATGATTGCATGCTATGAATACGATTCAAATATCAAGTCTCTTGTTCATGTTACGTAGGTTCTTGTCGAACTAATAATGTAATAATTTAGCTAATATGCAATTTAGATAATGTACAAATAATGTAATAATTTAGATAAGAGACATTTGTCTTATCGTATACATGTTGTTTAAGTTAAAACAACTGTTTAAGATCATTTTTCATTTTTTTTTAGTGTAAACTCGATAAAAACTTAATATAAATTTTCTTTCAAGACACGAAATACAAAACAAAAATGTTACGTTTACGTCACTCATCTCATCATTCCTATGATTTTATCTATACGTTGTTTTATCGCTAGTACTACAGCAGTGTTTTTTTTTAAATCGGTATAGTAATCCATTTGCTCCTACATTTTTCATAGCAGCCCAAATTAGAAACAATTAATCATCTCTGTAATCAGCACGTACGAAAATTTGCTGATAAGTAATGACGGAAACAGAACGGTAGTCATAATTAACATACGTTAGCTCTACGAGATAAGTAACGTGAACAAAAGAGCAAAATTTACCGACAATCTTGGCATCTTTTCTCTTCGTGATAGGGCACACGTGTGCAGAGTTTTACAAGAGAGACAATCTCATTTTGTAAGCAGACGTTTCTGATAAGACGACGTCTGTATAAATAAATATAACGCAATAAAACTCTAAATAGAAAAATGTATTGTGAAAACGAAGCCAGTAAGAAGTTTCTTATCTAAATCTTTACATTATTTTATTCGTTATATTTTATTAATCATTATTAATTAGATGTATAAAGCTACATATAATCTAATACGTTTGTGCGAGATTAAATTACGCTAATAATAATCAACTCTAAAGAGAAAGATTACAAATATTTTAATCTTTTTATCTAAATAAATAAAAAACTGACTTTAATAATATAAAAGCTAGCTAAACGAATGCGCATTTTGTCTTTTAAGAGATTAAAAATAAATTAAATCAAAGAAAATAAAATAGATTAAAATATATTAAAAAATATTAATATTGATTATTAAAAGAGTAATATTACTAATCAATAAATTACTAATATTTAATTAATGATATTAATGATAAAAATGTAATTAAATTACATTATAAAGTATTAAAAATAAATTATTAATATATTTTTACAGTATTAAAATATAGTATAAATATAGTATAAAATAAAGTATAAAAAATATATTATTATAGTTAATAATATATATATATATATATATATATATATATATATATATACACACACATTATGAAAGACAGTAACATTCGGAAGATATAGAATTGAATTTATGTTCTTAATTATATGGTCAAACGCGATCGTATATTCGCGACGATGGACTTCTAGTGCTTGTTCGACCTCTACGACACGGGAATCGAACATGAAACATCCTTAAGTTCTCAATATTTCATCATGAGACACCCGGTATATACCATATGTGTCGGTATCGTATACATCTTCTGAGGAATCTAGCCCAAATATCGACCGCTGTATAAAGTCCACACTTATACAGCGTAATGTGTAATGCAATTTGACATATATGTATTGCAAGACTTGACAATCACTTCGATTCCTTTCGAATTCACACGAGTAGCTTGATTTACCCAATCGATATATAATCGTCCCATCTCTCTCTCTCTCTTTCTCCCTTCCTCCGCATACTATAAACAAATTTCTACGGAAACGCTTATCGATTACCGTGAACAAAGCACGTATCGCTTTAATAATCTAATAGGTTAATAATCAAATCGTAGTAATCAAAACGTCCAGCGAATAGAATCGGAATTAACCGAATCGACGAATTATCCGAATTACGCTAGCCTTGTACTCTAGTGTTGCGAATTTAAGGATCTAAATATATCGAAACATCAGAGTTAGGGTTAGACCAATCAATAGGAAATACCATAAAATATTATCGAGTTATTTGGTAGTTTGTATTATATCTACTGCGCGAAACCGTCCATCATCGAAAGCGATGCCATATATCATTGTCGCGGGTTGCGATAGAAGTGTTGAGAATACTCGGAAAATGGTATTCACAACAAAACGTCATTTTAGACGCTACATTATCGCGCTCGCGTACGCTGTACGTAAAAATGCGCGGATAAGAGCCAGTGAAATGCGTGCTAGCCGCCACGGCTGTAGCAAAGGTTGGGTTCGGGGTGTGCCTTGCACACCTATGTGCATTACGCCCTTCCACTACCGACACTTGTTATAACTCTCCGCTATTATCAATAAGTGTAACAAATAGGAAACTTATGTACGAAGATCGAAGAACAGGAACTCGATAAGCGCAAAATCCATCTTAAAGTATCCTAATAAATAAATGAAAATGCAAATTGAGCCAATTGTATTAATAAATATAGTCCGTAAAAAATGACGAGTATACGTATCGATAATTCTCTAACTATAGCACTGTCGTGTTAGTAAAAGTAAAAAAACTCGAACACACTCCGATCTGTTTAGTCAAAATTTGTATTATCGTTGTGGCATCAAACATTAATAATACTTATACCCGGTATGTTTGTAATATATTTATAAATTTCCCTTTTGATTTGAGCCTCTCAAATACCAAACTATATATTGTGTATAATTAATTGAGATAAAAATTGAGATTATGAGATTATAAATAATGATGTCTTCTATTAAAATTAAGAAATTTAAAAAAAAAGCTGAACTGATAAAAATGAAGTTGATCAATTCGGTTTCCGAGAGGCTCATTTATTTCCTCTCGTGCATTTTGTACTGTTGCTTCGGGCCCAGACGTTTTTGTACCCGACCCTGCACGTGCGCGCCAGCACCCATAATTTCGTGCTCATTACGTGGGCGTAAAAAGACCGTGCGCCTTACAGAGGACATCTCCAAGCAGCTTTCAACAAAAGGCGCCTGTGCAAATCTAAAGAGCTTTTCAATTTGCAACCGCGTTACCCGCTGGAATTTACGCAAACGCAATTATCACGATTAAGTCATGCGACTGATAATTTTATATTATATCTTTTTATACGCTTAACAAGTTGTTTATCAAAGAACATTGATCCAAGTTACCTTTACTAAGATCTCTTTTTAATTTTGTTTCCGATAAGTGACGAAATTGGATAATCTAAATAAATAAATTCCCATCAAGTACATTCGACTAAAATTACTCATAAATTTTCATGCATATACCTGATATCACTTTTAGATTTATTGATACTTGAACGAATTTTGTTATAATATTTGACATTATGAAAAAGATGTTTCGTTAATTTTCATTTTAATCATTTTGAACTATTGAACAGAACAACAAGAGATAATCGTTAGAATTAGTTTCGCAAATAAAATGCTGCTTATATACATATTTACATTATGCATATTTGAAAATGGATTATCATATCAGTATTTAATGTAAACATAATATTGATTGATACACATTCCGAATATAAAAGCGTACATAACGAGATCCCGATCCTCTTAACTGCATATTTTATACGTTATTGTTATTTATATCCATAGAAATAGCGTTCGGAACAAGCCGCATCAAGATCGAATGTATTTTTCTCGAATTCGTGCGTCACCATTTCAGATACAGCGGAATATCGGTGATACGCGGTTGGTACTGCGTATAATAGAATTTCATCTGTCTACATTTGTACCATCTGCGGTATGCCGCATAGCCGCGTAGCCGATTCGCTAGTGCAGCTTAGGTCAACTTAATGAGCAAAGCGCCAAGTTTCGATACGACACGGAAAACGTATCAAATTAATTTTTTTTTTTTCCCAAAGCGAACTCGACGTCGTTTCGCTGCTAAAGACATTTTCTACGTTAAAAGTCGATACGTCTCGAAACGGACGTCCGCGAATGAATTGAATTTATAAAAAAACCTTGACGAGAAGGGCAGAGCAATTAGATCTTTCGGCGCAATTAGCGAATTTAGCTCTAATACCTTGCATGTAGTTTCCATACGGAGGTAACATCGTTGTAATGTCCTTCATTGTCAAGAATGATGACGCAGGTCCCGAAGGACGCTGCGAGCTTGGAAGCTCATTTTGGGATCGGTTTCATCAACGTCGGTTAAACTTAACTCTCGTCGTTACAGTCGAAGTTAAATGAAGACGAGGGGCTGGTTAACTCTTAAGGTATTCCTATTTCTCTCCGTTAACTGGCACAGCGTCGGTGATGAATGTTGTAAATGCTCGTAAACGCTTTGGTTACGAAACCTTTTCGTTTAAAGAGAGAGGAGCTGCAGTGCGTTAAGAATGCAAAAACGCATTCCGCGAAAGCCGTTTGATAAATAAATATTAAGCTTGCATTTTGCAGAACGCATTAAAAAAAGATAACCGTGAGGGAGGGGGAATCAGATGGCAGTTTCTAAAAAGTTAAAGTCAAGATTCGCAAGTTCTTATCGACAGTTGAATTACTTAATTGTTTTTATTGATCAACATTGCTGATACCGATCAGTGTCGATCGAAGGGGGACTCAAACAGATCCATCGGGAATAGATCGCGAATCGATTTAAATCGATTCAAGTGTCGCGGCGCATTGGAGCGTAACTTGCTCGCGAAGGGCTCGGCCCTTCGCGACGCAAGGAACGCAAAGAGAGTAAAAGAGAAGAGCTCGCTCACATTTTGCCGTGGTCCGCCATCGCCGGTTAACCGTATCCGCTGCTGGTCGCCCTCTCGAGCCCTCACGGTGGAGGTGTCGAGCTTCCTCCTCCTCCTCCTCCTCCTCCTCCTCCTCCTCTCCGTCCTCCAGTTCCGTCGCCAGCGACGATGCTCCGGCGCCTTTCGGCGGACTATTCCGACGACGAAGCTTTCCTGGACGACGGCGTCGAGGATAATGGATGCCAAGGGAGCCGAGGATCCCGTCCGCGAGGATGCGATGAAGATCCACGACGATCACCCGGGAAAATCGCGGCGCGGTCGCATAGAGCCGGTCGAATCGCATATACGCGCACGACAGAGACGTAGGCGCCGCGCGACGAATACCGAGGGAGAAACGGACGGGCGAGGGGCAGGGAGGGGTAGGGGGACGGGGATGGGGAAGGGAGGAACGGAGGACGGCGAAAAGTGACAGGAACGCGCCGCGTGCGGGCGAAATTTTTCACGACTCCGGCAGCCCCGACGCGTCTGTGCCGACACGACGCGCGCCGCACGCACGCACGCACGATCAAGCGGNCACGACGACGCGGGAACGCGAACACGACGACGTCAGCACGATTGCCGCGTGGGAAACCGCGGGACGCGTTTACGCACCGGTTAAAACGCGATTACGGGACGCCTGTCTCGCGACCGCTCGCGACTCGCGCGGCACGAACCGTCATCGATTGTTGACGAGCGGCGCGCCTGCAACGCTGCCGCCATCTGTCGGCCGCGCCGGGAACCACCGGCCGACGCGTCGATAAGACGAAGGCATTTCTCGAAGAATTTTTGAATACCTTGAGCCAATTTATTAGAATATAATCAATAAGACATGAAAATTATTTGATAATTTTTTGCCTTTAAAAATAATTTTTTTACTTTTTAAAAAGTTACTTAATATTGGGCTATCGATCCTCTCGTAACTTTTTAAAAGATAAAGTAAAAACATTATTTTTAAAAGCAAAAAATTAGCAAATAATTTTCACGTCTTACTGGTTACGTTTTGATAATTTGGCTCACAATCAGATAGCTTTATATACCTACATGTATATAAAGCTAGCTGAGCCAACAGTAAAACATGAAAATTGTTTGCTAATTTTTTGCTACTTTTGCTGCGAAAAATAATTTTTTTGCTTTAGTTTTTAAAAAGTTACGAGAGGCTATATTATTAATTTTTTGTTTTGCCTTATGTTTGGATTTTTATGATGCATTTCATGGTCATTGGTAAAATGTGATACGTATCACCATTAGATTTAACGAAAATGGATATTCGAATTTTTTGCACCTTCATCGTTTGCTATATTCATTTTCCAAACATCTTGAATATCGCCGATTCCGTCTGAACCGATTATCCCAAGTAGAACAAGAAATCACAAATATGTCAAAACAACATAAAAATGATTCCAAAATTTTGATGTCAATATGATGTCACCTGGGATATTCCGATTTCAAAATTCGTACTACGAGAATCAAATATACGCTGCCACACTGTGTTACACATAAACTGGATTTCAAATATGCGACGCGCATAAATTACGCGATAATTATCATTAATTATTACCCCTACGATATTCACTGCTAGATGATTGATGATTCCAATAACGTACTTGACACTTACGAATACATAATAGCCTGAGCGAGAAGCGCGAAGAATTCGGCAAACTCGCGTGACAACCGAGATGATTCTAAACGCAAAACCAACTAATTAAAAAAACACGCGGACACTATACTGGGAAAGATGAAGTTCTAGGAACAAGAGCGAATTCAGTGACTTTGTTTATATTATGAGAATACATCGAGTGAAACTTAACCGCAACAATAGCATGCATTCGTAGTAACACAATATATTGATGCAATGAGAAATAATATAATGTTATACATATATAAATATAAAATAATGTGCAACATCAATAGCATATTTGCCTTTATTATATAAACAATATTGGCTTTACATTGACAAATCTTGATCAACGCATGCCTAATTTAATCAATATTTGTACTATTAGAGCGGGCACGTGTTATATACTTTTTACATAAACCGTGAATACAATTGTAAACAAATTTATCAGATTCTATACTATGTTCTGAAAATTCCTATCTTCTCAAGCGGCATTAGAGTAATGTTCTTTGAATTAGTTTTACGTTTAGAACAATCACGATTGTCGCGAGAGTTAAATCGAATTCACTCCGCATTTCTCTTTTATACTCTTTTATTACGAATGTGTTTGTGTTCACAATCAAGTAATCTTATACATAAAGAAGCATTCAAATAAAATTGCATATAGAAGCTTTAAAGTGTCAAAAAGCAAATCGCTATCATAAAATATAAATTATTAATTTTACTGTAACTCCGGGTTGATAACATTGTAAAAGTATCTGCAGCTGATAACATTTTTCACGTTCAAGTCTTATTTTAACTAAAATTTATTTACCGATGCATAGTAAATAAAATATTTTGCATGCCTAAAAAATTTTCTTGTAAATTTATAAAAAATTTCTTTCTATTACATATTTCTCTTTTATTATTTTTATTAATATTAACTTTTTAGATATTAAACTTTTTCACTTTTAAAATTTATGAATAATGTTTTTAAAAGTTAATCTGATTTCCACGTAGAACTGATAATTTTTTTGGCAAAAACAGAATCCAATTATAAATATAAAAAAAAAAACACTAGAGTAATTAGATATGAATAATTTTATATGTTATACATTTTATAATGTTTCAACATTAAACACTAGTAAAATTAATACAAATATATACATACAGGTATAAATTATCTGAATTATATTATTCCAATTGGTCCAAGATTTTATTCCTGAATGTTATGATAATTGAGCTTTTCAAAATCAAACTGATTTTTTTCTATGAAACAAGAAATAGATAAAAGAGAGAAAATTGTTAAATTTATAAACCAATTACATGATACAGCACTAAAATTTTAAAATTTATAAGAAGCAAAGTTGATCAAATTGATTTCTAGAATCAATTAATTTTCGCATACAAGATATTATATCGCGGTTATTTTTGTATCACGAATGTTTCTGTTATCATAAAGTGCATTCGAGTGCATGTATTTAGAGCGATATATATATATATACATATATACATATATGTTTATCTGCTTGTCTGTCGATAGTTTGATAAAACAAAAGAGCAAAATGTAAAACGTAATAGATCGTGTCTTATCTTATTAGCTGTTAATATTGTTCTAACAAATCTTATTCATACTTGATAATTACGTGAGTAATTACAATTCTAATGTTTCCAATTTATTCGTAATTGTTTGTTCAAATTTAAATAAAAAGAAATATTAAAAATTGCAAAAGTAATGAAAAATTCAGTGCAGTAAAACAAACATTTGAACATTTCGAAACTTTGCATTTATCCTGAATAAATTTTGAAATTTTGAAGTAAAATATATTCATAAATACATACATACATACGTATGAGTATACGAGAGCGTATGTGTGCGTAGGTATGTACATACATATATTTATTTCTGCAATTTAGTCATCACACATAACTTCGGATCAGCAGAATGTCAAAAACAAGTAATTTTAAGAAACAAAATTATATGTTCTTTTTTAAAGCACTAAACAAGGAAGATAAAAAAATGTTTAAAAACTGCCGATAGCATACATACATACATGTTAAAGTTGAAACTTTAAACTTGAAAATACTGTTTTAACATTTTATTATGAGTTTTCGCTGAATTTCAGCGATTTGAATAAAATCTAATTATTAGAATATGAAAAATATTTTCTATTTTCTTTTAATAGTACATGTATATATAATATATACAGTTAAAAAACAGCTGCGCCTTATATGCCCGGAACTGTCTCTCAATGATCAAATTTTTTTGCCGCTATGCAAGCCGTGGTAAATGGAAAATGAATCTCGATAATGTCCCGGTTTGTAACCGTCGTCAAGGCCGCAGACGGGAGACAATGGAGCTACCAAGTGGTCGGTGGAAAAAGGGAACAAAGACATTGTTTTGTACCTGGGAAAATGTTTCCTTCGAAAGTAAACGCAAGAGAGGAATGCAATTTTTCAAGGTTTTCGCAATAAACTTAATATTAAAGTAATTTCCAAATGGAAATACTTATGAAACATGAAAAAAATTCTTTTCTTATTAACTTTATAATCAATTTTATAATTTCTTTTTCCAATTATTTTAATTGTGTTATTGGATATTCCTAAATTTTGCGTGCAGAAGTGACAACATCCGTAAATTACACACGCCTCCACATACGTAAGAAACATATTCCAGCAAATAATAAATTTAACACGACACGTCCAAAATTCGGTCCGTTTCATTATTCAGGAGAAGCGAAGCTGAAAAAACAATGAGGCCATGAGTCTTTGTGCGGCCCAGTGCCTAATATAACAACGAATCCATTGTATGTAAAATACTTCCCGACAATATAATTTAATATTCCCGTCTACGAGAAGCAGTGACTTTGTCGCGAGCCGTTAATAAGGCATACATGATGAAAGTATTAAATTACATGTTGGCTCATCAGCAGCGTTACGTGGGTGCGTGGATTTTGCAGAATTTGAAATGGAACCCTAGCTTTTCGTGTTAACCGTTTGTGATCGTTAATATTGAGCTATCTGAAGTTTTTTTGCAATTTTCAGTTTATACTGCGTCATATGTTTTTTAAAACTTAAATTATTTAATATTGGCTTAGTAATTTACCACAATTGCTTTTTGAATTTTCTATAAATTACGACAATGTAATACTTTTTACCATCTTCATAGAGTAAGAAATATTTCATATTTCTTCATATAACGATAATAAATAGAATTTAAAAATTTATTATATAGTTTCTGAAAATTTTATTTTAATATTATTACTTTTAAAATTTTCTGTCATGTATGTATATACATATTCGATCATCGAATTGTCATCATTTATTTTCAAACTGATATTCTTCTTAAAAAAGATAAAAAAGATAAATTTCCAGAAACAATTATTGATAACTGTGTTATATGAATTCAATGTTAATTGGCAGAGTTAAACTTTTTAGAAGTCAGACGATCGATCTTTTCGTTCGTTCGCAGACTACGTGACGATTAAGTTGACGAAAAAAAAAAAAGTGCATAATCTTGTCGGGTCCATGTCGTCTAGCACGTTCGTCGCACAGTGAACCGAACACGCACGTGCGTTTTCGGATGTATACGAAGGCAAGGCGTGTTAGTTGAGTCATTTCGCGTAAATAATTTCCGCGTAAGTCGTAGTTGGATACTCGTTCCCGCAGCTGCGAGTGCAGAGTCCGCTCGAGAGGTTCGGCTTTGCCCCGAGAGATTCCTTCTTTGTCCCGCTTTGTCCGAGAAAATACTGCAAGATCAGCGAGCACGTGACTTGATCGACGTAAACAGTGGGAAAAAAATAATGAGTTCCGTTCAACAGAACGACGCAAGGCACGATCGTGCGTAGCATGAGATGAGCTCGCACGATGATTTTGCGAGACAAAGAGTCAGTAATATTTATCGCGCAAGCGGCCGCATCGGCGCGGCGCGGCGCGGCGCACACAGTCCACCAATTGTTTACCTTTTTCGTCGAAGCAGAAATCTGTCTATTTAATTAAATTGCTCATTGCATTTCACTCATTTCACGCACAAAGACATTTGTCTTCCACAAATTTAGATCGATATTAAATTGTAATAATTAAATTAATACAAGTAACAAATTTAGAATTAGATAAGAAATTAATAAAGTGTATTTTTTTGTCGTAAATCCTACGTATATCATGGAAACCGTGAACATAAACAAGAGATATTGATTCATATTTCGCTTTGTTCTATTACACTGTTTCGTTATTATTAAATGTATGTAGTTGGAACGGCAGAAATTCCTTTATCCAAATCATACTGATAAGATAACGCCACCGACATCGAAGTTGACGTCGCTAAAAAAACATTCATACATATGCAGAGTTCTTTGTATCTGGATCGCGACCGATCGACGATTCGAGAACGTAGAGAGATAGGCACAGTCTTAATTATCTGGATCGAAACCTTTGTCTCCGAAGAGCGCAGTAAGCAATCGCACGTCATTGATATTCGCGACTACGATGCGGGAAGATTCTGTTGCATCAGAAATAGTATCTGTGTTTATCAACACGACGGACGAGTTTTTCATCATCGAAACAAGTCGCGACAAAAATTTACCTTATCGGCTTATTGATATTACAAAAATTAAAATTCTTCGCTCGCCGTGTTTATTAATATCTACGACTCTTTGCAAAGCTGCAAACAACTCGGGAATCATATTCAGAAAATATCGTATCGCGTATGTTTAAAGAATATAAGCACTGAGAGAACAATATAGTTACTTTTGGACTCAATTATAATTTTATAATATTTCTAACAAAAGTGTGATTAACTTAACTATATGCATCGTTATGTTAACCATAATTATTGTTAGAAATATTATAAAATTGTGGTTGAGTCCAAAAGTAACTATATTGTTCTCTCAGTGCTTATATTCTTATGTTATGTTAACCATAATTATTGTTAGAAATATTATAAAATTGTGATTGAGTCCAAAAGTAACTATAGTTTTCTCTCAGTGAGGTTTGGAGCTAGAACGGACTGCTCTTACTGGCTTAAAAGCGATCGCGATAACACGATTTCAGTGCCCAGGTGTGCGCAACGAATACTCGGTTGCACCGAGAATTTCCCCCTGAAATTCGTATACGTTTCGCAAGTGGCGTACGTTTGCGCTCTCTCTATTTTCGCGGCTGACCGCCAATACGCCGGAGGAGTTTCGCGCGTATATTTGCGATCGATTGCATTACTACGACGTGCATGCCGGCCGGACGACAATGACATTCCGTAGCGTCGCCATTTTTTCCTCTAATCGCTTCAGATGTACGTACGAGGCCTTGGCTGCAAAGCAGAAGCTAGCTCAAGGATGACAGCTGCCTATCTATTCGAATTTCATCATGGTGCGAAGCCAAGCGGGTGAATGTCAGAGCCCCATCGGAGCCCCATCGCATGCCCGTAATGAGACGTATCTTTGCGGCATAATGCCTCGCCGCCACTTGCTTAGGTAGTCTTTATTTTTAGCCGGTCGCGCGAGTTCGTCTAGCGAGCACGTGTTCGGAGTATTAAGGAAATAAAATAGAAGAATAGAATTGTCTCTCTTGTATGGCAATAATTTGAAACTCCGAGTCTCCCTCCCTCCTTCTCTTTCCTTCTTCTCTTCAAAAGAAATGCTACAATGCTAAATGAGAATGATATAACGACCGACAAGTGCGTCGTGTCTTTTTTATTACTGGCGCTTGCAGAGGTTTTTTTTTTTACAAAAAAGTGTATTAATAAAAGATATATTCTTTTTATCATAAAGGTAGAGCTGTTTTAAAAGTCATCACATTAAGTGCTCTTCAGAATTGCGCAAGACCTTGAACAGATTGGCAATCTGTATCAGACTCTCCTCGATCGTTTCCTCTGTCTCGATGCTCCCAGGTGACACCTGTGGCTGAGAGTTTCGAGATGCGAGCACCTTTATAAGAAACCGTAATTGCGCTCGCATGGATATTACACGGCTGTTTACGCTTGAATTGTCAAGTGAAGTGCACATAGTCGCTGAGTAGCGGCGGATGGATTGATTATAAGATTGCAATCTCATTGAAAAATCCAGTATAATACTCATCGTAAGACTGCGCGATAAGCGATTATATTAAAAATGTATATTAAATATTAAATGTAATATAGGTATGTATATCTTCTCGATTTCAAGCATTTTCTCGTGTTTTGAAGATTTGAACGACACGAAAGAAATAAGTTGTTTCTTCGCTGCTATTTTGTATAAAGATCATATGCAGAGCAGAGCCTGAAATTTCAAGTTATGCTAAAATAGCAGCTTAACGAAAAACGTCAGGCTCGGATTGAAAGACTACTCTCAACGACCAGCGGGGAGTCACAGAAAACTTTTAGATTTAGGTGACATTAGTGCTGGTCTTCAACTTTTCTTTAAGAAAATATTTTATTTTAAGAAAATATTTTCTTAAAGGAGATATACCAGCACTTATGTCCATTTTTATCAATGTAGATTAACTTTAATATCGATTTTTAACTTACTTTTCATCTTTTTCTAATTCTTAGGATTAAAAAAAGATAGAAAGTAAGTTAAACCAAAATCAAAATTAATCTGCATTGGTAGAAATGGACAGTATGCCCTATCTAGACCGGAAAATAATCCTACTAGAGGCTCACCCGACTGCTCTTTTTTATTACTAGACTTAGATATGATTTACACCCGTCTATGTATTCGGATGAGCCTCGAGTAGGATCATGCTCCAGTGTAGACAGAGCATCAGGGGACTGGTCTCTCAAATATCTAATTCTTTTTAACTATTAAAATAGCTCTTATATAAAAAATAATTCGGTTTTCCATCTTTTCTTTTGCATATAATTCTCATGTCCTTCCATATATGTACAGTCTCCCGCCTTTCCGTTACATTCGCGTTTCCTATCAATGTTTGCATGTTTATTGTTTGTCGATTATCGTTTGGAACAGGTTAAAGGCATTTAGGATTCGCCGGCAGGTTGGCCACCCTTGGTCTAGGCAGGTTACTCGCGGGGATATTCGACATATCAGATCGATGAGTCACGCGTCTTGTTCGATATGTTCCGGCTACCCCATTCGCAACGCCTGCGCCCACGCGACTGGCTTGTGACTCATCCACGCGATTCTCGGAAGCGCGCCGTCGCTCTCGGGATCTCGCACCAGATTTTTCGTCACTCCGCCGTGCCAGCACCGTTAGTGGGAAATACGTGTGTCACTTCGGTCCACTCGGGACTCGAGGTCGGGGCACCGTCCGTCACTTTCGGTCAAGCGTAAAGAGATTGTTTTTTTTCTTCTTCCGATCGCAAAAATACTCTCAACTGTCGCCGAAAATAAACGTCGTTGCCGTCACTCCTAGTTGTTAATTTATTGAATACAATGAGTCTAATAATCGCAACAATATGAGATGTCACGTGTCGCGTTAGCCAGTCTATCTTGGAACGTGTCCACGCGCGTCGTTCCTCCGATCAAATAAACATCGAGCGAACACGTGGCGATATTATTTTGAAGAAGTTGCTTATACGCGACGGTGACTTACGAAAAAAAAGAACACGCTGGCGCAATTGTTGACTTCTGAGAATGACAATTGTGACACTCACGTGTGTGCACTCCCAACGCGTCCTTCGCGGGAATGCCGAGATTATCTTATAAAATGATACAAGTCTGATAAAGTTATTACCGTAAATCTAACAATAAGCATTCCTACAGCGTCGCTAATATAAAGATACCGAGAAAAACTTCGTCTTTTCTTTCTGTAGTCCCGTACTAAAGACAAAAAGCTTTTTCTTGCATCTGTTTGCAACAAAAACAAATCGGGAACGCGAGAAATCATAGAGGATAAAGTACACTTTAAATAATTCATGTTTCAAGAATTTGTACTGCGCGTTTATTTTGATGTGTATTTTAACATTTAATATTCAATGTAACTGTATGTTTATGGATTTTTAAAAATTTTTCGTATTGCACGATGCGTGAAATTATAAATGGAATTCTGAAGCACATGATTTCTGAAGCAAATTATCTGTCGTAAGCTCCATGGAAGATCATGAAGATAATGTAATGACGCGAGATATAAAAATTCCTCAGATTCCAACCTGCCCGGAGGGAATGTAAAACGCTTGGTCATCATTATACTGATATCAAGTGACGCACAACTTTCATCTGTGGATGTTTACAACACTAGCTATCACGTGCCAAGTCATAAATATAGTTTCAGTAGAAATCCATTTTCAATATTTATTCGATACTCGCGCGAGATCTTTTTTTTTAACAAGGAGAAAATTAATAAAATATTAAATATATTTTGCATAGATATTTTTCAGAAAAGATTAAGCGACCGCTTTCTTTTATCACGCGATTAATCAACACTTCATTATTGTCCCATTTAGATTGTATGACATTTAAAGACATTCGACAACCGAATTAATTTATGCGCTGTATTAGCATCTTTATGTTTCCACAGAATTGCAAGTCTTAAGATGGTTGAAATGTCGAGAAACGATTGTGGTTCGACAAATGAAGATGGCAGGTAATTGAATAAATTTGCTCACTTTAGAACTTACAGCCAAGAAGTAGGACTTGTGTTAGTTTACATCAAGCCGCACATTCATGCTATTCATTCATACTTTAATCTTTCTATTATCCTATCCCCTGGTTCCAATTTTTTTCTGTCAGTCTACCCAGATAACACAAATCTTCCAAAGATATTTCAAGAACATTCTAAGAACTTTTCTGTGTCATAGAACATGTCTTGGAGATCTTGTGCTGTCTGGACAATGCCTTCTTTTATCCCTCTTAATTTACTTTTCCTATCATTTATCTTTTTTCCCTAATATCTTTTGCTTTCAAATCCAAAATTCCTCGATATCTTTCCCTTTTCCTTATCTTATCCTTCGAAGCTTCCCTATGTAGCTTCTCCTTTACGCTTTTCCCTAAATTTAAAAATCACTCTTTCGTAATTCTGCAATCTCCTACAAAATGATTAGATTGTCCCTCCTTTCCCTCTTCATGAAGAACACATACGCTCTCCTTTTCTAACTAGTATTTACTATCCTTTTATCTCATGTATTTTCATATTTCAATCTAATTAAAGCTCCAGATAAGAGATTAAAACATTTCTAATTATATGCTGATTAGCATCCAGGCGCCGCGGCGCAGTAGATAAACTCCTCCGTTTCGTCAATAGCGCCGCGTTATCGAACGCCACGGCATGGCACGGCACTGCCGCGGCGGCCAGCACAGCTCGGCGGCGATTGGTCGGCCGGGAATAACCCATGACGTCACCCGCGCTCGAGAGGCCTCGACTCTCTCCGCGGACTCGAGGAACGGTTAGCCGAACGCGCCGCGCGGGGTATTCCCCCGCGGTATGAGTCATCGGGTGCAGTTTCACACAGTTTCGAGCAAAGGGACCTGCGACTCGTGCGTGCCGTCTTCGAGTTCTACGTACGTCCATTAAGATCGGCGACGATCTTCGGCTTGCATCTCGCCCGCGCCCGCTGCATTCCTCTCTCGGAGAGGAGCGCGTCTCGACGGAGAAAGAGAGGCGAAGAGAGAGGTTAGAATACGCGCGACGCGGATTCGCGAGGGTGAACGGCAGCATGAAGCTGGACGTCTCCGACGTGCTGTACGACAGCTCCAGCGTGTCCAGCGACAGCGGGGCCTCGCAGAGCTCCCGCGTCAGCCATGATTTCCTCTCCAGCATCGCGAGCACGACCATGCTGCCGAACGTGAGTACCGTAGCGAGAATATGCCCCGGGTGTACGGTCTCGCCGAGACTCTTCCGCAGGATGCCGCCGCGAGCGACGGCGAGTGCACGCGTTACGTAACGCACGCGCGACAATGGTGCGTTAAACGTTCGAAGCGGCTCGCCGCGTTTCGGCGTCGTACGTGGCGCAAACGTGCCGCCTCGTGATCTTGCCTCCGCGTGGCGGTGGACGGGTTTAGACCCGTTCTCGACCGGGAGACGAGATTCGTTATCTTCCCTCGCTCCTCCGCGAACTTTTGCAACGATTGAGCGCACTTCTACCACGTAACGCTAAAAGAAAAGAAACGCTACGCGTCGGATAAGATAGGAATTTTAAGTGAGAACACGTTTTGTATGAAGTACGAATGATATAAATATTTGCGTTTACGTTTTTTTTTTTTTTTTTTGCGAAACGTACTCGCGGAGGCTACATACGATTTTAATTGATCTTACAGATAAAAAAATGTAAGATATCCCATATTGTATTTTTCTATAGACGAAGATATATGTATATATATATACACAAGATTGCGGGAGCCTCTTATCTCATTTGTAAGCGTAAGAGGCAATTCGATGTCTGGAGACATTCTACCAACACGTGTTACAGATAGATAAGGCCTGCAATAATTACTCCTGCTTATACATCGAGATTCGAGTCATCGCGGTAGAAAAACATTCGAGATATCGGCGTCTTAATTTTGCAGTGTATGCCGGAGTTAAATTAGTTCATCGTCGAAAATACATCGCTGAACTTCCGCGAAGAAATTTCAGCTGATCGAAGTGACGATATCAGTGGAACGATAAAAAGCGTTATCGCTGTCACAATTCTCGGATTTCAACAGGTCTCAATTGGTCGTAATTCATTCGAGGATATTTATTTTTACATATTTGCAGGAGCTGAGATATGTGGCGATTATGTAAACGATTGTACGCGCGCGTGAGATAACGTTTTTTTTTTGTTATTCTTTGTTAAGCGTTTAGCGGAATCGTTTAGAATTACGTGGCCTACTGGCTTACAGCTACCGCATGACGCATATCAATCGCGCATCTGGAAATTGCATGTTGTTTCGCAGGAACATGAACTTCTAGGCTGGATAATGCACAAGTGTTGCCTTATCGTATCGTTCGTCGTGACTCATTAGCGACCTTTATATTGTAAAATATGTACCATGTACTTTGACAACCGATTTCGAAGCGCTCGCATTAAACGAGCGTATAAAGAATCGAATGAGTGATTAATATTTATTGTATGTATAATGAAAACATTAAGACAAATGTATTTGAATTATTAAGATTTTGTGCTAGTGACCTGGATTCCATCGATCCGTCTGTGATTCAGTACACATCTAACGATTTTAAAAGATATATTGTAGAAATTAAATTAACTATGTTGACTGTTTTATAGACTCCATTAAGCACTCGTGAAACTTAACTAGAATGTTATTAACTTCTAATCTAATAAAAATGTATAATTTTCTCCTTTTATTGCTTCTTTATAGATTGCTTCTATATATATATATTATATAATTTGATTCAATTGATAATTTTCCATTTCCGCAAAATTTAACGTGATAACAATCGCGTTTATCTATTCTATTGTATTTTTGAGTGCAAAGAGTTAAACTATCCTTCACGATGTACTTGTCAAGCCGCCACTTGGTTGAAGAGCTCCTTTATCCGGGAATTAGAGACAGAGCGCTGCTAAATTTACAAAGCGCGTGCCGTCATCGCTATAAACCGAACTGCTCGAGTTCGAATGAAAAACACATTTTCGGTCGCTGCGAATGAGTGGCGCGAAAATATCACCGGTGCGACGTTATCAAATAAACTCCATTTAATTATGCGTCACAATGTGCGGTAATTGTAGCCACAAATACGTTTTATTATTTAATGTTAAGACGCGCGAAGTACATATAGAGCTCTCGTAAAAACGACAAATAGGTATTTATTAAACTTTTTTTTAAACATTTACATTAGCATTGTTTTAATCGGCTGAAGATAACGTTACTTTGATCAGCTGAATCTCAAGTCTGAAATTGCTTGAAAGTTCAATTTATTTTCGACGATGAACTAATTTAACTCGGACATATACTGCGAAATTGTGAACAATTTCTTAAAAAGTCCTGAGAACTCATAGATGGCTATTAAGTACATTTATTTGTTGGATAATTACTACATGAACTCTGTATTCCCGTAGAACCTACTCTCTACTCCACGTGTGGAGTCTGCAAATAAATTAAACGCCCCTACGCGCATAGATAAAAGACAACTTTCATTCCAGTCCTGCATAGGTGTCCTTTTAAGGTGCATACCACGTGCACCGTCAGTAAACCTTCGAGTTACTACGGAATTATCCAATCGGATGTTATCTTTCGTACTACTGCGTCCATTCACCGATCGGGAGAGATCAATGATCTCTCGTGATCGCCGAGTGTTCGCGCTTAGAATGAGTCTTCGCGCGAAGTTTAAAACGCGAAACGATTAATTCTTTTTTTTTCCTTTGAGTTATTCCGCACATTAAACTACGATTAGAAATGGCACGTCAACGATATGATTTAATAATTGATCTTATCACGAACGAGCAAGCGACTTTGATCTTGAACCGCCGGTTAGAATGTTTGTTTTTCGTGATTTTTACGTATGCTGACAATCGAATCCTTAAAACTTTTTGGAGCTGTTGAA
This sequence comes from Tetramorium alpestre, assembly GCA_021460005.1. Taxonomy (NCBI): domain Eukaryota; kingdom Metazoa; phylum Arthropoda; class Insecta; order Hymenoptera; family Formicidae; genus Tetramorium; species Tetramorium alpestre. Next base: position 686,861 of record JAJVSH010000021.1, on the reverse strand, counting down.
GCAAGAATATATAAAGCCCAAACATATGAGATAATATTTTTGTTTATATCTAGATAGGTTATTAAACTTGACAAAAATACATTTTCTCTCATTAAATTTGAGAATCCAAAATTTAATTTAAAAGATTTGTCAATTTACTTTAGCTTGTGAATTGATAAGGACTTTAGTCGAAATCCTGATTTCTAGAAGAGGAATCTGTCGTGTGCATGATGAATCAAATTTTTGAAAAATCATTTTAAGTTCTAAATATTTTATCGCGCATATTCGCGTTTTGTTCTCATCTTAATCTTTAAATTGGATTTTTAAACATGGTTGATATTTATTCAATAATAATTTTCTTAGTTATATTTTATAGCTTAGATGAATGAAATTGTTTATTATATTAGAAAAATTATATGAATATAATTTTTCGTCACTCTAAGAATTATAATGAAATGTGATAAGAGATTAAAATTCAGAACTTTATTATATATAACTTATATTGTAATTATTGCATGTGGAAATAATTGCTATTCTTTTTTAATGTAACGTTCAATATTTACGATGCAGAAAATGTTTGTTTAAACTTTAAAATATTCTGTATAGAATGTTGTATAGTGTTGTATTCTGTATAGTGTTGTATTTATTAAACGGTTTATCAAACGCATCGTTATCACTCGGTTAAATGTATATGTATTTAATAATAACAGTAATCGAGTTTATCCGCGCCGTAATTCGTTACGTCGGCATAGCATGTGTATATTTATAGATGCAGACAGGAAGTAGAAAATTCTCTTCGTCGCGACGGACAATATCTCTATGGCATCGACAAGGATTTAGTGCCAATGGTGCGTCTGTCTCCCCTCTTATATAGGATGTCCCAAAATTCACGGAAAGTACACCAATACCGTTATTCTTAGGAATTTGAAAAATTAATTAGAGAAAGTGTCGAAGCGCCAATCGTTTTCTATAACCATAAATCAGGACTGTTCGATTAGATATTTAAGTTTCTCTTTATAATTTTTTTACTCGTTCGTTTGACTATAGCTCGAGTAATGTTACACATTTGACAGCTCTGTCATAAATCATCGAAAATGGAGCTTTCGTAAGCTAAAAAACACAGATAAATACCGTAACAGTATCCATCAAATTTAAAAATAGACTGTGCTTTAGCAAGTTTTTTTTTTACAAACAGTTCTAAAATAGATGTAAGAAATTAAAATAACGCTGTTTTACATTTTTAAAGTTAGGAAAGAGTTTCGAAAGTTACGATAAAATCTTCCCCGATATCTTCGACGAGCGAAAACTTGAATATTCACAGCGAGTAATTCTGTGTCGTTTCGTAATTCGGGGACACCCAATATATCCCCGCGTGTAAGCAGCATGGCGGTAGTTATTGATCTAGCTAGCATTTCGCCCGGCGTGGCTTCGACTGCTTTCAACAGCTGTTTTATAAAGTGCCGCCGCCGTGACCGTCTCGTGACGGCCCGACCATTTAAAAACACGCGTGCAATGAGCACGCACGCATGCACACGCGCTCGGCGCGCGCGACCGAATTACATTCTACTGCTGCGCAGTAACGCTTATGCTGCCAGATAGGAACTCCCGAGCCAGCTGTTGTCACCTAATTATCTTTCCCTCTAATAATGGAAGGGTTCGTACGGAGAAATCGACCGATAAAATGCAAATATTACTTATAATGATCAGCAGCGAAAGTACATCTGGCCGTTAGATCCCATTAAGTTTCTCCTTTTAGCTCTCGCGTTCAAAGTTGCCTAATTATCTCATAAAATTCGGCAAATCCGCATAGAAGATCTCGCTTCCTCCTGAATTACTAATTGACGAATCGAACGATGCTCAATAAACGATCGCACGTACGGTCATAAAGAGAGAACCAATCGCGTGTTTTTCTTCGCGGCTAGCGCTTGAAGTAGCAGGCATGCATATCGTACAAAGAAACTGGGTGATTCACGGACTTTAATTTATTGCCCATTGTCGTCTTGGATATTGAAAATGCCTACAGAACTTTCCCGGTCGATGGCCGATTAAAACTTCCGCTTTTTTTTTTCTTTCGTATAAAATTCGGCGTTTATTATGCCGCGCACAACGTCCTGCAGCGCGCATTACAGCTCGGCCGGGTAAGCTGTAACCTCCCTCCTCATTAAAATATCTCTTTTGTCGCGCGAACAAAAGCTGGATCCTCCAGTGAACGCTGATCTTCTCGTTACTCTGTTATGCTCGTTAAGGTTACTAAGAAAATTCCAATACTGTCAAATCAAATGTTTTTAGCAAATACGAACGACAGTAGTATAAGATGGGTGGTTAGGTTGTAGGTGTAATAATTCCTAATGTCACCTAGACTTAAAAAGTTTTTCTGTGATTTTCCGCTGAAAATGTATAGGATCAGGAACCATTGAGATTTGAACCCAGGATCCTTTCGTTTCTAATCACTCGCTTTAGCATGAAGTCACGCGTCATCCCAAATACGAACTGTAAATAATTTTAAATAATAATAAATTCTTTTTTCCACTAGCAAACATTTTCTAGTATTTTGTTTTTAAATATTGGGTTAACATTCGGCAATGGTAGTGTTATAACACAGGCTAGGTAGAGCCTTAGGTTTTACTCAGAGCTTCATTAGAAGATTATTAGAAAAACTGTTAAAATGCATTCAGAAAAAAATAAATATTTCATATAATTCAGAGAATTCGAAATTTTTTCGACGTTTATTATTTATTAAAACAATTTATTAAATTAAATTGCTTACAATATTTTCAAACTAAAAATGTATTTAAATTACTTGAACAAAGTTTTAAAAATATTTTAATGTCTTAAAGTATTAAAATATTAATTTTGAGAATATTAATATTTCGGTATATACGATAATTACTTTTCCTCGAGGAAACATTAGCAAAAAATAATCCTTTATATTGTTGTGTATCGATAAATCTTTTTATTGTACAATGAAGACTAGAATTTTAAGATTTATCATGAAATATTTTTCAATAAATTGAATCGAATTGACAAAGAAGAATTTTTGCCACAATAGTTTCGTAGACAAGATACGCGGCGTACGTACACGTGTAATTTTGTTATTCTATACTCACGTTCATGTGAGTGTGCGTATGAAGGGAATAATTAAATTAACAATTCGAAGAGTACATGGAAACATTACGGTTGTTCTCAATCTGTCCCGTTGCGCATTATACTGCTCCTCGTTTACTGTTGCAGCGTTAGAGTATTTGGTTGTTGTACAAACAGATTTGGCGGTATGTTGCCGTGGATAAATAATTTCTCGCCTCTACCGTTTTCCGCTGCTATAACTGACTTGTAAATTTTAAGGACGGATGTGTACGATTCATTCGATAAATATCTAGCGATCGCGTATAAACAGTTTGTAGCTTAAATTGTATTTAATCTACAACTGCGATGGACAAAACGCACACCTTTTCGCGCTCATCATCAAAGTTCGTTGTACGCAGAAAATGTAATCACGAAATGCGGTAGAAGACAAAGAGAAACAGACGCGTGAGAGAGAAGGGAAAGGGGAAGGGGTGCGCGGCGGTTACTGCTGAAGACAGTTTCTGCGATGTAATGCATTCGCACGCCTATTTAAAAACTGGCAATCAGCATCAGTAGTGAGTCATTGCTACTCAGCGTGTAACGATGATTATTTTGTGTGACGTTGGGAGTATATTATCGCGCACGTATATCGAACGCGTGCGCGCGAGGGTAACGCAGCGAAGTAATCAGCGAAACTTCCGATAGAGAAAGTGCCTAAGAAAGGGCCTAAAGCAGAATGGCTGACTTATCATTTCAAGACCCTGCTTAATGATTTAATCTTTGTTTTAAAGTAACGCACATATTGTCCTATGTCTCAAATCTTACAAAGCGTTGCGCTATCTGTATTCATAAGACTTTAGACAGTATTGTGACAGTATCACTTTAAGAAAAAGACTTAAATCATAAAACAGCTCTTGAAATGATAAGTCAGCCATTCTGCTTAGGCCCTAAGTCGGATCTTTCGACGTTAAAACGGAAAAGTTTCGCAAGTTTGTTATGCCAATGCTTAATTTTTTTTTTTCCCCGCCGTCTCACGTCGAGACGTTAAATTTTCGATCACCCTCGAGCATCGATTCAACCAATTTCGCTGACTTGAGCGCACATCCTGAATGTGTCGTGGATCGGCAATTTGCCGCTTCCGGCATGCTGACGAAAATCCCCCTCGGTCGCCCATGGTCCCCCCCCCCCTCTCCCCACGGCGAGCGGATCGATTTATCGGATTATGCAAGTTAGCGCGGAACGGTCCGCGCTACCTGGAAAAGGGGATCTGGTTCTCCGTGCGTTCCCCAATTCCGTGAAGTCGGCGTCGGAGCGAGCAGCGACGCGCGAGGCTACGGACCGCGTCGATTGGCCGGGCGCTATCGCGCGAATCAGCGATCAAGATGGCGGTGACGTCACGGGGAGCGCGTCCGTGCGACGTGGTGGGAGGAACGGTCGGCTGGCTTTCTATATAGTTAGTTGGTCACGTTGGCGGGCGCTCAGTCGACTAATGTACGTAGACACGTGTGGCATGAGGTGGACGATTAGAGGCGCGTCGCTACCGCAGCTTTTGTGACAGTGTTGAATTATTTGTCGCGGCGTTGAAGCTCTTTTTTTTTTCCGCGCTGAGACAATCTCGCTCTCCGAGTAGACAGTCTACCCATCTCTCGATTTGAGTCACCTCAATCTCGAAGTTCGCAAAGTTGAAAGCTCCAAGACATTTTATTCCGAGTGAAGTTAGTTGAAGCGCAAGATGATGCAACGAGTGCCGAGCGCCGGCTATTACGACAATATCGTCGAGGATCACAGCTATACGATGTCCTCCATGTACCCGCCGACCACGAACGTCGTGGACTGGCAGCTCATGAAGGATGAGAATGTCATGGTAAGAGAGTGTGCTACGATATTAGGGAATTATCTCTCGCGGCTGACTCGCGTCATTGTTCATGGAAATCAGCATTGATATTCTTTTATCTCCGTTGAATACGCTGGACGATTATCTGTAGTTAGAATTCTTTTAAGTGATGACATATAGAAAAAAATACTTGATCTAGATACATTATTATATATTTTCATAAAAAATCAATACGGTTTTATTATTTTATATGTATAAATATTTATGTATTGAAATGCGCTTTTACATTTTATGTAGAATGCCTTAAATATTTAACATTCTTTTCATAATAATTAAGAATTATTGTAATTTTATAAAAGGTATTTGTGAGGATATATTATTGACATAAGCAGCATCTTTAAATATTTGATATAGTGATAGAACTGATTAATATTATGATAGTGTGAAATTTCGTATGTGGAAATAGTTTTAACGTCTGCGACGAAATATAAAATCAACAATATCGCGCGTGAACGCGACACGCAAACGGAAGACACGATCGACTTTTAACGCACCACAAATCGTCGATTACGCTCCTCGTGCAGGTGTCACGGTTCAAGGTTGGATCGATAATGTTGAAGCTACGGTTGTGCTCCTAAAACCTTCTATCGCTAAACAATTCGCGTATAAATCGTGGCTCACTGCACTTTTTTTTTTATAAAAAGGAAAAAGAAGGTTCGTAAAATTTTGACTTTTGGGTCAAGTTCCTGAAATTCTTAAACTTCAAAGCTTCCAAGTTATTTGTTTGCCGACTTCAGCCAACCCCGACTGTAAACGAAGAAAAAAGAAATATTTTCCCTAAACATTGTCGTCCGAAATGTCAGTCGGACGATAAACGTTCGTTCGAGCGTTTTAACCTGCTCGATTTTCTTTCTGTAGATTTATTAGGCGTGACTGCGAGGCAATCTACGGTGCACAGCACCGACAAAAATAACATACTGATTAGATAAATGTGGCGTATTGTTAGCGATGATACCGATGGATGAACGTAAGTGAAAACGCGTGTCTATGTCGGAGATGTGGGGAAATCTATATTCTTCGTAAATAATATTTTGTAACAGATAAACCTACACGAAGGATCAGATCGTTTGGATAAAGATTAGGTTAGGTAGAGATAAGAGATAGGAGTTAAATAATAGTTTAAATAAGAATAATGAAAATTTTAAAACATGACAAATTTTGTAAAACTTATTAATGTAATTTTTTGAACTGTTTAAGTTAGTAAGCGATACTTTAAAAAATTTGATCTTTGTATTTTAATGGAGAATGCATCTCGTCTTTTCGACAGTATACTTTAAACAAGCTAGAAAATCTTCAGAGAGAAAAAAAAACGTAATCTACGATACTTTCCGCGTGGGATTTAATTATAATATTATTGTGTTTAAAATACTTATTTTGTATCACAAACACAAGTAGTGCATGTATCGTAGATTTAATTCGTAGCAGCTTGTAATCAGTTCTTTGAACTTGTTATCTAAATCTGTTTTTCCACGAATAATCCGCCGTTTAATGCACGAGTGGACAATGCATAATCAAAAGAATCAGTTACTAATTGTATGTCTTTCATGTTAGTAGCGTGTCACGAAAACAGGTAGAGAGAGGGGAGAGAAAGAGTCTTACATAATGATGGCTTACAATTAAGCTAATAATCGAGGTCATGCTCGTGATGACGCGTTAGTTTCAAATTTTCCAAGAAGCGACATAACTTATCGCGCTGGCTACTCGACGCTTGGCGGCTCTCTCACCTGCCGAACCCACCGATTTCGTTCGATTTCTACGAATCCCGATTCGGCGTTCGCTAAATGGTGCTTTCTTATTCAAACACGCTCGACAAGTAAATATTGCGTAAGTTTATACAAGTTTTAAAAGGAATTATGTATGACGTTGTGTATGATAAGAATCTATGTATAATTGGCTATTTCAAGTAGTAATGAAAAAGAAGTAAATGGAAAGGCATAGAAGGAGTGCAGAATGTACTTGCAAAGTAGTAGTTTGCTGCCAAGTAGTAGTAATTATTAAATTAATTAAGAGTAAATTAACTTTAAAATAATAAAATAAATATATTTTATTAATAACGAGAAAAATGTTTAGTAAAGTTTATATGTAAAAATGCCAAAAGAATTAATTAATAGTCAGAGGGTCAATATATGAATACAACAATTAAATAGAGAAAAGTTTCATTTGTCTGGATTGGGCTGGATTTTGATAGCCCAATACTATTTTTTATGAATTTTGCATATTTTCTTTAATTCAAAACTGTGCATTGATTATTTGTTGGTCTTCAAACACAGTTTTTTTATTGGAATAGTAAATCCGCGTAATTAAATCGATAAACTTTGAATGTTAATAAGCATCTTATTTAGGAAATATTTTATGTGATTTTATTAACAAAAATAATTATTTTGCAATGACTATATCCCTTATCGTGAAAAATTTTGTTGATATACTAAAAATGATAATGAATAACAAAAATTATTTTAAAAAACAAATTTTTATGAATGAAAAATTACAATTTAGATTTTTTTTCCATAATTTAATCATTGATTACGAAATAATTTTAAAAATAATGTCCAGACTTTCTAGGTTATTTCTTATCATTTAATCTATTTTTATCATATTAGCATTTTCCATGGCTGGGAAAGAGGAAAGGGGGGACACGCGAAGGTCTTCGTCGAAGCTGATATTTATCGAGGTCTATTATATAAGAAGTCTGCCGTAGTTTTGAAAGCAATTTCCGCTTTTTAAGAAAAATACATCTTAGTCAACCTTTGCAAGCACAAGAAAATATGTATTCCTTTTTAAATAGCTTAAAATCGATTATTATCATTCGAACAATCAATTTATCAATTTGTAGAATTCTCAAGAAACCTATATATTTTTATAAATTTATCGTCGAATATTATGCCTTAAACAAAGAATACAAAATTTGTCTTTTGAATAAAACTAAACTTGGATATTATTCATAATTTAACATGTTTTAAGGTTTATATTATATAATACGATAATCATAAAAATCAACGAAATACCTTAATTGTATTTAATAAATTGTAAAAAAAAAACAGATGTGCAGAAAAAGGAAAAATATGATTTTTTTTTAATACATTATCCGCATAAAACCGAAGGAAAACAGTTAAATCTGACAGGAAGCGAAGAGTTAACGCTCGTTAACCCGCCAATTAGAAGGTTTAGTTGAAGGCAGGGTTAAGTTTAGCGAGAGCAATATGCACGGGTCATAAGACGAGGTGTCATCCTGCTCTCAGCATTAAGGAGGGAGATGCTTCTCGTTGCTTCCCTGTTTGCAGTTATTTATCTTTTCCGCAAGAAAGTCGCGTCAGCGTAATTCTGAATGCCAATCTAAATCCAAGTAAAATTTTTCTCGTACTTCCAAACATTCCGAACGTTTGCGTTGTATATTTTCTAAGTCGTAAGTTCTTCATTAATATATCACAAGAATTTACATATTTATAAATGAGCTCTATTTCTGAAATAAGCCATCAATCTTATTGTATTCATTTTAAAAACGTTACACGGTTAGAGGAATTATAGAATTGTATTTCTTGTGTCTGACAGAATTTTGCTTATACGTGTGTTGAGAAATTAAAAATTTATTTGCTTTCATTTCATATCCATGTATGGATTGGCGTTTTTTACTTTGTTTAACCTTTATTTAACAGTCTTTCCATTTCATACTCTACTCCTAATACGAATATTTCTGTTCTCTTTTAACGTTTATTCGCGAGTGTCTACGTATTTTTCGCTTTTTCTTTTTAATATAGATAATTGTGCAGTTCGACATGGGGTTTAGACAGTGTCGTACACGGAAATTTCCGGTGTTCGTAATTGTCATTTTTCTCTTTATTTTTGCTTATCTCAGTTTCGCGTCTTGCGAGAGGCGGGGCGCGGGTGAGTCATCGCGTAGTTTGCCAGCGATTTATGAATGAAAATCCACGCACGTGTCGCGTGCACGTTGTCGTTTCTGTAGTGACGCGCCGCTACAATTATTCACGATGGCTCATAAACACATCGATTGTGCCTTGCACTCGTGCGAGATAGATCGATACCAGGAAAAAGGAGTGCATCGCCGAGTTGTAATGAGCTGCGCCGAAGGTTCGCCTTCACATTCCAGGAAGTCGAGCGTTTCGCCGCGCCAAGGAGGAAAACTTGTTCAAGGTTCAAAGTAGTTTTGTCTTTCTTTTAAAATACCAGGAGTAATCTCGATTAAATACGCTATTTTGGTACTGAATAGTAAAACTTGTTTTGTTACGAAATTCTTAGAAACTCCTTTTCATTATATTTTTCCTTCCTTTTAAAATTATCCGCGTGGAAATCAAATCCAGAGATTTATTCTAAATGCAGAGTATAAAAAAGACATAACTTTTGTATTCGAAGAAAAGAAGAATTTCCAACGTTTCGCATATCGATTTGATTGATTTATCGAAATTCTCGTTGCTTTCCTCGTTGCAACGCACACTTGGTGCGCTCGATTTGTTTTATGGCGTCGATTGCGAAAGAGGAAACGGCGCGTGTGTTGTGCCTCTTCTAAAGCAAAGTTATAAGGACTTTTTACGCGTAGCGAACCGGCGATCCGGTGTAATCGACCTCGAAAGGAGGTTGATTCTACAGAAAGATATCTTGCGTATGAATGACGTCAATTGGCTTAACACTTTCCCCCGAGAGAATGCTACGAGTGAGTTGGATCTCTTCGCGTAATCGGACGAGCTTTCTTACATTCTTGAAGAAGTGCTTCGAGAATTTCTTATCTTGCAAACTACCATCCGGATATGTTGAAGTAGCCATTGCAAATAATGCTTCGCTCTTAATGTGCATGTAATGGCCTATTCTATGTAATAAGATATAATTACTTGTTTGCATCTTAGACAAATTACCGTTTAAGTGCATTAGGAAAATGTAGTAGTATCAATAAATAATGGAACAATTTTTTTCCCGAACATATTTATGCGCGTTTATTACCTAGAATTCAGTCTTCTTGTTCTAACATTGTTTAATAACAAGATAATTTTATTTCGAATTAGAGATTGAATACATTGATTTCATTCTTCATTATATAGAGATTCTTTTATGAGAGCGAGAGAGAGAGTTGTGTTTATATTATTTAAAAATCCCTTTAATTCTCGATCGGAGTATTTGTCGCATAAATAAGATCTGAGAAGACAGAAGCCAGCGTGTTTCACACGGCGCGCCAACCCGAGCTATCGCTTACAGTCTTGCTCGGCGAGGCAATTTCTGCGATGCAAGGTCATAATGTCGTCGATAATACGTCGTCTATGTTAAGCGCGTCGCGATAATAACGCCTGCTAACTGCGCCTTGGTTTACCTGGGCCGCCGAGGAAGACGGCGGCGCGGCCGCGATTAACGTAATAATATTATTACCGTACCGGCGCGCATAATACACACACACATACACACGCCGGATTATGGTAAGCCGCGCTCATGCGTCATACGCTCGGGATTATATCTGCTTATAATAACGTCAACCGAAAGAGCCTGCCGTCTCTCTCTCGTCGTTCCTAGTACGAGCGAGTACCGCTTTAATATCGCGAGACCACGCGACTCGCGATACTAGCGAGATATTAGGAATACAAGCTAGAGATAAAACTCGCGGGCCATTAAGATGTATGATTTCAAATATTTTCAGGAAAACGTGAAAGTCTCAGATATAGGTGGCGCCCCCCCCCCCCCACGTATTATTTATATTTATCACTGAGACATTCAGAGAATTTAGAATGTTAATATAATAATATCATAAAGTCATTTGGAAATGCTAATATAATAATACAGGAAAGTCTCACGAAGCTAAACATCTAATTTCCAATAATTTAAAGTTAAACTTAAATTGTCTAGATATGAAAAGTCAAGAAATATAATTAATATTGTGGTTATTAACGTTGGCTATTTAAATGAATATAGTTTTTTTGTTTACCACAAATAAATGGTGGTGAAAATAACTAATATAACGCGCATATATGCGTTTGATATATTTCATACGTATTCCAACATTATCATTCACAATGTAGCGTTCTAAAGTTTCCAACGTCATGTTTCCTGCTCGGGCGGCGATTTATTAATGAATATCTAATGCGGTCGTTTCCACATAATAATCCGTCGCGTTGGAACGACCGGCCATTATTCGCTTTCTAATGGATTTCCCTTTGTACGTCACGAAAAACGCGATTTAAAAGGAGATAGGATCCGGATCCTTTGAAAGATCTGACGTTGCCGGATCGGCAGAGTTAACGCTCTCGCAGGGAAGAGGAATAGGTGAATCGAGGAGTCGGGGACCGCGGCGTGGACCGCGGGCCTATAATTCAAAGCGGGCTCTCTCGGGCATCATGATGGTATGATAAACTGGCCCGGCTATTCGGGGCGATGCGCTCGCGAGTTCGAGAGGTCGTAGAACCCTGCGGGCCCCTTTTTAAAGAGTGCGTTTATGACGCGTGGGATAAACGTATCCAATTTCGTGGAACTATTGTCCACGCTCGCGACAGATACGAAGGCCATAAAAACTACCAAGGCGACACAAAGGACCGACCTGTCCGGATATCATTAAATGGATTAATGTTAAAAACCGAATACACTTGTGACTTGAGATGAGTACAATACAGTGGAAATCTAATTATATTCAATTATGTCGCAGATGTGTCTAGAATTACAAATATTGGGCCTGTTCCTTTTCTCTGGACTGCTGCACCAGTGCACGAAGTTAAAATGAAACAAATATACTTTCTCTCGTTCTAACTTCGTGCAGCAGTGCAGCGAAAAAGAACAGGCCCTTTGAGCGTTATAATATTAGAATATTAGAAACAATGATAAACTTAATCGAAACTAAAATGCTCCGTAAAACGTTAAAAGAAATTTGCTTATTTTCTCGTTTATTTTTTCAATTTTTTACGTCTTATAATATATCTATAATTAATTTTTCTATTAAGAGAAAAATTAGTAGTAAAATATTTGCATAATAATCTTTTAACTTATAAAGTGAAATTATTAACTCAATGTTACTAATTTTAAAATTGGAAGTTTTATAACAAGATAAAAAATATGAATTTCAGTTACGGTTATTTCAGTTATATTAAAGAATGAAAATATATTAAAAATAAAAAATAATATATTAGAGAATGTTATGATAAATGTTGCGATTGTTAAAGTCGCATTTACCAAGAGTAATTAGCGCTTAAAGTCAAGCGACCGTTTGTGAGAGACAAAGGAGATAAAACTGACACGCTTGACTGGAGATACAAGAGCAAAGTAGGTTCCTAAGAAATCTGGGGTATAGAGAGAGAGAGAGAGAGAGATTTGATAAGAGGAAACAATGGATATATATTTATGATGCCTTCCTTGACGATAGTTCAAAATTAGGAAAGTTAACATTGCAAAATTCGAAATGTTCATGTTTAATTATTAAATGTGACCGTTTCCCGAGCCATATGACTTTTCGAAATAATGTAGGCAAATTTCACATGGCGTAGATAAAATTAGATGACTAATTAATTATATTTTTTACATTATTGTATAGAGAGAAAAAGGGAGGACGGCTAGTCGCGTCTCGGGGTCCAAGCTCGCATTATGTACGCGATTATGTAGGTATTCCTCTCCGAAGAGAGGCTGTCGAAGAGTGCAACCCGTCGGAAATGCCTTCGTGCTTGCGTCATTGGTCAGGAATTCACGGACCGTTGTGCCCTCAAAGTGTTTTCTCCTTCTACGTTGGAGGTCCTTTTTTTTATTTCACCTCTTTCGTCCTCAGGATATTTCCAAGAGCTTTTCATCGTAGTTCATTTTATCGAAGGATCGATGGGATTTCTTCTAAACAGCAACAAATAATTTTCTTTATACGCACAATTGCCGCGACAATTACTTTGTTTTCCAAATTTTGCTTAATTACTTTCTACAGATATCTTAGAAATTAAAATTAATATAATCTTGCAAGTGTAGTTGATATTTTTAGACGTTTAAAGATGAATTCTCTATAATTATTTATCGTGAAAATGTGATATTTGGCTATTTAGATTATTCCAAATTAATCTTATGAAATTATACCGGTTTCAATCATTCATTTCATTTACTGTTGCAACCCCGGTAATATTGTCGATAGTTTTTAATCTCGACTTTATTATCTGATGTAGCATGAGAAATAAGATCGCGAAATTAAGAATATCATAGAAAATGATAGACTGTAAAGTAATCTTGACAGATATTACGATAATTATAGTGTGATTTACTAATCGGCCAATTACTCTACATTCGCGCCGTTGGCGTCAGCGAATCCAATCGATCATCCTTGGTGAAAAGTGAGTGATCATGTAGCCTTGAACTAAAGCGTTTCAACAGACTTCTGTATCTTTATATTGAAGGATCGATTACACGCGTATTATTCTCGATAATGGGACGAGAATCATCACCAGAAACATAACATGCGTCAATTTTGTTATGCTAGATTTTTTAATTTTGAAAAGCATCCTCTTCCGTGAAAATATCTTATTCATATGATTATTTGACATATAAGGGTAGCTAGTTAGCATAAATGCATCGTTCTTGGAAGCACGACGATCAAGTTTGATTGTCACGTGTAGGAAGCGATTATATTCTTTGATGTAGACCATTTACTATCTAAGCAAATAACTAAATTTGCTACTTTTTTTTATTAAAATTAAAATTAGTTAATACAAGTATTATTCAAAATTAATAATTTGGTTTGACGACTTAATTGTTAGTAATGAATAAAATATGAGGTATATATATATAAACAGAAATAAAAAATACGTGTCTAGAGTTCTCACAATTGTAAATTATAAATTACAATATAAAACTACATGCAAAATTAGGAAATATTTTTTAGCTTTTTTTTGTATTAGCTGCAGTTCCCAAAATCTCTTGGGGCGTCTGTTTGACGAATTTATGATTGCTTAGGCGACACGACGAAACCTTGGCACGAGATTTCGTCGGCACATGTACAAGGCCATGGCATGCCGAGCAGAATTTCCAAAATTACGCCGAACATGCGACTCACTCTACAGTGTCGTTCACCTCCGATCATGACTTTGCAGCATCGCGCACTCGAGCAGCCTTTGTTCTCAAGTTTAGTGATAAAAACAGTTGGAGTGAACCACTCCAGTCTTATCTCGGTGTTTATTGAATACCCGCGGGCCAGTTCAAGGTACTTTGTTCGGCGTTACGTGAATGCTGAGTAGAACCGGCTCTGAGAGTTTATCGGAGAGAGACATTAGTTGTTTCAGTTTTGAGATTTTTATATATAATTTGCAGTTACAATTTTTATAGAAAGACTATCATCAATACTTGTACAATTTTTCTGACAAACTCGCTAAAAATGAGTCAATTACTCGCGTTTTTGAGCACAATTTAATAAAAAATATATATATGTCTAAAGAAGCTTTCGAGTTGCATCGTTACGATGGAAGGGCGGCGTGTGACCGACAACGAGTTACTGTTCTCAATGATAATCGTTAATCGAGACTCAGGAAAGGCCAGACTTCAGTTAAGCACCCTAGACACGGGTTCTCAAGAACTCATTGCGTTGAAATGATTTAAATGAGATTTAGAAAAGGGTTGATGTTATAGAATGAAGTTCTACTATCTGTTTATTCTAATATTATGCGGCATTTTTTTAAGTTATAATTTTTTCATTGTAGTTTCTATCACATAACTTGTTCGTATTAGTTACAAATGCAGTGTTAGTAAATTTATTTTTAATGCATTCTTCCAAAAAAAAAAAAAAAAAAACCAGCGAAACCCCTCTCGTGTATTTTGCAACTGTTGTGTAGTACATTGCCGTCCACAATTCCGCGCATAGTCCTTTCAAGTATAAACACGGCAACGAAGAAGACATAAAAATTGGTTATGTAACAATATGTATTTCACATCCGGTGACTATCGTCGAAATGTATTCGCGGAATGTTAGCCCCGGCCGACTACACAGGAAGTAGTCGGTGTATGTGACGCAACGATATCTCGCGTTCAATTTTGCATTTCTCAGTAAGATGATTCGTCGTGCCACGACGACCTGTGTGAATCATACCGCGCCACTGGCGCCAATCAGATGCCGGATATAAGCGGAGACCGTCGTCCTGATTGCGCGCGTTTTTCCACGGTTAAATCAAAACGGATCGGCGAGCAGCGGCTATCGCGATTTGGTAGCGACTTGAGCGCGCGACAACGAGAGGTCCCGATGAAGTCATCCCTCGTGTCCCCCATCGGTGCCGGTCGGCGCGCGCGACCCCCTCCCCCCCCTCGCGTCCCGAGGACTGTCTGGTGGCTGCGAGGCGCGAGGTCCTCTCGAGAGGAGGCCGAGCGCGGCCGGGAACGGCCGAAGCGGCGCGGCCGCGCGCGCGCGACCATGTGGCGGCGGCGCGATGACAGAAGCGCTGTCAGTGTCACTGCGACTGTCGTGCGACGTGGTCGTGCCGGTGGTGCTTTCCCAGCCGCGTTCGCCGCTGGGAATCTTGATCTCTCTTTTTTTTTTCCCTCCTATTTCTCCCTCTCTTTATCTCGCCTCGCTCCGGCTGTGTGGCGGCCTATCGAATTCACCGCAAGGTCGGCGGCGACGGTGGCGACGTTTCCTCGCGCGTGACGTCAAAAAAGACGATTGTCAGAAACGCACGCGTACGAAACGTGCCACGCTTCGTTTCTGTGAAAGGAAACGCGATCAGTTCAGGCTAGGCCGCTGGGACAGACCGCAGTTTCACGAACAGGCACGAGGTCGTCCGTTACGAGCTCTCCGTTTCGAGGTGAGTCGAAAAATCATTCCCATTTTAGGCTGTTGCGAAAAGAGCGGCGGCCGGTGTGTGTGCCTTGACGCCGCGCGTCCTTGCGCGGCTCCGCCATTAACTGCGCTCTTAGCAGCGCGCTGATAATGAATTTCGTTTGAAGCTCTCCGCTGTGATTTCACGGCGGTTCGCGCGATCGCCGCGAGTTCAATTCGAGTCCCCGCTTGTAATCCGACGACGAATTGTTTCGCTCGCAGGTGACGATTCCGCTTTTAATCGCCGCCATAATCGTTTACGATTCGACCGCAGGAAATTGTTGCGGATGTTGTGCCGTTGGGAAACCCCAAACGAGCCTCAGCATCGCTGTGCCGCGGCGAAAAATAATAATTATTGCGCACTTTTTTTCAGCGCGCTTATTATCGTCCCGCGCTGCTTCTCGCGCTTGTTTTTCTCCGCCGTTTGCACTTTAGACCCGGTACGATTTCGTGCACGTAACGTCGTGCTTTTTAGAGAATAATTAAATCGCACGTATTCCTGCCTTGACCATTCTTCACTCACAACTATCTCGTAAAATCTGCGCTTTGCTCACATAGGTAATTAACGGCAATGTTGCTCGTTGCAAAAAAAGAAATAACTCGTGCAACAATATACATCATTCCTCTAATTGATACCGAAGTATATACGTAACTTACACCAGCGTTACACTAGACCTAATAAACATCATGAACAGCGGCTGTCTTGCACGCTTTTAACGCGTTTCCAATCCAATTCTTTAGCCGTTGCATTAGTTTTCGAGAGTGGATAAATTATATTAAATTACACGCTGTCGCAATAATTGTTAAGCATGCGATTCCGCGATATCGTTTGCTGTCGATTTAAAAAAAATAAAATAACCGAGTGACGACATCGCCGCGCAGATTGACGTCACATCATGCTAGATAATCGCAGTGCATAATGGCATATCTTACACGCATCTGCTTGGCGAATCAGACGTTGCATTTTACTGAGCGGCACGATGCGAAATTGTCGCAACAGCTTAATTAACTCGAGAAAATTATTTCGGAGTAGATTGTCAGTCAGCTTTAAACTGAACGCTACGACAGGTCTCGCAATCACGTACTGCCATTTAGCCGGCGATCTTCCGGGAAATTCCAATCGCGTTCGCCGTCGGTATTTTTCCGAATATCGCGCCGACATAGCGCTCGCGCACAATTCCCTCCTGCGCCGAACTCGATAAAACAAAATAGACGTCGCGTTCGTTACGTAATACAATTAGTTCTCTCGCTTTAATGTCGCTTCTCGTTTTAATGACGCTTTTGTCAATCTCTCGACTCGTTGAAACAGTGATGGAACTCGTATTCTCCCCCACCGTTCACATTCTCTTTCAAATTGCATCTCAATTTTCGTCGCATGAAATCATTTTTCACTCCAAGTGCAATAACTTGGGTGTCTATCTGCAAACGCTGCACTTTCCGCGCGCGCGCAATATATATAGACGGGCGCGTCGTTGCGTTGCATTGGAAATACGCTACTCGCACATGCGCCCGTTATCATGTTTACATTCTTTGTTCTCGGCGTACGACACTGGCATCGACACGCTCAGCATCGTAGAAGGAAAACCGTCCTTTCAACTCGCGGAAACGCGCTATTAAACTTGTAACGTATGCGCGTGGACGTTATACGATCGAAATGATTAATCCCTCGTTAATTTTGAATTCTTCTGCCATTGATCACTGTCCACGGAAAGTCTAATGAATTCGCGTGAAGAGTTATGATATCCCAATACCGGGAATGTCTCTACGTGAGGCGAATTGAAAGTATACATGCATAATAAGGACGAAGTAAAACGGCAAATTACATATTCATGCTCCGTTTGTCAATTATTTCCATTGAGAGCTTACGAGCGAGTTGTGAAATCGGGTATTAAGAAGGCATCGGGTCTTGCGAGCGGAAGCGTTAAAAACAGCAAAAATGGAAGTAAAAGATAGAGGTTTCTTTGTTATCCAAGGTTGCGCTCTTGCGGCCGCGGTAGTTGCGGCTTTCAACCGCGCTTTTTCCGGCGATCGCATACAACACGCTATTCTGACGTAGCTGCGTTATTATTTACCGCGTAATAATATCCAGTGGCATAATTATCCGCGTGTGCGAAGGGCAGTAAAAAGAGAAAAAAAAGAGAAAAAAAATGCGCTAGAGCGCACAAATAAATATTACGCGGTGCTCGCTCGATGTCGATTTATTCGTTTACTGTTCGTTGCGTAATCGCGCGTTGCATTACATAAAAATAAATGTAATCTTCAGCCACGAACGTGATCCGATAAAAAAAAGTGATCCAATGACGAAGACTGGTTTATGCCTAGAATTACTCCAATCTTTTCGTTACAACTAATTAAATTGTTGAAAAAAATATCGTGATATTTTATATACATAGTGATTTCATGTAGAGGAAAACGAAATTTGAAAATGACAATTAAGAATAATGTGAAAATTAAAATATGACATTAAAAACAATAAAATTAAAAAAAAAATCATAAAAGTGGAACGTATCGAACTATTTTAAAGAGTCGTAAAAGATGTTGAAAGCTTGTTTTCCTTTCTCATCTGACCTGAAGAATTCCGAATGCCGCTAAAGATTTACACACTTCATTAAATTTTTTCTACTAACGTCATGGGTACGGCAATCTTTTCACCCACAATGATCGGTTACAGCGTTGTGTGTTTAGTGTTGGCGAAACCTGTGACAGGCTCGGCTGGTCAAACACGCGGATTGTTTATCATAACCTGGTTACCACGTGTTTTCATATCAAGAGGCGAGATAAGCCTGGTTTTGAATGTCCATACCGTGTTTATAGAGCCTCCCTTTTTAAATGATACAAAGGCGAACAGGTTTTAACGAGATACGTTGACTTCCTGATACAAGAGGAATGCGAGCTTTGAAAAAAAGAATTCTATGTAATAATTTATCTTACAATTCCATGATAATTTATCTACAACATCGATATATTGATTTTTGTGGTCTATCGCATAATTTAATTTGTCTGCTCAGAGCAGGCTTAATTTTTTAATTTTACATTCTTAACAGCTCTTAATTATATCCAAATAATTATATTCATATAATTTTATTTATTTTTCGGCATCTTTTTTTTTGGTATTTTTTTGGTAAAGATGTTTGTCGTCGGAAATAGCAGTCTGAAATATTTCTAAAATAAAACCAGCTATCGTCGTGGCGCCACATCAGCTTCTTAACGACGCGATACGAGGAAGCCGCATCCTGGAAATGTCCAGCGAGATAGACAAACAACTCCATCCAGCATGACGCGACCGTTTTGAGCTTCTCTCGCCAGTTTCTTCAGTATATTAAAAACAACGTATAAATTACAATAAAAGAGAAAAAAGTATATTAAAAATAAATTTATATTTTTTATTTATACTTTTTTTTTAATAAGACATCAATTCTCTAAGAATATATTAAAGCTGATGATTTAAAGATCTATTTGATCTATGATTAAAGATCTACAATTGCTCTATTTTTTTTAATCGACTTGATAATTATTTGAACGAGATAATCAATTTGAAGCAATTTTTTTTCTGTATTTTAATGCGAAAGTATGCGAATGATGCGTCGGTCATTAATTCACGCCTCTTCTGATATCTCGAAATTGAAGCGTTACACGCTTGAGATGGTCGGTGGCGGGAGACCTTTTGGCTCGAGTCCAAGTCGACAAATCCGCGAGTACCGGCGTCGACGACAAACGATCCTACACAGGTGTTAAACTTAGAACTCGAACTAATTAAAGCCCTCCAGACGGCGAGCGGCCGCGTAACAGGGAATTTCGCGCGTACTGGGAAAACCACTGATCGGGAGCAAAGTCACCGTCTCGCCGATTCATTTTTTTTTTACGGGATTTCCATAGCTGTAGATTACATAAATAATCGAAACTTTTGTTGTTACGCGTCAGATAGTATGATTGTGTGTCATTAAAATGCGTATACAATTCTAAATCTAAATGTAACTTAGAATCTCACGAAAAATTAATAAATAATTAAATTTATTTTTAAACAGCTCTTACATTAATATCTTATTCTCTATCCGTAATCTAATTCCAATTGCGTCGATTATCTTTTAGAAACTATCCAGGAGTGTGTAAGCGCGAGGATTTTTTTAGCGGTCAATGGTCCACGCACGTGAGACTAACGAAGCTGCGAAATGTTATTTCTCCTCACGCTTCTCTCTCTCTCTTTCTCTCTCTCTCTTTCTGCCTCGTCGCGTACATCGCAGAGCGCATATACTCAAAATTCGAAGGTTATTTTTAGGACAAGTTTCGTCGTCGCGTAAGGCCACGATGAGCGGCGTCGGCGTCGCTCGCTCAGTGTTAAAGAGGCGTCGGTGGAGGACGCAGTGGTGACGACGAACTCTCCGACAAGTGTAGAGAAACGAGCGCACGAGGGTGGTGCGGTTGTAAAGGAAGGGGGTGCGAAGCGAGGGAGGAACGAAAGCGCACACCGACGCCCGAACGATCTTCCTACGAACGAACGATCGACTGAGATATATCATTTATTCTTCATTACTTATTTCCGCTTTCCCGATCCCGTTTTTTTATCCCTTTCCCCTTTCCCGCTCCCCTTCCTCGACTTCCCGTACGCGTTATCTCTCGTACTATCTCACCGTCATATTTTCGACGACGAACAAACGAACACTGAACGAAATAACCGATCCCTCGAGCTATGGCAGCCACCGCCATGGACCCGGTCGACATTGCGAACATACTCGCGCAGGAGTTGCTTTATCAGCAGGTAATTGTGAAAGCCATCTCCCGAGCGCGAAATCTCCAAATATCTTTACAAAGTAAAGCATTGGTGTAATTCGTTGTGCAAATGCTCGAAAGATAAGCAGCGAAGCGCATTGTTTTAGAACAGATACATTAGATAATCAGCTGTTAACATGTGGAATCTAATTCCATGAAACATTTTGCCTAGTCTTGCGATAATATATCTTGACATAACTTTTCATACAACAATGAAAAGCTAATCAATTTTAAACGAATGCAACGATAAATGACATGATTTTCATTTATTCTAAATTTTTGGGGATGAACAAATAGATTAGAAGTTAATTGTTTTATTTTTCTAAGAAAAAAAGTCTCATTACACTGAGAGAAAAATATAGATATTTTGGCCTCAACCACAATTTTATAACATTTCTAACGATTAATAATTATGGTTAATATAATGATGCATATAGTTAAGTTAATCATATTTCGTGTTAGAAATATTATAAAATTGAGATCAAAAGTAACTATATTTTTCTCTCAGTGTAACAAATATCTTTTCTATTATCTAATATCATTCTCTGATCACGTTACGGGCGAGAAGGAAATTGAAAAATATTTACCGCACACGTTGACGATGCCGTATAAAATCCGATGTGGATACATTTTGACGGGAGCGATATTCGATCTCATTGTGATCGCGTGGCGCGAATAAAGTGGCTCTTTGTCGACTGGGAAAGGGCCCCGAAGAGGCGAGGAGGAGGAAGAGGTCTCTCGGAGAGAGACGATCGTTTCTGATCTGAAAATAAACGCGACGGCTGGCGCGCTTTCGCAGCGCGATGAGAGAGCGCTTCATTCACGGTGCTCGATTAATTTGCGATCGCGAATCGTCGATCGCACGGCGCCGAAGCTTTCGCCGTCCACGAACGTCGATCCGTCACGGTTCGTTCAATCGCGAGCGAACGAGGCAAAGCGGACTAATTCGCGCAATTCCTGTGAACTTGAAGGAGAGAAAGCTCGCCTTGGAGCGAGCGAGCGAGCGAACGCGCGCGAACGTTCGGCTTATGCGGGATGATGATTGCGATGCGAACGAGCGGGGAATTGTGCAACATTGTGCAATATCGTTGGAAGTTCCACCCGCCACGGTGAAACTATCGCAAGTGCACCGAGAAACCGTTTATGCCCCGACCATTTGATTAATAAGCTTGGCAGGAATCGTCGTGAAACACGATGATCCAATTTGTCGATTTATCGTCGCTTCTGAGACGAATTCGATTATTTAATAGCTGGACTTTAATATTCGGTATCAATCCGACATCTGCAATTATCTTAGCTGTTCCGATCAATTTACAAGACACGTTAAATTTCTGTTTCATTGTGCGGAGATTTTCCCTTAAGCCCGGCTAAGGAGGACTCGACAAAATTGCAAGTCGCTTTAATCATTATTAGATCTGCGCACGCGAAGGCCATTAATCTGTACATTGCGACGTTTCCAACAAATATCGCTACGCCGACGTTGGCACGGTTGCAAATGATGGTAGCGATGGTTATTCGAATATATTTAGTTCTCATTAGTTTATTAAATGTAAGAAAATATTGGTTTTCACATTTTCCAAAGTTATGCGTGTAACAAGCGATATGGTGGGATAAAAACTCGGCGTACTGAATTTTTAACCTCCAACGTACACACAATACATCCATAACCGAAATTCGTATTCCGATAGGAGCAGCTGCATGCCCTACAAACCGCGTCTCGATTGATTTATATCTCGACCGCCGTATAAGCGCACAATATCTCGGCCGCGATAGCACAGCGCGAGTGGTCGCGAGCGCGTGCTTTCTGGGTTCGATCGCATAATTAAGTCTATCGTCCTCGCTCTGGAAGCCACGTTCTACGCGAGGATCTATTTTCCGCGGTGTAGAATTACACGAGTGGTGGTGCGACGTGGACGCGCCTCCTCGCTAGCTCGCCTCTTCGTTCTTGCGCATTTCGGAGCGGGAACGAGACCGCGGCTTATTATCTGGATACGCATTTCACAATGATTCCTGGTGGCTGATATCGCCCTTTGTTCGTTCGTAGCTCGCAACGCGCGCGCGCGTTCAGGGCAGATTAGAGAGAACAGCGAACACATATTTATTTATAGAATCGCGGACCGCGCGCGCGCGCGCGCGCCCGTTGTACGTGTCCGGCATACGTGTGCGTGCGGCTGTGCGTGTGTCGTGCCGTCGCACGTGTGCGCACATGTGTGGAGGAGAGCAAGCGAGCGAGCAAACCGCATCGCAAAACGGAAGACGCGCGTGCATGCCAACAGCCGTCGGCTTTGTGAAAAAAGCGCGACGTCGCGCGCGCTCGTTTTTGCTCCATCTTGGAGGAGGAAATTCTGTTGAAACGTGGATAGATAGCGATTCGCGTAATTCGCTGCGAATAAATGAGGCCTTTTTTTTTTCTTTCATTACAATTCCGCGGCGGCGTTGCAACGAATATTAGCGTTATCATAGTTGATCTAAATTACTGCCGCAAAATGCACTTTTTGCAGTTTTTGCAAGCAATTTCGAGCAAACTGCTTCGTAAAAGAACTTTACTAGGGCATATTTTTTTTCCATTATTATGTTTTAATATTCGCACATGTCTGCTTGATGGCTTCCGAATTGAAGTTTTATTAAAGTATAATTTGTAAGATTTATTTGTGTTCTTCGTAAAAATCACTTTTTATGAATTTAATTTTATAATTTGAAGAACCTTGGCATTGTTAACGCGCCTTGTAAATTTAGATAAAGGCAATTTAAAAAAAAGGCACGAATACTATTTTTTTTCTCTATTTATACAGGTATATACAGTTTTGTCACGCGATGTACACGAAGTATTGAAATACGCTCGAACAAAGCTGCCAAAGGGGGGGACCGTCGCGCGTGGTGTGCGAATGTGATTCACGTTCGGGCAAGAGAAGACTTGTCGACGCTATGATGCACGCGCATATAATGACTCGTTCGAACGAGTGATGTTTGAATGATCCCGCGACAAACAATGCAGAGTAAGGTGAACGGCCCGAAGGCCGTCGAGAACGGTCGGAAGCCGTCAGTTCGGCGATAGTCGTAAATAAAAAGCCATCTCTCTCTCTCTCTCTGCCAGTATGTCTTTTAAATATCATTTCTAAATATTTCTATCAATTCTCTTTTTATTTTCTACAAATTTCTTTTTTACAATTTCTTTATTTTCGGATTGAAAACTAGACGATTTCAGGTTTCCCAGTTTGTACCCCACTGTTGCTCCGGTCTCGTTAAAAATTACTGTTATCCTGTCGAATGCCACTCCTATCGATCTCGTTGCATGACGTTTTCACCGTTTCCGTTTTCGGCGGAAAGCAAATAGCGTCCCGATAAGCCGAATTCGCTCTCGAGTCGAGATTCATCTTCCGATAATAACTCGGTCAACGCGAAGTAACGGAATCCATTCCTGCGATCGTAAACTCTCCGCGGTGTCGAATAGTAAAATACCCGCGCTGCAATAAATTAAGATCGTGATCCGCAGAGATTGAGACAGTTGATTAAGAGCTAAAAAAGCTTGGAATAAAAAATAATACTTTGACGATTTTAATTGGTAAAAAGTTTTGCTATGATAATTAATAAGATTCGATAGCGCGTAGTAACATAAATCATAAGCGAAAATCGTAATTATAATCGTGAAGTAATACGATTATTCAAATTACATTGCACCTTATCACTCGCAGAGCCGATAAAAGTTGATCTTTAAAAAATAAAAATGCGCAGTTCCATTAAGCATATAAAATTGTAATTAATAAACAATATATAATTATATATATCATAATTGCATAAGATTTGTAATTCCATTTTTTTTGCTACAAAAAATTTGTTTTAAAAAATTAATCAAAATCAATTCTTTCGAATCGTACAACAATTCCTTTTGCGCGCTAATGATCTAATAAATAATGGAATATCACTGATATTCCATTATTACCGGGATAGAGAAGCGGACAGTACGATTTCAAGTGATCGATCGATCAATCGCTCCGAGCAATCTCTATAAATTTCCAGGATTACCTTCGGCACTTTCTCGCACAGGATCGGAATTCCAGTGACCGTGACGCCGCTAACGCGCACGGACACGATTCGGTAACGCCTAAGTTTAACGCTCCGGACATTCCTGAGGTTCCCCGCGCGATGGTTCGCGATGGGCGAGAGAGAAGAAGCATGGTCGGTGGGTGGCCAAACGACGACGGCCGAAATCGGCGAAGCCGTTCCGAGCTGCGCTAAGTAATTTTAGCGATGACACTTAAAACGCCTGCCTACGGTATTTTCCCTCCTTCCCGGCTCGCAGCGTGATCTCGTCAAAGGAGATGCATCAATCGATAATACATGTATATGTTGATGCAAAACAATTTTTTTTTTTAACATGATTATTTTGCCTTGCCTTTGAAACACGCAAGAAAACGTGATTACGAAAACTTACAGATTGAAACGTTTCTCATATCATTGCTTATCTCTGTCTAACTTACATATCTATGCATACGTCCACAGCTTATGGTTTACTTAGCCCATTTATCTCCTTTGTGATTACGAAAGTTTATATCAAAATATAAACGTGAAACATTGTTATTGTTGTTTCACGTGCTATTTAATTGATTAAAATTACAATTGATTAGATATACAAATAGGAGATAGGAGGTGGAGAATTGAATAGATAGACAAGTAGGAGACAATTGCTTTTCTTCAATTAAAATTTAAAAAATTAAAGTCCATTTCTACTACGGCAGATTAACTTTAATCTCGATTTAACTTACTTTTCACTTTTTTCTAATTGTAAAAAAAGATAGAAAGTAAGTTGAACCAAAATTAAAGTTAATCTGCATCGATAGAAATGGACATAAATTGATTATAAATTTAATTCACGCAAATATTAGACTACCAAGATCCAACTCGGACCATATATATCTTTCTCTTCCCTTATTTGATTGTAAAACAAAGCCTTTGAAAATGGAAGAGGTGCCCCTCATTGTAAATATGTGTATACATCATAAATTTAGTCCCGTGCCCCGTCGCGACGGTTCGACGTTTCTCATCGCGAGGCGAAGACGACGACGGCGGCGGCGGCGGCGGCGGCCTTCGTTAAACGGAGGATTCGTAATTTTAGAAATGATAGCGAGCCGCGCGGCACGTCTTCTCTCCCGCGCGAGAGTGCCGAAGGACGCCGCGGGGCTTCTCTTTTCCTTCCCGCGTCCTTTTGTGTTTTCTGGGAAACGCGCAGCGCGTATAGATTACGTCCCCGATGGCTGGCGATTGGCGGCGCGATAATGGCGCGCGAGGTTGTCGCTACGTGAGCTGCGATTCGAGGTGCTCGTTAATACCGTCGTAGTTGGGGAGAGAACCGACAGGCTCGTAGAGACTCCGTCTCTCTCTCTCTCTCTCTCTCTCTCTCGCGCGCGCGCGCGCGGTGAAATCGCGTTCGAGTGACCGCGAATCTTTTTTATCGTCTCGCCGCCGCATGGAAACGACGTTTTTAATTCGATGCGAATTACAGTATTGCGCAATGTTATAACGCACGTGTACCGTCGCGCCAGCGCGGCGTTTGTAAATTGCCGCCGGGGACTCGGTGACGCGGGACGCGAGGGAGAGACACGCGAATATCTTCACGAATTAAATCGCAAGGCGCGTAATCGTCGTAATTTCAATAACGACGCGCGGAATCGTAACTCCGAACGGATCTATCCATCTATCTGGTTGGCATGATGATACGTTATCGGCTATTGGATCATGGATATTTTTATCGAGCCATCTTGGAGATTACCTGATATCGGGCCTGAAAAGTCGAAGATAACGCCGATACCACGCCTACGTTGGCGGCAGTTTCTTTCCTGCGAAAGAACACGCCGCAGAAAATTTTGACGCCAGGTCGAGTCGTTCATCATTTTCCGCGTTTCCAGACGAAGCTGGAACGCCAGAGAGAAAGAAGTAAACAGTTAACTTTTATCGATCCTCGTATAAACTCCTCGCACAATTTTTCGTTAATCTCGCCACTGATACTTTAGTATAGAAATCCAAATTCTATTCGCTTCTCGTTTATAATTGTAAAGCTATAAACATGACTTAAAAGTGATTTCTGTGAATTTCAATTAAAACGGTCCATCATCTTTGTGTTGCAGCTGGTATCTCTGGACGGATTGCACAGCGGAGTGCCGACCAGGACGACGCCGACGCTGACGCCGACCACCCTCCGCAGCATCGAGCAGACGTTCCTGGAGCTGACGAGCGAGTCGGCGTCGCACAGTCGCGAGGCCGGCTTCGTGCCGCCGCTGGTCGAACCGTCGCAGCCGACCCCGGCACAGACGCAGAACACAACGGCGATACATCTTGCGGCGCCGACGACCACCCTTATCGAGAACCAGCAGCAAACACAGCCGCAACAGCAGCAGCAGCAACAACAACAACAGCAGCAGCCAGTTAGACGCAATATGGGTGGCAGGCGGCCCACCAGAACGATCGGGATGAGCCCCGAGGAGGAGGAGAGGCGACAGATCCGACGCGAGAGGAATAAGATGGCAGCAGCTAGATGCCGTAAGCGAAGAATGGATCACACCAATGCCCTACTCGAAGTAAGTACATACGCGAATTATGGACACAATGTATTAATATATGTATAATGGTTTGATGAATAAGAAAGAATCTCAGTCTCATTCGTAGAGGAGATAGAAACTTCATTATACATCTCCAATCTATGAAAAGTCATGACTTCTCGCAAAGAAAATAGAAAAGAATTCATTACTATGTGACATGTTTTTTGCAGGAAACCGAGGGCTTGGAACAGAAGAAACAAAACTTGCAGGAGGAGATCGAGCAATTGAAGCAGGTCAAAGAGGAGCTGGAATATATTTTAGACGCCCACAAATCGGTCTGTTGCCGTTCACTACGCTCCTCGTCTCCGCTGGATATAAAGCCCGTGATAAAGAACGATATTTCGGTCGAGGATCAATTTGCTGCCGAAGCTGTAAAGGGCGACACGACGGTAGCTGCTGCGATGAGACCGAATAGACCTAATTCGTTGCCGGTCGGATTGGACAACAATAACAGACTGAATTCCCTGACGATGTTTGCGGAGCCGAAAGAGAGACCGGACACACTCGCTTTCAAGACGGTGGAGACCCCGGCTTTTATGAAGCCGTCGATGGATGTAGCCGGTATGCCGATTACCACTCCGACCAGCGGCATACCGTTTAACTTTGAGTCTCTAATGGAAGGCGGTACCGGTCTCACCCCGGTCTCGACGCCCCTGATACCGTCGTGCTCGACGCAACAGAGAAGCAATCTGTCTGCTGTGGATCTCAGCTCCCCGGATGCGAATCCTCCGAAGCTAGTGAGCTTGTGACGCCACGATGACATGGTGGAGCACGGGTCCAACGAGGAGAACGATCCCGAATGAGAACCGGGAATACCATGACGCGAAGAATTTCTACAAGAGGGAGCAGAAGTATTATGCGCGTGCTCTTTACAACGAAATTTTTAATCGCTCTTAAAAGCTCTTTCACGCGATTTTGCTTTTATCAATAGTTGGCGCTTTTTCTCTTCAAACGTATCTTTTTTTCAAAAACT
Source organism: Tetramorium alpestre (assembly GCA_021460005.1). Taxonomy (NCBI): domain Eukaryota; kingdom Metazoa; phylum Arthropoda; class Insecta; order Hymenoptera; family Formicidae; genus Tetramorium; species Tetramorium alpestre. Next base: position 658,839 of record JAJVSH010000021.1, on the reverse strand, counting down.
CAACTTGTGCTGTACGTTGAAAAAAAAAAATTGATTGTGTTTAGATTCTGGTCTGCGAATATATATACATATTTGAGTCTCAGTATTTCCCTATTCGTAGACGAATCTTGTCAATCTAAAATTTTAAATTATGACTTTGCATATATATGCTGAAATAACTTGCTGTTCTTACAAACATACGTCGTAGAGAAAAAAAGAAGAAAATATGTTTGAAGATAAAAAGCGACAGCTGTTTGCGCCTTAAAGGAAATTGTCGCAGATATGAGCAATAATGTCTGCACACAAGTGATATAAGTATATTTAACGTTTAAAATAACGAATTAGTAATAATGAATGTAAGATTTGTCATTTTGTAAGCGATTCAATGAGACACGTGGAATTTTATACTATAATTCTATATTGTAAAAATAAAAATTTAAGATAAAACAAGATTAAGCTCAAACTTCTAAGTATATTAAGTCTTAAGAGCTCTTGAATTGCGCTTAAGATTAATCAACAGCAGTTTGCATAATTCAAATGTGTATTTAATATTATACAATATTAAATATATAGGCGGATAAATAATATTACACGAATGCGAGAATTCCTCTTTTTTTTCCAACATCTTTAAAAAGAAAATCTCGTTTTCGTGTTATTTACATTGGTATAGATTTTTATATGCGACTGTCGTTTTTCCAGTCTCATGTGACATAACATTTATAATCCCTCCATATAATATATAAATATATATATATACCACAATATATATATATTTTACGACGTATGACATTTTTGCATGATCTTAAGCAATATTAATATATTTATGCGCGACTGCTGATTATGATGCATGGAAGCCGTAATGATTTTCTGATAGATTTTTGTGCTCTGCGAATGAATTACCAACAGCTTTCCGTATCATATTTGGTGGTCGCTATTGAGAATTATATATGGAGATTGTAACGCACCAATGATAATGTTGCAATATATTTTGATTAGATTGAGTCAATAAAACAAAGTAAAATTGTACTTTCGATAATATTATCTCCTTGTTCATTGCTTCATACTATTCATTTTAGAAGCCTCTAATTTTTTCGATTGCTTCCTCCTCATTGCTAGGGGTCATTAGTTGATAGTGACTAAATTCCAATGAAAACGTTGCATTGCCCGATGTGATGATTCTCAGTGTTGTTGAGTATCCCAATAATTCTGATAGTGGCGCGAGAGTTTTGATCACCTACGAAATGAAACATGAATCTAGTCTTAATTCATCAAATAATAAAATAGTTGCAATTTATTGCAAATAAGGAAACGTAATGTATTCACCTTATTATTGCCACGCATATCAATGTGTTGTATTACCGCTCGTCTACGAGTAAGATCAGCATTGATGTTCGGTGAATATTCTTCTGGTGCAACAATTTCCAATCGCATCATGGGTTCTAGTAACATGCTATTTCCATTTTGGAGTAACTGCACATATAAAATATAATCGTTTAAATACTTGAAATCGGTATTTTTATATCAATAAACAGGTAAAATTAATTTTCGTATTACATAATGTGATATAATGAATTCATAATCAGGATTGTGAATATCAAATAATACATTATTTTAATATATTTTAATTAAAAGAATTTATGTATTTAAAATATGTATATATACCTACTTTTCGAACGCATTGCAAGGCAGCAGCAGAAATAATGGTATCCGAAGTACTGCGTGCTACCTCCAACCAGTGAAGCTTGACGCCAACATTAATCACCGGACAACTTAATTTTATACCATGCAATAATGCGGCATTCACGCCGTTTTTAATCGCATTCATCGCTCGCGGATGAATATTATCGATATTCGAAGCATTTTCTGGAGATTTGTCCAGAAGCAGTTTCGTTTTTCCCTCGTAATTAGGTATTAAGGACATAGTGATAGTAACTCTGTGCAACGTTTGGCCTACTTTGTGCTCTATTGATAGCGTATCTTTGACGGCATCCTGAATCGTTTCCTTATAAGCTATTTGCAAGGGACCCAGATCCACGTCAATGTTATACTCGGTCTTAATTCTTTGCTTAATGATATCTATGTGTAGTTCTCCCATCCCCCCGAGAACGATCTGTTCCGTCTCTGGATCGTTCTTCACCTGCAAGCTAGGGTCCTCCCGCTGCAGTTCCTGAAGAGCCGTGTCCAGCGCGGATTCCGCTGAGAGAGAGGGCGGTTCTATGGAACAGAAGAAAACGGGATCGAGCAAGTTCACTCCGGATGCAAAGAAATTGTTCACATATTCCAGTTGGTTCTGATTCTCCTTCAGCATAGACTGCTTGGCACGGTTAGCTACAGATGTGCTCGTCGTTACTAAGTCGCCCGTGATAGTACCCTTCAGCCCACTTACAGCCGCGATATTGCCGTAACTCACTTCGGTCACCTCCTCATAATCGTCGGCGCAGGCGATGTATAGACGGGTACACTGCTCGCTTTGCTCGCGTGTCACATTGTATAGCCTCTGATTTTTCTTCATATTGCCGGAATAGATTCTGAAAAATGTAATTGGTCCCCTCTGCTTATCGTGAACAATCTTGAAGACTCTGGCTGCCAGATTGTTTTCGAAATGTCGATACGGATTCAATTGATCTATTCTCATCGGTGACGGTAGATAAAGAATGACGCTGTCCATTAAAGGCTGTACTCCGATGTTCTTGTAGGAACTTCCCAACGTTATCGGCACACCTTTTCTATTCATGGTGACTCTGCGTAAAGACTCGACCAACATTTGTGGCTGTACATCATCCAGAGACTCTTGCTCTATAATAACATCTGCCAGTTTGTCGTCCAAGCCTGATAGTTTATCAACCAATAGTCGTCGTTTCTCACTGGCAGCGTCCCACAGTTTTCCGTCGTCGCTTTCAGTTATCTTTGCCTTCATTAATTTCATACCTTGATGTTTTTTATCGAATGTTAATTTTTCCATAGTTATCACATTTACAATACCTTCCAAGACTCCTGCATTCATCATGGGGATCTGTATCGGTAATGTTTCTACGTTTAATTTAGATTCGATAGATCGTAAATTCATATCAAAGTCCGCGTCCGCTCTGTCCATTTTGTTAATATAGATTATCCGGGGGATGTTATATCTGTCCGCTTGTCTGGAAACTGTTAGCGTCTGAGCTTCCACGCCGGCCGTACCGTCCAGAACTACAATCGCGCCGTCTAATATCTGCAAAGTCTGCTCGACTTCCATAGTAAAATCGATATGACCGGGGGTGTCTATTAAATTGAAGCGATAGTCTTTCCAATTGAACGTGACAGCAGCTGAGGTGATCGTTATTCCTCGCTGACGTTCTTGCTCCATATAATCGGTCACTGTGTTGCCGTGATGAACTTCTCCCATATTTTTAATGAGGCCCGAATAATATAGCATCCTTTCAGTTGTGGTCGTTTTTCCTAAGGAAAAATATATTTAAATAGAAATATATTTTATATGGTCAAGCTGAATTTTTGTACTTGATAGGTAATACTTTTGCGTGAATTTATATACATTTAAAAGTGATACTAACCAGCATCAATGTGTGCCAGTATGCCAATGTTGCGTATCCTTTCGATTGCATACTCTTTAGTTTTAGATACTTCTGGGAGAGAGGCATTTTTGTGTATATATCGCGTGCGCAATTTACACCACGACGTCTTTAAGAAATTGTGCTTCAGCATCCTTCTGTTTGCAAAATGCGTTTTTCAAACAATCAAACAGTTCTTTTCATTGTCTTTCCCTAATTAGATATAATATTATTCTTTCATTTTTTGTCTTTCAAACTACTTTGTTTTATTATTTATTTTTAAGAAAGAGCAAAATGTGGCAGTTTTTCAAATAGTCAAACAGTCCTGTACTTTTCACTGTCTGTTCCTTTTTTTTTATTTAGATTTTATTTAGATTTTTTTTATTTAGATAGTGATAGACAGTGAATATCACTCTTTCATTTTTTTCTTGTCTTTTAAATTCCTTTGTTTTATTTTTATTTTTTAAAAAAGATTTTGAAGAGATCAATATTATTGCGATACAATTGCATTTGATATTACACAATATAAGTGTTATTAATCATGTAGGAGTTTTTATTGAAGATTTATGCAATATATTGTCAATGAAAAGTTTGTTGAAATATATTGTGCACGAATCTTCAATATAATCCTTATACGATCAACAATATTGAGCAATATCAAATATTATACAGTAATATCAAATATTGACCATGTAGGGTCCGCTTTAAAAATATCAAGTTTACTTCCACTTGATTTTCATAAAAATACATTCAATCGATTGTGTTTTTATATAAAAGTGAAGATTTGAAAAACAAAAATTGTCGCTCGTAATTCTAAAAGCAGAAATTAAGCTCTAAAGTTGACGTGTTTAAAGGTTAGGAAATCTATCAATGAAAATAAAAGCCGGTATTCAGTCTGTTCTCATATTTGAGACCGTCTTAAATACGAACTTAATATATTTTCAACCAATCACAGAGCTGTATTAGCATTTTAAGATATTTTGAAATAAGAACGAACTATTCCTTCTTGATGAGTTTTGGAACGCACTGCGCGTGATTGTCAAGATAGGTTCTGTTCGGTGTAGATCCGCTTAAGCGATCATCTGTTCGCGCTCCGAGCTCCGATCCGGGACTGGCAAGAAGTTTCGTTGAGTCCTTCGTCAGCCGTGCATACCGGGGGTCAAGTTTCTCGCTCATTCGGCTCGCACGTTTATTTTGCACAGCGCACTTCGCCGAGAAACGTGCGGAGAATCGAGATTATTGGCCGTGATTGCGATCGGTCGGTTGCACGTGCGAGTCACCGAGGGTGATATTTCTTACTAAAAGGAAAGAACGCGTGGCAGAGCCCGAGCCGGCCTGATTATGTGTGCGAAAATGGCATTTCAGCATCAGCCGGGGACCGCGATGGAGTGCCTGAGTGTGTGTATCTTTAGAATCTGTCATACACTTGTTATTCACGATACACGCCCTTTACCGCTACATAGACTAGAGCGGTTGAGTGAAAAATAAAACGTAAAAGCTCCGATGATTAAATATAAATTAAAATATACAGGAGCAGAAAAACCAATAGATGTAAATAAAAGTTTTAATTTTTTTTTGCTAGAATAGGATATAGTACAATATAGTAAGTCATCTCTTTCATTTATTTAATTATATATTAATAAATATTCATAATAGTGAAGAGTTTGTGCCACAATAATAAAAGAAATCTAAATAAATAGAACTCATCTATGTTGCATTTGTTAGAGTAGATTAAATATTTTGTTATGATGTTTTGATCAAGGATGATTGTTCCCTTTAAAAGAAATATAATATTGCAGAAAAAATTACTGCAAAATTGATACCAAATCTTTTTTACATTTGTTGTTATTCGTCATTTCCATTAGATATACTATATAAATATATATTTATTGATTTGCTACAGATACCAATTACATTACACAAAGAGACAGAGATCAATGAAAACGGCGAGGAAGTGATGAAATGTGGATTTAAAATTGGTGGTGGCATTGATCAAGATTTTACAAAAAGTCCACAGGGTTATACAGATAATGTAAGACAATTGTATTAAGCTTTAAAACATACCGTTCTTATCATAATCTGTACAATTTAAAGATAACATGAGAAAATTCATAGACTTATTATTTCTTTTTTAGGGGATATATGTAACGGAAGTACACGACGGGTCACCAGCGGCAAAAAGTGGTCTTAGAATGCATGATAAAATTTTACAATGTAATGGATATGACTTTACAATGGTAACTCACAAGAAAGCGGTTTCTTATATAAGAAAGCATCCAGTATTAAATCTTTTAGTAGCCCGTAAAGGTGTTACCAGTACTTAAAAATATGCCAAATGAGATTTTTTATTGATAAATATTTATTTCATATTAAATACTTTAAGGAGGTTTGCGTATCCATTGTATTTTTATTCTGCCAAATATTACAGTAGGTATTAGCAACCTCTATCTATTAATATGTAGAAATTAGTTCAGAATATATAAAACGATGTTAAATCATGGGACTGAAAAAGTTAAGATTTCTCTGTTTATTTTAAAACTGAGAACAAACATATGTTATGCTAACTTGATACTATTAGCACCTTTATAAAGAAGTTTAAAAAGAAATGCCAAAGTATAATAATGTTGCATTAGGTTATACCTTTAAATATAATCTTTAAATATGGATATTCTTTCTCTATAAGAATCCTGCCAAGAATTTGTATTACATGTATCTTCCTTGATGCATTTCAGTCATCAAATTTAAATATTTAAATATAATCACTTTATAATTTTATAGTCAAAGGTATATATAATAAGCATAATATTAATTTTTATATACTCTTTGATATACTCCAAGTCCAATTATAGCGAAAGTAAAATTGAAATTTGTGAGAAAAGATATTGGACAATTTCAAAGCACAAATTCTTCCATACACATATATTTATATTTAATATAAATTATTTTTATTAAAATACATTTTTTTAAATTGTTTGTTGGATATACATATATACACTCACACACACATACACAAAGTAATCTACATATGATTGTTGATTATTTTAATTTTCCTTACATCCTTTTTTAAAATTATTGATTGATCAATCTATCTTTGTTAGTATGCCTGTAATTTCAGTATGCCTAAAATTAATTGGAGATTAAAAAAATGGGAAAAGATACATTCCAAACCATTTATCTGATATCTACATATGTAAGATTGCATTATTGGATATATTAATAATCTATTAATTAGAAATTTATAAGGTATTTCTACATATCTTATAATCAATGTAATATTTATTAAGAGATATTATGAATATTAAATCTCATAAAAAGAGATGGAGATAATATATTTGTATAAGTTTTTTATTTTAATTGAAAATGAAAGAAAAAGATATAATTTATTATAATAATATATAATTATGTATGCAACATTTACATTTCTAAGTATTTCATTTGTTCAGGGTCGTATTAGATATGAAATATATCGAGAAAATTTTCAAATGTAAAAATTTTCTGAATCATAAATGAATATATCTTTTATATACACATATATATATATATATATATAATCTTTTATATTGCATTTTTAATATTTTATAACAAATAGATATTTTAACATTTTTTAACAAATATATTGCAAAAAGACGTAACATACGTAAGTAGAATTACGATTTTTGTACAAATTTTGTAACTTCGTCTCTTTGTTTTATGCAAAGAAGAATTTTTGACGTATTTAATACTGTTTAATAAAAAATAATTTTATATTTTATCTCTTTTTAAGATGAATTGAAAAGTATGAGAGTTCCTGCATGACATATAAGGATACATAGCTCTGGGAATATATACTACATGTGTATATGTATAACCTAGTCTAGTATAATATCGAAATATTTCATATATATATATTACTCTGTATACAATAGATGCATAAATGGTTGCGAAATATATATATACTCCTCATAGATCCCGCATATATTATAGAAGTGTTATAAAAAACCAAAAAGAAATTGTTAGAATTATTCTGATTGTTATTTTATTTATCCCAATCTGGGAAGATTCTTCAAGATGTATCACATTTATTTACTGTTTGTAAATATTAAAATTTGAAAGCAGGTTTTTATACTCAATAATAATACTTGAATAAATTTGTTTGAACTTTATTGCCTTCAACATTGTATGTGATGATAGACAATAGAAATAACGATACTAGCTACGCCGCTACATTACGTGATATCTCAAATTAATGAGATACATAATTTTTCTCTTACTTTGAGAAAATCGTAATTTCTGAATTGCTACATAGTTCTTGCTTCATAGTTACAAAGAAGACGCAAGTTGCTTACTACGGAATAGTAATAAATTCTACAAATTTTTTTCTTTTACTGAAATGATAAATTGTATCTATACTCATGCGCATTTTACTTCTTCACATAATAATTTGTTACATATTTTGCGCATAGTTATATCTACATTTATATATATCTACATTTTTAATTATTCTAGTGATGATATCTTTAATTAACTATTTAACAAGTATTGGCCGGTCATACAATTCCATTTACGCTATACGCTTACTATCCTAGTAAAAACACGTTTGTCCTGTGTTTATTCTAAAAATCTGCATTTGAAAAATATGTTGTTTCCTCACTCTTGAACTGTTAGTTACAATCAATAATCATCAAGACAAAATTCTTAAGAAGACAGAAAGAAATGTTTTTATTTCTTCATATAAGTAATTTGTAAATAGAATTTGCATTCTCACAAATTATGTCTTGGTGATTAAAGATAATTTCTTATACAAAAGCTTTTTCTGCTTATATTTCCATACAATATTTGCTATTGAATTCTGAGCATTCTTAACATTGTTCTATATTATGCACTGTAATTGACTATAATTATTCATAATATTTATGTGTATTTAGAGTATCCTGTATTTTAGAATTAATTTTTATTAGTTTATATATCATTATCTTAATAGTGTTGTTATTAGATAACTTATACTATTATATAACTATAACTTATACTATTATATCTAAAATTAATAGACTTTTATAGGCTACCAGAAAATTAATAATAACTTATTAAAATATTATGCTATAGCCAAATTATTCATAATAAATGATAAATTATATTTTATAATATATAGTTGTTATATATTCTCAAAATTATTTTTCTTTTACTTTCATTTATTATAAAATTCGTTCCATTTGTACTAAAAATATTATATTTTCCATTGGTTTTCATATTTGTTTTGGCACATAATAAATTATTAAATGTATTATAATGTTCTTATTAAATTTTAGGTTGATTAGCTTGATTTGAAACCATAGTTACAACAGAATTTAATTTAAACAAGATCAATAAATAAGATCATAAGATATTTTAAACTATAATTTTTTTATTGATTTTCTAGTTAGAATTTGCGATTCTATAATTATTAATCTTCTAATTAGTGTTTTATAGAATTACGTCAAAAATTATCTAAATGTAGTATAATGCGTTTTATCACTTAGCAATGGAATGGAATGAAATTTCATTATGATATATAAAACTACTATTATGCTATAAAAACTAATTTGTTTATGCATCTTTTTTTAAGATGAAATTTTAGTAAAATGCAAGTTTATGAGGGAAGAACGTTTTTCGTTACCCGTGTCCTTTATGTAAATATATGTATAAATTAAATCACAATTCATTTGCACAATTTGAATTACCGTCCACTTTGGAGCTGGAAACTATAATGTGCTCTTGCAGTGAGGTCTCTACTGCTTACATTATAATATGATCTATAAAATGTACATGATTTTATTCTGAGTATTAAATTTCATCTAATTGATCTTTATGAAAAAATAAAGTTTAAATATTAGACAACATTATTATATACTGTAATATTGTTTAACAGCTATATATACATATAATATAATAACATTGGTTATATAGTTGTCGAGATGAGTATTTTAGGCTTGAGATTTGGAGCAGTATTTGGATTGTTGATAAAAACTTTACCGCGTCAACAAAATTAAAGTATTAGACTAAAACATGAATCGTATTTTAGTCCTGCTAATTAATAAATAAGGATTTGTGTTTTTATAACACATATTGTTAAGATATTACAAATAAAATTTTATGTCTCCTGCAATTCGACGTTCATACTCATCGCTTTTCATCTGGATAAGGATGAACTAGCCTCTGACCTTCCACTTATAGCTGACTGCAAACTCATCATTGAACCTCTAAAGTCAATAAAAATGCCATTATAAGATTATATTACATAAAAGTGAAAAATATACTCTACATATGCGTTATATAAATGTTATGTACTATATAAATACCTATAATGTGCAGATGGCAATGTTTCATAAAAGTACATAACTTGAGCTTTATGAGAACTAATAGATGGAAGAAATTCGGCTTGATCTTCTTGATTCTGCCATTGTAATACATAAGTACCTGTATTTTGCATGATATGAGTTCCCTATAATACAAAAAGAATTAATAATTTTGTAGAAGCAATAATTATGTAATTGTATACTAGTTATATATAATTATATATAACTATTCACAAAACTATCTAGATAAGTTATGAGAAAATAATGTTATTTTATCATAAATATATTTGTGCAAATTATTAACATAGAAGAAATAATGAATTATAGTTTAAAATACGTTTAAAATATGTTTAGTACATATTAAAATTAATCAAATTATACTGAAAATATATTTTTATGACTTGCACAAATTCTTATAACTACGTATGGATATCTTTGATCAAATATCAATACCTAAATTATGTGGATACATACTTGGATACTTTCACCGTCGTGACAAATTATGCTATGTTCAACTTTAATGTAATTATCTTTCAGCTCTTTTGCAGCAATAATTTCATGATCACCGCCTACTGCAAGTTCTGGAAGTTCTATAAAATAATCATTGCATATTATATTATTACTTCAAATTGCGAAAAAATGTTATATTCCTGTTTTGTGATATAAATCTGTTTTTAATATGAAAATATACCTGAAATAGCACCGGTTTCACTGTTTCGAGATTTGTGAAGGACTGTAAATATGACATTATGTCGCATTACATCGAAATCCCATGTCAAAACAGCACCCTGATCATCTGACTCTATGAACACATGATGAGTTTGACCACGACTCAAGCTGATAGAGTGATACAGACTATGCTCGTGTTCACCAGAGGTACCCTCCAAATCCACTTTGTACAAGTGTTTCGGTACTACTCCACCTTCCATTACGTATGTCTGATATTTATAATAAAAATAAAAAGTTTTAAATTGTTTAATTATACTACTTACTTAGATTGCTTATATAATCTTAAAGATATTTGAATTTTTACGAGAATCAATTGCTAATCAAATTTCAGGTAGTTAATGAATTATATATTCCAAGCCTAAGGAGACAATTTAATATATTATTTACGATAGATACTTTTAAGCTTAATTTGTGTAAAATACTCTGAAATTTAACTAGCGAGGGCACGCAGAATTACGTCACTTTTTGTGCGCGCAGTGTTGATCTATATTTTCGAATTAGTGCTTAAACTTGCGTGCATTACATAAGTACATGATCTTGATTATATTCATATTTGACAATATACATAAATGTTTCAATGTAGATCATCGATAAAATTCCTGTATTTTGTTAATAAATAAAAAATTATAACAGATGATTTGTATAAGATGGTTTTGTCTCAGATGTGAATGATATATCACAGAGATAAGGACATACGAAAACATGACACACAGATAATGCCAATGTATCTAGCAACTGCTGATGTTACACATGACGATTTTCTGATAAATTTTCTTTGGTATTTCTAATATATGTATAATGATACACAATGATGTGCATTTTTAATAACTATAAAAACGTCACATTTTTCCACTAAAGCCAGATAGCTGCAGAAAAAACTTCTACAACATATTTAACATAAATTTTGTATCGTTTTCTTACGCTGTTCGCAGTTGCGTCGAAAATGTAAAATCTTCGAGGTACCATATTATAGACTTCGCATATATTCATTTCCTAGTATTCAACACGTATATAAAAAATATATTACTCTAATGTAAATAAATATAAAAACTGACACTATCGGTTTTTTCAAAAAAAAAAAGAAAGAAAAATGTTGGGAATTTTAAAATATTCAATTTTATCAAAAAATAGAAACGCATAAAAAACATTCGCCAACAGCTAATACTCATGATCATTATAATATACTTCATTATTATATTTATTTGAAGAAAAACTGGATAAAATTATTGTTAATATATAAATACATTATGTAGAATCTGTGTTAAATGTGTTTTTATATAATGTAAATATCTTTATACTGTTATAAAGATGTTATAAGTATACAATTGTGTATTAAATATTTATGTATATTTGTAATATTTGTTATTAATATTATTATATCTTACCTCTGAGGAACCACCAAGGAAATCAGGAATAAATTCTTCAGAAATGTATTCACCAAGACCTCCGGGTCCCTGTTCTTGGTAGTCTGTACCACAATAAAAAATAAACTTCTTCCTAGTATTTTCGTCTGCAATTTTGATGTGTTATTAGAAGTGTTATTTATTTAATATACAATTAAGTTAATTGTTGAAATCCTTACTAATAAAAGTGCTGATAAGTGTCCATAAAATAGGGAAACATCTAGGTGCACGCATAATTAGAACCCTTCCCATTGTTTCTGGATAATTTGCTTCAACTATTTCTATTATTCGCAATAATGCCTGGAGCAAATTAAGCAAACATAAATTATTAAACCTTGCAATATAACAATTTATAACATTAAATAAAAAAATTTATTATAGTTATGGATAATTTATTTTATTCCAGATGGTCATACTTTTATTCCAGGTCTCCATAGATGCCGCATATTTAAACCTTCTAAATCTATCAATAGAGTCCACTGAGAGACTGGATGATCCCAAACAGTAGTAGCTTCTTCCATTAAATGCAGACCTTCTTCACAGATATGTAAAGCCTACAGAAAAATAAAATATTAAATCATTTCGAAAACGTTTCAATTCTATAAAATATTTTAAGATAAACCGTACGTACTAGTAACAATAATTCATCTTCTCCAATCGATTTAAGTAGACCTTTCACATCCATTTGACCCAATCTCAAGATATATAAAGGCCGTCCGTCTATATTACAGAATATATAAATAGAATATATCAGCCATTTTTTTTATCACGGTGATTCATTATTTTTCACAGCATAACTTAGGATAGCGTGACATTTACAGTAAGTTATTAATTGATTACCTTTATCAAAGTGATGCCAACCGCCAGGAAAGTAATCCTTAATTACTTGTGGCATTTCGTATTCGTCAAGAAGTTTATCGATTTGATGCTTTTTTCTCCAATGTAAAGATTGTGTCAACATTTCTCTAGTCTTTTCGACCGAGAATTCAGTGGCCCTCAGAAATCGTAGAAGCGTTGCATAACCCGGTACGGAACTACCCCTCAGTTCTTCAATACTATGTCTAAGCTGCACTAATTTGCTTTCCTGCATCATATCTAATTTTCCCAAGTATCTCTCTATATAATCCGACGACAGTTGCATCTCTGCGATTAAACAAAAATAAAATATAAAAATAAAAGTTATTCGTTATATAATGCTTTACTATATTTATCAAAATAATAACTATTAAGGAAGATAATATACCTCTGTTGCTGGGCAATTTGCTGTCGGTATTACATAATTCTTTGTCACTATTTTCGTCCACATTATTCCTACATAAAAAAAGTAACCATTGCAGACCGAAAATATTGCTCAATATAAATTGTTAGTATGAATTTAGGTAAAATGTGTTAAATGTTTACTGCTGGAAATTAAAATTGTAAGATGTTACAATTAAGATTTTCAATATTTTACAAAAACAATCACTTGTATACGCGTGTGTGTGTGTATATGTGCTCTTGATGTCTGAAGTGCTCGTCCAGCATGATGTTTCCTTACAAGCAACGTGAAATTTATGCAATTAATGTACTAACGCTTAGTATTTAATTTAATGCGCTATACTTACTTTTCTTCTTCAGACGATTCTTCTAGTGGATCTTTCCAAGGTGCAACATAAGTAATGCCATCTTCTTTCATTTGATTTATGAAATATTCGATAATTTCTTTACCCTGTAATTAAATATAATCTGATTATGTTTTATGGAATAAAAAAATTGCTATGTATTGTACATTATTAGTTTTTATAACTATCATATTTGTTGTTCTAATAATAGATTACTATTACCTTAGCAATATTTTGTGCATATTGCTTCATCGCTAGTTTTTCCATTGAGTTTTCAAAACCAAAAAAGTTTTTAATATCTAAACTTGCTGTTTGTTCGAAGCAGGTCCATTCCGGATTTTCAGGATGAATCTAAATGTGCGAGTAACAGTATTAGATGATATAATTATATGTACATAT
>JAJVSH010000021.1:557186-644179 GCA_021460005.1 Tetramorium alpestre | reverse complement strand
TAAAATATTTTTTATATATATTTATGTATAAATATTTATATGTAATACTTACAAAATATTTACATTTTTCAATAACAGTTACTCTATTAGCAAAGCTTTCGTTGTACGCTTCTATTTCTAAAACGCTATTACGTCTATTTAAAACATTCCTTTGAATAAAGTATATAAAATCCACACCAATTATCTGAAATAAATTACTAATTAATGAATATAGGATTTATACTAATAATACAAAAATAATATAAAAAAAAATTCCTAATAGTAATTTAAGTAATTTTTTGCTATTATATTATCTCCTAAAAAACTATAAAATATAGTATTGGAAATACAGGATGTTTCAAATCTACCTATGATACTTATTGATGGTAGACTTTTGCAGTAAGAAAATGAATGTAAAAATGAGTAGATAAGTGTAAGGGGACTTGTGTAAATAATTTTATATATACATATGTGTAGACAAACCTTTTTCAAGATATAAGGTGCCTCAACATTTAATTTACACCGTCTCTCTGTGGTTCTAACAACACCATCTTCGCTCTCTTCATCCAACATAACTTCACATCCAACAAAAACTGGTATTTGTGGACATGTTGGAAATCTACGCTCATACGCCTGTAAGAGAATAAGTTCTCAAGTACTTCCTTGTTCAGTGCGTTATGTCACAAAGTGCTTATTATGTAGCTCATATATAATTCAAGAACTTTACAAGTAAAAAGATCGAGGGTCAAAAAATTTGCATACGGTTGAAAAAAAAAATTATTTAAAAGGCTAAAGAAAAAAAGTAATTTAAAGGATAACTCCTCTATATGTATATAAGTAAAATATAATTCAATACCGGAGTATTCATAACGACGAATCGTTTATTGGATTTTCTGAGATATGGACATATGTGAAGGACATAGGAGCAAATGCCATAAATATTCTATGACAGCCAAGTTCGAAGGCTACATAGGTAGTATCAAACATACCATCATGACAAGAGCGAAAGGATGCTTGTAAACTCGCACGGGCGACTGGTAGTGCTGAACCATGACTGCTGATTCCCTTCACGTAATTACGTATTAAATCCTACTCCGATCACACAACGAGACCTATGATAATTCGATCACAGTATATACAGTATAGCCATTACAGATAATCAATTGGCAGACGGAAGCAGAGTGCAGAATGGAACTTACAGCACTCTCCCAATTAGGGTTCAGAAAGCACTGTCACTATTCAGTGAGAATTAGATGGAGTAGAAGCGTGACACCCGGAGCGTTTTGTGCCCGCGTTTTTTAATGCCATCTTGTGTTTGATGCCGCGAACTCAAGAACATGAAGACTTGCAGCATTATTCATTTTAATGAGTTTTGGAACACGCGAAAGAAACAGTTTTGAGATGATTAAAATTTCAATTAATTTAATCGACAATTAAATTCATCCAGCAAAATTGCTTAGTCTTTTTATTTCCATGTATTATGAATTGTTATGAATTCAGAAATAAAATATTGCAGTTTATGTTTCCATATCTGCGAATGTATTTTTATAACAGCGAAGATATTAGTTCTTAGATGATTGTAAAAAGATTTTACGTTTGTTCGAAGAACTATTATATTTATTATTCATCCACTTGTTCTGGATTTTTTCGTTTCAAAATCATTCCATGATCAAGATATTATATAAATCATAAGATTCATCTTTTTAGCCTCTCTAATTGATTGTCTGATTAAAAATAAGGCTTTTAAAAAGTTGAAATAACTTCACAACTTGGCGCCTTTATTTAAAAAAATTTCCAATATCCATTTCTATCAATGCAGATTAACTTTAATCTCAGTTTAACTTGCTTTTTATCTTTTTCTAATTCTAAGGCCTAAAAAAAGATAGAAAGCAAGTTAAACCGAGATTAAAGTTAATCTACAATGATAGAAATGGACATAAGGCCAATTCCATAATTTACTTTACTCGGAGTTTAATTAACGATATCCAACAGAAGAATTTGTTTTATATAAAACAAGCTCTCCTATTCGGTATCGTTAGTTAAACTTCGGTTAAAGTAAATTGTGGAATTGGCCTATATATAATTGGCGATCAAAATATAACCCTTTCAAAAGTATTTCATTTTTATTTCGTTGTTCCTGATTTAATTTTCTTGTCATATATAGTGTCATATATATTAAATAAAAAATTAATTAAAATATCCGATTTATTAATAAAAAAATAATAGTATTATTTGATAAATTTATCAGAGATTTTATCTTTCCCGTCATTGTTCCTCGCGATTTTCGCGCGTTCCGAAAACCATCAAGAAAGGCGTCGCAATCTTCGAATGCCATATATCGGTGTGATGACTGAAACCTGTGGTTTCCGGATTTAACAATTCGTGAATCGTGGATTGCTCCGAGGTTGCGATAAGAAGGTCTCAATAAGGCTCGAGGCTTAATTAAGTGCGAGTGATAATTTCAATGTCAAGAATTTCTCCCTTATGTGATGAGCAGCGCATGTGAGGATTCGTGTCCTTGGACGAACTATTTGTCGGAGGCGATCAATAAATGCGTGCTCAGACTGTTATCGTTGCTGTCGACGACATTCGGTCTAACCTTTAATTTCGGCGACACCGTCGTCGGAGATGACGAATCGTCGTTGAAGCTCCGCGAATTCCTCCACGAGCTGATAGTACTGCTCTCGTTCGACGATTTTCAGCTACAACTACTCAAAGTTTTCCTGTTGACATTTATAAGCAGCGTGGCGTTGATCTTCGTCGCCTGGCACATTTATGGCTCCAGAATTACGGAGCAATTTATGAAGACAGGTAAGAGCGCGTTATTTGCGCGTAAGCAAAAAAATTAATATTGCGGATATGAGGATATCAACATCTGCATCTTTTTACCTTATCCCAATATTATAAATTGATAAAAGTACATAATTGTAAATTAATGACAATTTTTAATAGAGTAACAATGATTTTTAAATATTTTTGTCTTTTAGACGCTGCTGAAGATTGCAATTCATCAACTGAGTAATATACTAGATATTCGAGTCTCGGCTGGACAGTAACTTAACATCTAACAAATATGGCTGATAAAATCAAGTCTTTCTTTCAAAAGAAGAAAGCGAACGCAAAGTTTATGAAAGCGGGAAAGGGATACAAGTAATTGCAACAATAATATAAATTGTTGATATAGATTTAGCAATGACATTGAGACAGATTAGTTAATGATATCTAACTGTGCTATTTTGAATTTATTTTTATTACAGATTGACTGAGTCCACTAGTACTATAGATGCTCCAACAGGGCCTAGACAACCAGCTAGGAGAGCGGAACCTACAGAAGAAGCTAAAACAGCGGGCCAGGCTGCTTTAGCACGATTGGAAGCGAAGAGAAATGACAAACCAAGATTTAATACGTGCGTAATAATTAAAATTATTTCTATTTATTATTATACATGTTTATTATTATTCAATATTATTTATTATTATATATGTATATTATTATTCAATATTAATATTTCAATATTAGCAAGGTTGTTAGTGTTTTTGACTTGTCAATCTGATTATTGTGACTATTTGCAGATCATATGCTGCCATTCAAGCACGTGTTAAACGTGAACTGGAATTGGAAAGAAAAGCACAGCAGAGTTCACAACAGACGGAAGATACGGCATTGAAAGAGAAGAAGATTGTAGATCCTTCTATTTTTGCAGTTACTGATGTATTCTTCCGTTGCCCGTATTTATCCGATGAAATATTGTTGCGAGACGAGTGGAAAAAGAAGATAAGAGAATTTCTATATGAACAGTTAATGGGAGAGGAAGCAGGATTAACGTCATGTCTTATTATTCAAAATTGCAATTCTGGGAAAGAGAAAATTGAAAGCTGTGTGGAAACGCTTGGCAAATATTTGGACAATATTATTAACAATCCCGACGTTGAGAAATATTGGAAAATCAGAATGTGTAACAGAATATTCGAAGTAATATATACTGCATTTTCAACAGTTTATTTAAAATATATAGTTTTAATAAATATTAAAATAACATACATATATAATTCTTATAGGAAAAGGTGTTGCCTATTGAAGGAGCATTAGATTTTTTAAAAGCAGCTGGTTTTGAACAGAAAAAATTGCTGCACAACGAGAACGAAGAAGATTTCTTAGTATGGAGTCCTAATAATTGTAACATTGAGACTCTTATGATGTTGGATGAAGCATTAAGATCGGCTGAGCCCATTCCTATCGAGTTAGACAGGAATTTACAAGTATTAATGCCTAGTCAAGCTCGTGTGAGAAACGAACTGCCACCCAGTTTCTTTACGATAACTCCTGAAGAAATTAAAAAGGAACAACAATTACGGTAAGTATGTAGTAGCATATTTGACGGCAGGATTTTTTGGTATATTTAGATAATATAATTAATTGCATTAATTATTATTAGGACGGAAGCTGTAGAAAGAAACCAAATGTTAAGAACAAAGGCTATGAGGGAGAAGGATGAGCAGCGTGTACTTAGAAGATATAAATTTGCCGTACTTCGCATTAAATTTCCAGACGGAATAATATTACAAGGTACTTTCTCGGTACACGAAAAGATCCAGAATGTAATTGAATTTGTTGCTGAAAATTTAGTCGATGATAAAGTGTCCTTTTTGCTGATAACACCGGACGGGATTAAGCTAGTTGAAGAATGTCATGCAAAGACACTTTTAGAATTACGATTAATTCCTACAGCTATATTGGAATTCTCCTGGAATGTAACTGAAAATGAAAGAATGCCTAAGAGATATTTGAAAGAAGATGTACTTTCTTATATACAAGAAGTTTGAAAATAATATATTCAGATAACAGAAAACAATCCAAAACATTTTAAAAAATATTTTTGTGACATCTTTAGCATTATTATCATAATTTTTTGATCATTCCAATGCTTTTTGAAAATTTGTTCTGATATGTATTGCATACATTTCTCATATATTAATATTTATATTAAAACCTCAATTGTGGAAAAAAGGTGATTGAAGTATGTTGATTAGATTTCTAATATGAATAAATAAATTTATCTTTGAAGTATGTACATTTATTGAATTATCTATAATATAATATAAATAAATAACTGTAAAGAAAACCCATTTATCATGTAATTTTACTATGTTTTCATCTTATTGATATAATATATGTAAATAAGCATTAATAATATCTATTTTATTCTACATATCTTACGATATATATTTTTTTGCGATCATATTTATTTAAAATTCTGTTGCATATCCAATTGGAGAATATATAATTGTATAAATAATGAACATATGTATATTGATTCATGTATGAAGCAAAGAATATATAATTATGCATGAATACTGGCATGTGCATATCAGGAATAGGATTTTACATTTAAATTTCCCACTTGTCGTATTCATTTCTTATCGCATCCCATTCGCATGTTGCGTCTTCAGACTTGTACGCGACATTACGCAAAGTATGAAGAGTTGCTTGCTCTCAGGGAAACCGGTTATTCGTGATGAGGCGTAGACAGTTTTGTGTCTCTCAGTAATTACCTAAAACCAGTTTGGGCATCACTTACACCACCCTCAATAGTATTTATAAGTGTGTGTGTGTATGTGGAACGATGATTCTTCTTTCTTATAACGGTACCGTGACAAAGTAGTGTTGCGTACAAGCGGTAATGTGCGTATGCTTCGATCTTCGATTCGTAGAGAGAAATCTCGCGTTTCCTTATTGTACCATAAATGAGTCTATAGCGAATAATCTTATATGGAAAATATTTATGAAGATTACGAGTAATGCGGTAATTAGACGTGGTTAATAACGGTGTATGTAGATTTTCGATCCAGTCGGATGGCTCACGCACGATTTCACGAAAGTTTATTCGCACATCGCGTGCAATATCGACCGGCACTCCCAAATGCGTGTGTAAAACGTAATACGTACCGGCTGTCGCGGCTGTAACGTATTGTTGTATGTCATACGCTTTTTCAGGCACATTGTTCGAACCGGATCGCTCGCGTTTCCTGTTGCGTGCCAGAATAGGGCTTAACGCTGCATTTAGGCGCGTGCGATTCTGCATGAATTTTTATCTTTCACGCGCATACGTGGTACGCGAGATCGAGAGAGACATTTTTGGAAAGAAATAAAAAAATGATTGTGGAAAAAGATAAAACGATCGTATATACTAATGGATTTTACTAGGATTTTTTTTAGAATCTGGATGATATGTTTTTCTGCATCATTGAGAATTNCAGAGATTTTTTTTTCTTTCTTTTTCATTTGGTTTTATTTTATTTCAATTGATATTCGCATATTTATTACATTCGCTCATTGCTGCAACAATGACATAACTCAAGAAGCAAAGTTTTCTAGAAAATGAGTTTAAATATTTTGAATCATATTTCGTAATATTATTTTCAAATGCGATATTGATATCAATAATTATAGAGGAATAAAAGTATCTAATTATATAGCTCTTCATTCAGTGTATCGAATTCTGACATTCTTTTGCTAGCAATTAAAAAAATGATAATTTTTACGTTATATTGCTGTTGTAGCAAATGAGATGTAACAGGTATCAAGATACTTTTTATTTAATCAGATATTCAATCATATGATAAGAAGAAAAATTTATTGTAGTATAGATTAGCAAACTGAACTATTAATGTTTCTTCTTTTTGTAAACTGTTATATTTCCATTTTAAAACTTAGCTATTGTATCATGTTATTAATATATGTATAATACATATACAATCATTAATAATATATTATAAAAATAATGTATTATATTACATTTTGCAATTTTTAAAAGTATAATAAAATCCGCATTAACAATTTAAAATACTTGTTTTGTATAAATAGATATATACCCATACCGATTTCCATGATAAGCTGAAACATCTATTCTTTATTTTTATAGATATTATTTGAAATATATTATTACACGCATATCTTGCTTTGGTCCCTTCGCTTTCTTTTATTTAATTTGATATTATAAGAATATATATTTAGTATTTGATATTAAAGTATTTTTTAATTCCAAAAGTAGAATTTTTTCCATCATTTATATATTTTACACATAAATAGGATTGTAGCTTATTTTAAACACCGACTAAATATTATTAAACGCTAACAATGTACACTGAAAAAAAATTCTGATTAAAAACGGACGAATAAAAAATCTATATAGGATTGATCAAATGTTCTGATTATTATAATAGAAATTCTAGTTATTATAGTAGAACTCAATACTTTATAACTTATAATAACCAGAATATTTGATCAATCCTACAAGATTTTTCTGATTCATCCATTTTTAACCTGAATTTTTATTCAGTGTATGACTATAAAGATGTAAAAGATCGATGAGCACTAAAACATAATATAAAAAATTAAATGTATACGTTGCTTTTTAAATATTTACCGAACTTAATTTCTTATTTTACCGAACAAGATATTAAAAAATAAAGCGGTGATCCCAATGGATTTGTAAAGAATTAATCATTAAAAAAATTCAGATTTCTAGATAATGCAGATATAAACGCATTTGTATGACGTTGAGAAAAATATAATATATTGCATCTAACGCATAGTTTAATTTATAAAATTCATTTCAGATAAAATTACAATTTGATATTTTACTGCTGGAGTTTTCTGCCGCAATTTTCTGTTCCCGATAATGGACTTTCTTGCAGACGCTTTGCATTGTCCTCCGATTTACCGCAGCCTCGCGGTTTGTCATCCCGATCGGTATTGCACGTTGTGGTTAAATACACCGATAGTTGTCCGACCTGCTTTCTTCATGCTACAAAGGACGGCTGTCAATTCTTGCTTCGAGTACGACGAATTTATTGCAACGTATAAACGTCAGAAATATTTATTCCTGTTGAACCGGGAGTTTAATGCGAGAGGAAGAGTCGTTTCGACGTTTTAAAATTCTTTTAACAATTCGTTCTTCGTTATATGCGCTTTTTTTCTAATATAATTTTCTATTATAGCGAATTTCTAATTAATTTTTTATTATAGCGAATTCGATTGGTCGCACTAGTGCGTACACTAAAAATATGATTTTGTTGTATGAAGACTTGTTTGAATGTATCCAAACAAGAGAAATTGGCCCTAACAATTGCAAAGTATTTAATTTAGTTAATTCAATCAAATTTTATTTTATTCAACAAAATTGGTACACAGTAAGAGCTCTATTTTGTTAAAATTTAGTTGAATCAACTAAATTTCTTGTTTGGATACGTTCAGACAAATTTTTAGTTCATACAACAAAATCGTATTTTCAATGTACTCAGTGCATATTAAAGCCATTGTACATAAATCGACATAAGGATAAATCCTTAATATAAATATAGAAACATGTTAAAAACCGAAATCTTTAATTTATTTTATCGTGCTATTGTGCTAGTTTTTTAAATATTTATTGGGCCTTTTATTATTCACTGAGAGAAATGTTTTTGTATTATGAACCAAAGTTTTGTTGATATATGCTCAAGAAATTTATTTAGTTGCTGTAAACAAATATGTTATTTGCTTATATCTTGTTAAGTCGTTTTGATTTAGAGAACAAAACAGTTTTGTTCTNTAAACAATTCTGTTTTNTTCTCTAAACCAAAACGACTTAACAAGATATAAGCAAATAACATATTTGTTTACAGCAACTAAATAAATTTCTCGAGCATATATCAACAAAACTTTTGATTCATAATACAAAATATTTCTCTCAGTGTTCAAGATATTTCAATTTCACATTCCGATTAGATCAGTGTACAACGGCTTTAATGTGCACTGAGTTCGCACTAGTGCGACCAATCGAATTCGCTATTAGTAATCATCGCGAAGTAGACAACATTTTATCTATGCAGAAAAATTAGAAAGACTGAAAACACAAAGATGCAAAAATGTATATGTATACATATTTCAATTATTAATTCGATTTGTTAGATGGACGGTATATTTCTACATCTTATCCATGTAAATCGGTCGATCAATCTCGAAGAATTTGACGAAAATGACTGGAATTATCAGGATCATAGAAGCGTAATCGTATCATTTCAATATATGATTGCGTATCCTTTAGTTTAAAGATGCAGAAAGAAAGAATGTAGAATTATGACGTAACTTCTCGCGCGGTCGACGTACACATTTGATTATGCTAGCCGGCTATTTGCGGTAAATCAGCGATTTAGCGCAGCCCATAATGACAGGATCGTGATATATTTGCGATTTTCAGCATCCGTTCGAATCGCGCGCACCTAATAGCCGCATGTTAGAATGTATGTACACATGGCCGCGGGATGCACTCGTAAATGCTCGCGTGTGCATAAGCGCGCGCTTCTCGCAATTCTCGCATACCGCGAATTGTCGCTCTTTTGCAATCTGTTTAACGATCCCGGCACACCTGTTGCAGAACCAGGTAGCAATGATCGCGCCGAGCCAGTTCTTTTCTTCTCACTCAGGGAGAAGTGATATCGGAATATCTGGAAAGGTTGATGTTCCGTGTTGACGATAGAACCATTAAGTCCGCTCGAAACTTTCTCGTTTAAAGTAAGAAGAAATCAAAATAAAATTGATTACGCATAATGACACGCTCGTTTATACATTCCAAAAGCTATGGATTTTCCTCTCCTCGGAGGAAGAAGGACGGTGAAAGGGAGGGAGAGCGATCTTTTAAGACTTGTATCGAAATCTGAAAATAATGCGGCCAACACTGAGAGAAAAATACTTATAGTTACTTTTCACTTCAACCACAATTTTATAACATTTCTAACAATACTCATGATTAACATAATGATGCATGTGGTTAAGTTAATCATGTTTCGTGTTAGAAATATTATAAAATTATGGTTGAGGCCAAAAGGAACGATATTTTTCTCTCAGTGTAATATAAAAATTAAAATTGATCGAAATGAAAAATTCGAGAAGGCTATATCGCGTAACGGAATAATTTGGACTTGCACGCTTACACGCGCGTCGGCGTGAAGACGTGCGAAGTGACAAGATCCAAGGGAGACGATAACTGGTTTACGCACGCAAAGGAAGCCCCGACGAGCGAGGCTGATGCCGCGCAAAGGCGACGGCGCAATTGCGATCGGGTGATGAGGTAAAAAAAGGGAAGAGCCGCGCATCGGAAGCGAATGGCGCCCGAGGTTATTGCCGGAGCGAGAAGGACGGGCGGAATGAGTTCGAACGAAGTGTACGCCCATACCCGTTTAGAATCTAGTCTACCGGAAATTTGCAGTTACCTCGCATTCCTCGCAGGGTCGAACGCTCCGGGGGACGCCCCGCCGGGGATCGTTAATTGCTCGTGGCTGAAACGGGATTTCCAATTTCTGCATTCGTCGCGGGGATGATTTTCATCCGCCGGACGGATAGAAAAGCAGATATAACGGCGGAAAGCAGTTGTCGGACGGTGTGCCATTATCGATGAAGCACGCGTCTCTACAATTCCGAGCTTTGGACACAAAGATGATAAGGTCAAGTCTTCTTTTTCGGACTTAATTCGAGATTCGACTTTTCATTGCGTCGACATTGATCGCTCTGAGCTAATATATGCGTGTTGAAGAAATTAAATACTTTGCAATTGTTAGGGCTAATTTTAACAACCACGGTTTGATTAACCGCCGGTTAAAGTTAGCAGGGTAAATATTAAAATTTTCTCATATTTATAATTTGCAATTTTAATAGGTATATTGGCCATACTGCTAACTTTAATTGTCGATTAGAGTTGCGTTCCGATATTCACTACCAGTACTGCAAATCGATAGTTTATGTCACGCACATTATAGATTTTCAGTACTGGTAGTGAATTTTGGAACGCAGTCTAGTTTAACCGTGATTGATGAAATTGGCCTTTAATGATGTCTTTCTGGAGTAAAATGCCGTTTACTTATATGTATATTAAAGATATTTCCGATTGATTGTGCTACTATAGAATCTATGTGCTACTATAGAACTTTATAGAATCGATTCATAGAATCGCTAAGGAAATATACATATTTGAAAAAAAGAATATTAGCACTAAATAAAATGCTTTTATTTTGAAATTAATATAGAGGACTAGTGCACGTATCATTAAAGATGTATAATAGTCAAATGACGATCTACATTCAATAAATTCTAATAAATTAATTCTAATTAATTAATTCTATAATTAATTAATTCTAATTAATTTTAATAAATACTAATATATTATTTTATATACGATATTAATTAATATTTGCATTACTTTTTTAAAAAAGCTTTATATTATTGCAAATACGTGATAAACTGATTATGTTTTTTTAATGATATGTTGAAAGATATATTTAATTTCTTCAACACGCATATATTAGCTCAGAGCGATCAATGTCGACGCAATGAAAAGTCGAATCTCGAATTAAGTCCGAAAAAGAAGACTCGACCTTATCATAATATGTTTTTTATTTTGTTCTTGTTAATATAAGAAATATTGTAATAGATGACCGGTCAATGTGTACACTGTTTGCCATAAGAGATTATGTCTTACAGACATAAGTTAATTTTCTCGAAAACGGTACGGTAAATTGGTTTCAAATTTACACATAGGATTAATGAAGATTTTTGCCAAATATTATGACAATAGTGTTATCTTTGAAATTTTTATATACATCTTTAAATAAATTCTCATTTGCTGTTGTCAGAAAGCTATCTGATCCTTTATTAAAATATAGCGTAGCAATCGATAATAATATTACGAAGCATGTTTGACGATAAATAAATAAAATTTAGCGATTTGAATTTTTTTAATACGCCTATAAGCGTTCTGCAAAAGCGAGAAGTCTGAAGTTGCGCGCGAGGCACATCTGACGACCAGATGACAGGTATGCCGCTCCCCTCGCAACGACAATCGTTCGTATCGTTCGGTGTCAATTGCACCTTTGTCCCGAGAGGACAACGAGGGAATCACGGCGTAATCCTTTATCGCTGTGATTGTCAGCGATCGCAGGGCGCGCGCGATAACGCGCGCGTCGGACAACCTGACAAGCGCCGTCGACCAATGCGAGCGCGCGCTCGCCGGCGGCCATCTTGCGCGCGGCCTCGCTTTCGCGTCGGAGTCGCGTGGCTCGTCGCAGCCTTCTCAGTGTACGCCGACTGTCGACCGCGGCTGACTGGCCGTTTGGGGATGGACGCTTTTCGCCGCGGTCGGGTTTCACGTTTGTCAAAATTAAAAGGAGAAACGGGGAAAGGTGACGAGACCGAGATCTCGGAGTCGATTGCGATCTGTCGGGCGATTCGAACGGTTTGATTGTCAGCGATGACACTCGACGCGCGGCACCGCGATTCTTGATTGAGCGCGGTTTATTCGCTCGTGTCGGCGATCGGTGCGTGACGTCAGTGACTTATCCTTGTTTATATTTCGCGCGTCGCGAGGATCGCGTTACGCCCGTGGATCGTCGATCTGTGTGCGCGAACGGGCGCGGGCATTTCGTCGTAGGATGAATTAATTCGGGATCACGTCGGCGAAACGGTACTGCGATTGTGGTCCGACCAGTTTTGCCCGAGAGCGCGACAGTCAACGGCGAATTATCGATAGCCCTGAAGTGAGCTGCGGTGACGAAGGTTGCCTCTTCGGACGCTCGCGAGAGAAACATCCGCAGATGCACGGCGGAGAAGTAAGTGCAATATTTATTTCTTGTGTTTCGACATAAAGTAAAACGTACATCACATGGAGAATTTCGCACAGCCGGCAATTGAGCAATTTGTCGTGAACCACGCGATCTCGCTATCGATTATATTCCCGTTTGAATCTCGAAGTAATCTCGCACGCGAGGGAAATACTGACGTTCCTCGAAGATGTATTAGCTAAAAGGAATCTTATCCAGAGGAAACGTTTTATTTGGCGCTCCTGACGCTCTTGGAATCATCTTTGTTGTTTAGCAAATGTTGAACAAGGACTAGCATTGCGGGCGCCAAATTGAATGCACCCTTACGATAAATGTTGGTATGTTTTCTAAAAAAGGTTCATTTAAAGCATTAGACCATCGTATACAGTCTGGGGTCCTTTTACTTTTCTCTTATCTCTCTAACTGATTTATATACTTACAATTAGATGCGCGACGAGGAAAGTTATCGGCCTACATAAATGCGATAGCTACTGCGCGAGAGATGGATGTGTCGTTGCGCTTGCATAACAAGACGCTTTAATAAGAACATGACCGCGTAAACAGCAGGGACCACCTGCGCGCGCGGTAAATGATAGGAATTTAAATCGCGCGATAGGTGACCTTGATTATGTAGTGCGGCAATGGGATCCTTGCTGGGCAGAAAGCGTGTCGCGCAAATGGCATAATTGCGTCGTGCAGGAGATCTGGACTTAGCCTTGCACTTTCGCCAGGATTCATTTGCCGCCCTTATCGAACCGTCGCGCTTCGATTCGCGAGAATGTTGGAAGAAGAGATTAGAACTACACTGAAAAAAAAGTTCTGGTTAAAAACGGATGAATCGGAAAAATCTTGCGGGATCGATCAAATATTCCGGTTATTGTAATAGGAATTCTGGTTATTACAAGTTATAAAGTATTGAGTCCTATTATAATAACCAGAATATTTGATCGATCCTACAAGATTTTCTGATTCGTCCGTTTTTAACCAGCATTTTTTTTTCAGTATATATTTCAAATCAGAAGTACGCCTGATGAATTACGAGGGACTGACAATTTTTTTATTTATGTTGGAAATCATATCTACATAAAATCCTTTTAATATTTTAATCGCATAAATCTCACTCACAGTTGATAATTGTAAATAACGTTTTGAATATTCCACTATTCATCTTTAATGCTCTTTTTTATATAATCCAGAAATTTATATCTCGAAAGGGATGTCGTTTAAGCTCTAAGTTTCAATTTTCCAACTTTAACTTTAACATTATCAGATAGTAATCGCGATCGTAACTGGTTTACTATGCGGAACTTCATCCACGATCTACGCAATTAGTGCCATAATTGTTTTATTCGACTGCAGAGAGATAGTTGTAATTTAAAAGGCAGATATTGATCATCTACTTGATTGTTAACTGCAAACGACAAGTAAAAGGCAGAAAATCAACTCTCGATGTCGTCTAGCGCTCAAAAATATAGTGATAATCTGCATTATGCAGTCTTATTCTATCTGATGGTACTTTCATTATACAGTGTGCACAACTTGATATAGTATACACTATCGCTAGTAAGGTAAGTGAACTTGGAAACGTGCAATTAAAGACGAACTCTAAGCGCTAACGAGGAGATATATATAATATTGCGAATAACAGTATTTCATTCGCGATGTAAGACGGATTCGCTTGAATCGATTCTTTTTGAGGTATAAGTCTTTCTTCAATTTGTCGATCCATTGTCATTTGTTCGGAAAATTTTGCCGATGATTTGCCTACACGTTCCTTCATTGTTCCTTCTCAAGAACAATAAGCCGTTTAACGTGTTCTACTATGTACTTTCGTTCGCCGTTCGCATTCTTAAATGTGAACGAAGTCGAATGAAAGAGTTTACTTCGCATATAGACACAATGACAGTTTCTTAAATTATCTGCTCCGTTCAGACATATTCTGTTCAATTTTATTTTTATTTCAATACTAAATATACCAAACAATTTAATACACGCGATTTATCTTATCGAAATTTTCTACAGCAATTATTATAAAGGTAAAAATCGAATTTTATTTTTTTCATTGCTTTTTATATTTTTTAAATTTATTATTTTTACATAATAATAAGTTTAGATTGATAGAACATCTCACTATTTGCATAAACACAATATTTCTTATCGTCCCTTCTACTTTTCGTATTTTTCACAACGTACCGTAAAAGAAATTTCAAACAGTATATGTATAGGAAGTTCGTCGAATCATCGCGAAAGTTTATTATTGCGAAAGTTCTTGAGAAATAGTGCAATTTACGTTTTATATACATTCTTTTATGAAACAGTAGAAAAATTTTAACCATATATTAGGCCGTATCGTGAGTAGACAAATTCAATTTTATGTGAGCTATTGTTATTTATTTCTATTATCCATTGTAAAAGTACGTAGTATTATTTTTACGTGTGTTTATTTTGTCTCTTATTTTCTTGGAAAAGTTTAGAATAATTAATCGCATTTTAACGAATGCATTCTAAATTTTGAAATGGTAAAGTTTGATAGAAATTGAATTTGTTTTTTCAAATTATTATGACGTTGCACTTTAACTGTGCATTACAATATTTAATTTGAATTTTAATAAATTAAAGAAAAAACTCATCATTTTATTTTGCTTGCTATTGTATGAGGAAAGTAAAGATACAAAGAAAATTATTTGTAAAGCACCTTATTTTAAAATTGGCTTATAATACCTTTAGAACATATTTTTATTTATTTTTCAACGTAGTCCCCAATAGACTTTGATGAGCCTGGAAACTAGTTTCTTGACTGCAATGTCATAGAAAATTCCCGTCAGCACTTTTAAGAATTCTATTCACTTTTGGCTATTTTCTTTTGTTCTATTATTTATGAAGTTCATTAATCATTAAATGTCTATATCAACATAAATTTCTCTTCAATTTTTTGAACAAGTTTTTCAGTACCAAGGATGGTCTTTTCCATTGAGCGGCGAAATTTAGTTTAGTTACGTTCTCCCTTTCCGCTGTTTAAAACATTAAGCCTACAAACTCTCTTAATATTATGTCTCCAAATTCTTCCAAACCTTGTACGCCTTCCTCCCCCTGTCAGGAGGCCTCTGACAGGGACTGAGGGTATTGTATCTCCGTCCCTCCTTCCATTTCTTTCTTCATCGTGAACGCCACTTCTTCCCACTTTAAATTCACGACAATATTTTACCACGTTTTGCCTATTTATAACGTAAACAGAAACAAGTTGATCGATGAACTTCATGAACATTAGAGCAAAATAATTAGCAGGGAAAACAGAGAATAATTAAAAGAACCGGCGGGAGATTTTTAATGTTGGAATCAAGAAACTAGTTCCCAGATGCATTAAGATGCATGATTATTATCTTGAAAAATAAATATAGATGTGTTCTAAATATATTATAAGTCAATTCCAAATTAAAATGCTTTACAAATAATTTTCTGGACTTTGTATCTTTACTTTTCGAATGTATACTTTGTAGTATAAAAGAATGATTTTTCTATTGTTTGGAAATAATGTTTTTATTATTAATATTGATGGACAGAAAGAGAACGAGAGTTGTTAGATTTTAATAAATTTTAATGCGATCGCTGGCACCTATCGTCCTTCGTCTTTCGCTCGTTTTCTTCTTCGTTCTTGAATGTGAGGTTGTATTAAATAAAAATTTTACGAGAACGTTATAACATTGGAGCGTTTTAGAGCGGAGAATAAACGGAGTCGTTCCGCTGCATCGATGGTGCCAGACATCTCCTTCATTAAAATCTAATTAAATCAAGCGAACGTGTGTGTAGTGCGCCTTTGTCGCTCTTATCGTAGTTTGATGTTTACCGTTAGACGCCGATAAGCTCGATGATGCCTGCATCATTTTACGCGGGGCAAGTAATTATGCACGGTTATTGATAATTATGAGAAAGTCAGGAGCAAGATTAGATAGAGTGTTATAAATTAAATTTCTTACTTCAGTTTTTTTTTTAAGTATAATATCTCAAATAAATACTTTTGATTTAATCATTTCTGTACGACTAACATGACGCACAAGTTTGTAAGAACACATTAATCCTGAAAGAATTCTTTGATTTCAATCAAATATCTCTTAAAGATTAAAATTAATTTATTCCATGGCGATAAGTGAAATTTGGAGTCAGCTGCATATGACTATAGGCGGAGTGCGTGTATAAATAGATGTGTGTCGAAATATTCGCGCAGCATCCTTTCCGTTCGCAGTCGAGTCTGACTCATGCTGGACATTTTTTTTTAAGCAAAGAATTTGTACACGGCGCTCCATTCTGTGCCTATCTTGCATTTGCACAAAGGTGCTTTTCCTCGGTCCTGTTGCCTCATCGCAAAACGCCCACCCACGCATTGCCTTAGGCTGTAGGTATATATAGGATGTCACATGATAGTACATTGATCGTCGAGCATGGTTCTTAGACGAGAGTGATTCTTAGAAAGCTGCTGGTTTAAGAGACGCGTAGTTAAAGATTTAGCTACTCGTTAACGCACCGATTTTTTTTCAGCGTAATCCCGCAAAAACCGGTACTTAAATGGGACAAAGCGAAATTACTTAAATTGAGAGAAACGTACACGATGTGTCTTTCTTCTCTTGTAACTTTATTATGCACATTGTCGTTCTTTTTTTTGCTGAGATATTGCAAAGTTCTTTTGTTACACATTTATTTCATTTTACGTTTGCACAGTGGCATAACTAGAAACTTCAAAAGATTCTTCGTTAACAAAGCCCCTGTCTTATTCGTCTTATTACGGAGAAATGTTCTTTTTGCGTTCCAACACACGGCACAAACATACATCAACTTCTTAGTTGTTACAGTGAGAAGGGGGGAGGGGGAGATAAAGAGAAATTCATTCATATCTTCATACAAGTTCTCACTGAATGCGCACTGAAGCGTTTCTTGATTCTGTTGTTTCGTCGGGAGGCACCCATGTACAGTGCATTTAATATAATGTAAATATTCTGCGATTTAATGTATAATGGTGCACGGCAGAGATTTTAGCGATTTTAGAGATTATTAGAGATTAGAATTTAGCCAGATTGAAAGAAATAATTAAAATAATGGTAATAATAAAATAAAAATATAAATCGCGAAAAAAACAATATATATATATATATATTTTTTTAAACCTAACACAATAATTTGTAAAGCGAATATTTTATCATAAATTTTCCCTAATTCCATAAGCCTTACATTCTTTCAAATTATGCGAACATGACTGATTAAATAATGGTGTAGAGCTATTTTATATGACATTCAATCACGCTTTAACCTTTATCGCTGTACCGCGAAATCATACGAGGGAATCGAAAAAAAAAATAATCATGCCCGGAGGCACCGACTTTTAATCATCTTCGCCGCGTGATGGGCATGCGAAATGTCAACGATGAAAATCAATGGTGTATTCGTTCAGACGGGAATTCATAAATAATTTATTCGCGATTGCTCGATCGATATGAATGACAGAAAACCGAGCGAGCGCACACACGTAACATGAATACAATTATGAAAATACGTGTGACGAAATTAACAGCGGTATAAAACAGGGTCAGCCAGTTTCATCCGTTGACATATTTCAAGCTACATTTTGATGATCATAATAATTTAATTTCGCTCACGATAATCGTGTGATAATTTTTAATCCGTGTGTTACTTTTAATGATTTCGTATCGATTAATTAGAGAAACTTCTTTTCTCTTTAATTTTGCATTGATATTGTATGTATATCTCTATTGTAACAAAATTAATTATAATCAACATTGCTCGCCATCTTTTCATGAAAGCCATAATCTAATTATTTTCACAAGAAATATTGACGGACTTTAGATATAAAGTTCTGATTTTGTCTGTGGCTACACCTAAGCACCAAAAGGAGCAATATGTCGAAGAGAGCATAACTTCGCGCAGGATCTCCCGGTTATGATTTCATTAAAACTTCGTGAGACTTTACTCAACAGAAACGATTCCGGAACCTGTAACGGTTACTAAACTTAGCTTGGACGAAGGCTATAAGGCTTGAATACGAAAATGCATAATTCTTTCTCTCTCTTCCTTTACACTTGCAACTGAATATCGCTTGGAAATTTTTTCAATCCTGAAAACTTATGTTTGTCGTTTTTCGTATACGCATTTATTTCGTTTATCTATTTATTCTACTAAAAAAAAAACAGTCGTGAACGTGTATTGTTTTATTTATGAAATACATCTAAATTTTTATTACAAGCAACTTTAAAAATATAAAGCTAGCTATGTTAATTATTTTTAGCGATAGCTATTTGACTTTCTTGAGGTAAAATATACAACACACAGACTGCAATCTGTTATCATGCGGGTCAAGACGAGAGTTTTGCGCGAGGCTTGCGTATTTTCAAACTCATTATCCGGGGCAGCTGCACTCGCTGGAAATTTCTCGAGGCTTTTCAGGCACCCGCACTTGATAAAACATTTCCCCACGATGCAGAAACGCGGGGTCTATCGGTGTTTGGATAAGCTAGCGTGAAAATAAAGGTCACGTTAATTTACGTCGAGGGAGAACGTTTCATAAATTGTGCATGATATGTTTGGTGAAGCATCCGGTACTGCTGGATTCTTTTTATCTTACAGTGATTTCGGTGATAGTATAAAATGTTGATAATCGTTCGTTCCGAAAAGAAAAGAGTATTTTTAAAGAACTTGCGTTATGCTGTGTACGTGTCTACTGTCAAAGTTATTTTCGACGACTTTTTTATCGCACTATTATCGTCGCGTACCTGCCGCTCCGCTCCAAACCGTTTCGAGAGCAACATAAAGAAGCGCACGCTCGTTTTGCGCCGGAAGGTTAATAATTAAGACCGCGTATGTATTTCGAGTATGGCACAAGAGTGCCAAGCCGAACGGTTGAACAAAGCCTCGGGTGTTCGTCGGCCCCCACATCAAAACTCGGTGTTGATCGCAATCGATACAGTCGCGTTGCTTTTTCCAGTAGCGGGCCTGAATGGAGTTTCTATCCGCGTTACTCGGTCGCTTCATTCACACGTCGCGTCGGGTGAGTGTTACGTTCGATTCGCATTCATCCGTTCCGCTGGCTACCGCAAACAGCGTGGCGTCTATCGCCTTTCCCATGTCCCCCACGGTGCAGCGATGCGTTTATGCATATGTATACACCTGCAACACCGGTAATCCTAGTTCGATTGCGCGCCGGAATACGCTTCGTCGCTCCGCCGCCGTACTTAACAATTCTCCGTATCTTTCCGAGCTTTTTAAGACAACGGGTTGGCGCTAAAAATATTTTAACGCGGTTACAAGACAGCGCTGGCTGTTACTGTCACTGCATTTTTAAATCGTCCATGGTGTGTATTTATAGAACGCCAACCACACGGCCATATAGACTGATGCGTCGTCGCGAGCGAACAGTCGCAGTCGTAACAGTGTTGCGAAATTTGGACTGCAAGGACGCGAGCACGTGTCCATAATTTAAACTCCATACACAAACATTTTTATTGCATAAAACGATGTTTTCGATGTCGTATGTTTTTAGAAATAGATTGGATACGAGGCCTAAGAAAAGAATAACTTAATAAATCAAATTCCAATGTAATGCAAACACTGCAAATCAATAAAAAAAGTTAGCAAGACTTTCTCATAATAACAACGAACCGACGCCATATACTATCTATAAATAGTAGTCAATTCAATTATAAAAATAACAATAGTGAATAATTTTGAACTTTTACAACGCTCTATATCGTTCTAATTTGTTTGCAACAATCTGTTTTTTTTTTTCTAAATAACTGCAATATACGAGGACTTGGTATTCTTATAAATATACATAATGAAAGTTAGATACACAAAATGAATACATTTTCTTTACGGTACATATGCATCACAATATATTAATGCTATAAAATAAAAAAAAATCAATGAAATCATGAATCAAATAAAATTATTTTTTAATATCCTTAAATTGAAAAAAATGCCTACGTGTGATTTTAAGGCAATTTTAAATATTTAAGATTCCCATATCATAAGAATCGATTATTGTCATAGCTTTTGTAAAAAATTTTGTTATATAATAATTTATCGTAATATTTTTTTAAAACTGTTTTATAACTCTACAGTATATTCTATATAAAAATTTTTCTTCTTAATAGTGAATTAAAATTTAAACCTATAATAAAGTTCAATCACTCGAGAAATATATAGTATTTGAAAAGCTAACTTACATCGTTCTTTGAACCGGAAGTTTGTGTATGTACGTTCTGCTTCACTGATTTCTTGGTTCTTTCTTTTCTCCGCACCGACAACACATAGAATGTATTTCACATATTGTACTTTATAGAGATTATTTATGTAGGTTAAGAAAGAAGTTACATTGTTTTCAAATACTTTTTTTTGTAACTTTTTGTAAGAAATCTGTTTATGAAAAATTATTTTGCTTCTTAATTTGGCGTTTTCTGAAAAGTAGAATAGTTAAAGGTAAAAAAAAAGAATAATTAAAAGTTTTATTAATTCGTGAATCTTTATAGTTTCTCAGGATAATATCGTAAGGTTACGAGATACAGTTAGGTCAAAACGTTGTTTTAAGACGTTAATTATAAAGGATAATTAACACTCAAAATACTGTAAATGTGAACTTAAGTGTGAACGGATCTTTCTCAGCAAACTTCCATTATCTCTTTAAATAAACACATCTCAATCTTTGTAAGCGTCATTGGTATATCTTCTTATTTGAATCTTGTCGAGAAATTACGAGAGAAGGAATACGAAACGAGTCGAGAGAAGAATTTCTAATCGTGAAGGGACAGACAAGCTGCTTAGTAGTTGTAAACTCGGTTTTATCCTCGATTTGATAAACACCGACTTCTTGCTAGAAAGGAAGTGCTGCGTTACAGCTGAATAGATTGGAGGAAGTACCTTTTACTCGAATGTAATCTTAATTCAAGGCACTCGAATACTCGATGTATATAAATTGCCGTTATGTTTTAACTTTTCATAAAAATTTCTAAAAATTAATTNATTGCTTGTTTTAAATGGAACATATATTTTATAATTTCATATTGTATAATACTATAAAACTTAAATATTACATGAAAATGTAATATTATGTATGCATAATTATACGCAAAAACTTATAATTTAAATAATAATTATTATAATTCTCGTGCAAAATGAAATACTATATTTTCTTATCGGCTGTCTTATAAATACTGTGCGTCTTATAAATACATAGTTTATATTGTATATAATATATATAGTTTATATGTACATAATATAAATGCTGGTTTGATTTTTCAAAGGAGAAGCTGAAATAAAAATTAATTTGCATACAGAGTGCTCCGTAAATTTGAAAATTTGTGTGCAGACTCCACATTGCTTTTTTCTTCTCTTATGAAAGAGGATGTGCTTGGTTATCGCATGTGCGAATTTTAAGTTCTTATATTATTTAAAAACGTAACATGTATAATGGGTAAACTTTTGCGCGAAATTGCAATAAAATAGGTTAGATATAAAAAAATTAAATAGATCGTATTTTGATGGAAATGCATATATATTCTTTGATATCTTGTTATTGATAAATAGTTTTTACATTATGACGGAAATTTCATGTTGTGAACAATGCAGCTTTCTCTGAAATTAAAATATTAAAATAATTAATTTTTTTAATTAATTTTATTAATATATTTATATTACAAACCTTGAGTGTTTGCTGGAACTCTTTCAATGTTACGAAGCATATTATTGGCAGAATTATTGGATATACCTTAATCATCGTATAAGTTATCTCTATCATTAGGTT
This sequence comes from Tetramorium alpestre, assembly GCA_021460005.1. NCBI lineage: Eukaryota > Metazoa > Arthropoda > Insecta > Hymenoptera > Formicidae > Tetramorium > Tetramorium alpestre. Next base: position 621,765 of record JAJVSH010000021.1, on the reverse strand, counting down.
GTTATAATAAGAATGCGTTATGAGATAGATAGCTCTCACAATCCGATATGGTGCCATAGTTACAAAAAATGTCATATTAACACCAACTGGAAAAGTTGTTTTAGTGTAAAGAAAGAAGTATAAAAATATCTGTCTACATAATCGCCATATTTGCATTAATAAATTAAATAATAAATATTAAAATAAAGTTTTTCACTTACTCAGAAAAATAAAATGCTCGAGTTCTTTGATTGGCCACATTCCGTTTATTGATTTTGTTATAATCATCTCATATAAGATGAAATAATCAAGCATAATAAAAATGAGATATGGAAATAGTAGAAACATAACGGTAAATGAAGCGTAGATGTCGGACATAATTTCCTCTTCGAAGAAGTCGTACAAATGTAATTCCATGGCAATCATCATAATACACGTTGTCCATATGAACAAGATTCCTTTCATAGCTGTCGAAACTTTTAAGAATGATTTGCGAAGAGATGAATTTTTCTGACAAATGACAATGTACGCCTCGATATTCAGCAGAGTTATCGTCAGGATGGACGTGGCAAAGCTCATCAAGAATACGTAGTCGAGATTCATTTGTAGATGTATATCGAAAATCCATTCAAACGTTCGTTCAAGTGGTTCGAGCAGAATTATGAAGCTTGAAAATACCAGGCCCACTATGTAGCAATTAGTGGAGCTGTGCATAGAAGTTAACACAATGAAAAAACCAAGAAAAGCATTTAAGCTAACGCCTGCGACTAGTAGCACGAGGTCCATGATACTACGCGCGGGCTCAGGGATGATTGGTATAATGACATTCACATCAGTAGGATTTGTTGTGACAATGGACTGCGTGTGAATATATAGGAATGGATTCTCTACGTGAGATGCTTTTACGCTGTTTTCCTTGAACATCGTGCAATGTTCGCGTAGAAGATTTATCGATTAGCTGTTTGCGGCTACAATTTGCAGCTCCGTCTCTTATTAATCACTCTCGTCGAAAAATTCTACGTAGAGAATTCCTTGCTCTTAAGAACTTCTACACTTTCTTTCGGTGCTTGTGATAACAACCGTTCGTCGGTTCAATCGAACTACTTCTTATACTGCAGGAAGAAGTGTGGAAGAAGTTAACGACAAATTATGGTGCGGCACATGTTGCTTCAGCGATCTACACGCATATTACTGACTGCGACTGGACGATAGTTTGCAGGATCACCGCCTATTTACCTTCCCCTATGGGAGTGTGACGCCCTGCAATATCATAGGTGGACATCGCCAAGTAACTAACAATGTTATACAATTTACCGACACGCAAACGTTCCATTTAGTAAAGTGGATCCTGGAAGTGCAAGTTGGATATTGGAACTTTCACGTTGCTTATGCAATCATTTATAACTTTGGAATAAATCTATTACTTTGAAACAAGAAAATTAATGAAAACTGAATGCATTAATATGCATGGCAAGATTAAATTAAAAATTTTGCTGATAGAGTACAAATAAAATTGATTGAAGTTTACTCGATGATTCGCTCCATGCATATACAATTTTCTAATTTTTCTGTATTAATAATGGATTGCTGTAGAATTCAGCCATTTGCATAATAAAATATGAGTGTAAATATGAGAGTACGTCGAATATCTTACGGAGAATTTACAGACTTTTTTATTTACGAGTAGAATGCATCTGGCCTTGAAGATTCGCTCGAAGGGCTTTGCTTTCTTGCCGCAAATAACGACCAAGTAGCAAATAGAAAAAATAATGTTTCTGGAATAAATCGTCTCTTACNACTCGTGCGTTCGGGGAAGAGAAGAGAAGAGATGAGCTGGACCATGGCGGTTGGCAGGATACACTATGAGCGCAGAATAGCTATGCGAAGTAGGAGGGAAGGGAATCCTGCAACTGTATAATACAAGATTTGCGGGATGGCTCTGGCAATCGGCCACTGGCGCGATATCGGTCAACTTTTGCCGGTGATAGATTTATCGTTGGATTTATAAGCCCAACCCCCTTGGCGCAGCGGGGTGTTGTATCTTCCTGAAAATGGAGCGCGACTATCTGACGTATTGTGCGCTCCGGAGATGCTCACAATCAACGCGTTATCGAGAGGAAGGAGTTGGGAACGCCACGCCGTCGTTCATTGTCGTCAGGGTAATGGAACGAATTAAAAATTGCGGGGGCGGATCGACATCGAATATTTATTGCATTGTATTCGCGACGCTAACATCAATTTAAACTCCGAGTACTATGCGAGCAGCTGTATTGAGCAGTGACTGATGCTATTAATTCTTTAAGCGAAATTTACATGCAGCACGCTACATTATTTATAGCGTAGCAATACTCACTTGAACATATTTATGACGATAATTTTATTTATAGCTCCTTCCTTTGTGTAGAAGAAATTATTTTGCTAGAAATAAGCTATAAGAATTGTTGGAGTCTCTCCTTGCGGTGAAGGGTTTTGAGCCAGTTTGACTACGTGTTTTCATCTTCGTACCAGGTGCGAGCGAGCGCGTGGTTAATTTTTGTGGGTTCCTTTGCGCCCTTTTCTTCTTATTTCCGTCTGCTTCGGGATCGGTTTAGTGAGATGGAGGGAGGACTCGGGGCCAAATAAGTGCAGTGGCAGGGCCTTAGGGCCGTAACCGGTTCGCCGCCTGGGCATCATTACGACGTAACTTAAGCGACCCTGAGGAGGCTTCGAGCTCCACGATAATCAGCGAGGTGTATTATCATCGCTGAGTAACAACATTCCATTGGTGGCCTCGAAAGTGTAAAGTAGTCATCGTAGAGTCTGAGTGGTNTAATAAAAAATATTATGACACTCTACTATTGTGTAGCTACCTAAAATATATGACATAAATCAAATATCAGATAACTTTTATTGCTTTTATTGTAATCTTATTTATTTTATTACTGAAATTTGAAATGGTTAAAAAATANATNTAATGTTTTAAATATATTATATTTTTATTACATATATCTATATATAATTTATATACATATAAACTATTAAAGTCTCGTTGCTCATAATTTATCGTTTTGTTTAAAATATACATGGCAATTGTTTTTAAATGTTATTAAATTTCATTAAAAATAGTGTGTTAAATTAAAAAAAATATTTTTAATTATCTTTATTTTATTTGAATTAATCGAAATATACATGTAATAAATCTACTATGATGTGAATATGTAATGAAATAATTTACATTTGATCGTAAATGCGTACACATAGAAAAAATGCGTGTTGGACTAGTCTACCATCGATCTCGCATGAAAGTTTATCTTGGGACTAGATAGATATTTATTTAAATGTGGTGCGGTACACACCTAGGCCTTCTGTCACACCTGTTTGACCTGTTTCGCACGGAGTTGAGCGGTCGACCATCAGTCGGAGCCAACTATGCCGTGACAGCGTTCCCTTTCCGTGTTTATCATATAATTAGTTATAATTAGTTTGTCGTGGCGTACTATTATGCATTCTTTCTACATCTATATTATTTGCAGTGCAGCATAACACACGCGAATTAAATCATCGTGCGCGTTATGAATGAATATTAGCTTGCGAGCTAATATATAAGCCTTACTTAGCAGATATTTCATGCGTTACTTATAAATATACAAAACCTGAAATCTGTTTTTTTATTAGAACAGGAAACTATAAGAAGACATGTAGTTTATGTTATGTAAATTCCGCGCTGCGATGATATCAGAAAAAGACAATTTATTAAGGGTTTGTACGTTTCACCGCAATCTCGTGCTCTTCCAAGTGTTTTGCTCCTGTTGGCCCTCGTGTCAATAGACTCGATGTATTTTATGCATGACCAGTCAGACAAGTTTTTCCTGATGACCGCAAGCGCAATGCCTGAAGCTCGGTAACACTCGATACTTTATATGCACGTGTATCTTTGAAAAAATGTGCGGGTTGATGCCTTTTAACTGCATAATATAAACTATAAAAGTAATCTTTTGAATTCTTTGAGAAAAAGAAATTTGTACATGTATATAAATTATTTACTGCTTAAACAAACAGCAACAATCTTCTTCAAATGCACATATGACGTAATAAGCTTTCAACTAAATTTTGAATATTTTTTTAATGTCAAGAATATTAATTTAATGATAAAAATATAGGATTTATGGCAATTTTCAAATATACGTGTGTTATGCGATTATGTATGATTTAATGTGTTAACGATGATCGTCGTGTTACGGTCAGCAAAATAGCATATCGAGTACAAAAGTAGCCTTCCGAGAAATTCGGCTGTGGATTATGCCAAGACAATTTTTTTTTTAAGAAAAGAAAAAACTAACTAAAGCGCACCTGTGGATTGCCAAGTAAATTACAGTAATCGGCGCTTTTGAACTTGGGATCTTTCAGAAGCATAGAAAGAGGGAGGGCGAAAGAAACGGTCCAAGTTTTTTTGTTTGTGAGAGACTAATTTGTAGTACAACTAAACCGGTTTCGAAGGTTATTTAATAGGATAGAAAAATCAATCATATAAAACCATGCAGCACTAAAATTTTAATAATATATCTGTAAATTTTGACACTGATTCCTGTATTATTATTATATATAAATTAAGTTTTTATAAATCAAATAGATATTAAAAATGATTTTATTTAAACTTATTTAAAATTCCTTTTGATTTAAGCTTTTAAATTCGGATTTTGAAAGATATATATATATATATAGTTTGTGACTTATTGATCTTGATAATCCGCGGATTTTTGGTGAAAAATAGCTGGTGAAATCCAAGATTATTACGTCAATCAGGTTTCCAAATACAGTAATAAAAACGCTCGTCTTTTTTCATTGTCTGAACTTCAAGCAACTTTTCTACACAATACTTCTGGGTTTTATATGAATTTTTTTATTGCATTTTTTTACGATAGAAGAATCTTTGATTCTTCTTCTTTGTTTTACGTTCCTCTCGTCCTACATTCCGTACGAAGCTTATACTCATTTCAGGATACGTTCTTCTGTTTGAGATTGTAAGAATAATTCCGCTGTCTTTCGATTAGCGGCACCAGTAATTTTTCCTGCCGTATGCCTTTCCACCTACTCTTTCCACATAAATCCACATACCATGTTATGAAATCGTAAAATTGTCTTGCGGTCATTTACGTTTCTTTTAAATTATTCCCTTGTTTCATTATCATTCTCATCATTTCAGTCATACATATAGGCATTTTCCGCGCTGCAAGGTATACCTTCTCGTGCTACTTCGTCATGTTCGCACATACGTAAATATAGAGCCATAATAATCGCTGCTTTACAGGAAAGCCATGCAGATAAACCTGGAACTAACTCACGTTAACTCGCTTCGCACGGTCGCGAAGTACAATGCGATTCATAATTAATTCCTAGGTCTTTATCAACGAAAATATATACGCGGGTTTCATTCGCGGTGCAAATGTAGCTGCAAAAGCTCTGTCGAAAAGAAAAGTAGAGGATATACATAGTACATTTTAGTACATGACGTTATCAGTAAATAAACCGTCATTTATGCTCTCTTTCTCGCTGTGGATTTGAAATTTCATTAGGCAAATCTCTTTCCATGTATATAATTATCTTACACAATGATTTAATTATTCTAAACAGTTGTCGAAGGAAAAGTACAGATTCTAATTCTTCAACAATTATAATAGCCCAACGAATCTTCCTTTCAGTAAAGCATTTAGATTAATAGTATTTGCAAAGTTTTTGCAAAAGCCATTTTCTCTCTCATTATTTTACATCTGCATCTGCCGCGTAAACCGCGAACCGCACAATCGAAAAGCGAATTACTTCTGCGAGAATGAAGAACGTCCGGTTTTTTTTCCCCCGTCGTGACCAACATCGCCAAGGCTTTCTTTCGCCGCGGCGGATTCTGCCAACTTTCTTCTTCCGCGATGTTCATGTATTGTTGTTTGCGTCGACTGTGGTTGTTAGCGATGACAAGTTTCATTGCTATACTCGCTATAACGCATTGCATCGTGATGATAAATTACATTAAGAAATCTATCGGCGAAATTAAAGGCAGACTTATATGTACACTCTGGGAGAAATTTTGATCCTTTTTCTTGTAGTTAAGCTTAACATTTGGGTTGTGTTTTTTAAGTGAAAATTGACTTTGCGTAACTTGGTGACGGAGCTAATTGAGAAACTGGATTAATGTAACTTAAAAATCTTCGAAGTAATTGAAATAGAAAGAACAGCTACTTTCAATTTTTAGTTAGCCATCCAAATAATTTGATTACTAATCATGGGCCCCAAAACATGGGTTGCTTAATTGTCTTTTTTTTCCCAGAGCATACAGTTTTACGTATAAAAATTTTATTGCATAACGTGTGTGATGAGAGAATCATTCGGTGTGCAAAAAATTATCGCGTAAAAATTCTCTGCGGAATCGGTCGATCCAAACCTTCAATTTTCGTTTCTTTTCTTAATCCATTCGCCATATAACTTTTATTACACGTGCTGGGCTTTTACAACCGCCTGACAGCCGCCAAACCACGCTAAACAGTTCTACGCATCAAAGTCTTCGGGCTTGGATTGGCAGCGTCGTTTAATTTGTGTTTCTCTTACGAGGAGACGGACATCGCGATGCCTCCGGTTTTCTCTCCTCAGCATCTTTCGCGAACGGTGTCGCGAACGAAACTCCAACGAAAATAACCGCGCGATAGCACCGCGGTCTAAACTTTATGTCGTAATTCACGACGTTCTTCCTTCCATCCTCCTCACGTCATCAAGTAATCTTCTGTGCGTCTCTTTTTCTTTCGTCGTTTATTCGTAGAGATACGCGTTATTATTCCTTTCCTCCGTTTATTTCTTCAGTTTTTTAAGAAAATTATGTACCGTTATCACCGTTGCTGAATGTTTGTGAAAAAGCGGAGAAGTTGTATACCTTGCGCGTAAAAAAAGAACAAATCATTGCAGCGTCGTCTATAAATATACGCTTTCGTGCATTTATTATACGAGAGGTGCGGTTTCATTAGTATTCATAACACATACGCAAAGGCAGACGACTGTCGTCGAGAAATTTCTCCGTATTTCGGAACCTGCAAAGCATCGAACAATACTCATTATAGACGAGTTTTAACTTATACGCGGATTAACAAAGATATTTATTAATATAACGCTTAATATAAATACAAGATTTACATAGACAAAGTGATCTTTATTCTTATTATATCTTAATGATATATTTATTTATTATTACATGTTTCTGATTATCAGGCAGCAAACATTTTATTNATTAGAATTTAGCCAGATTGAAAGAAATAATTAAAATAATGGTAATAATAAAATAAAAATATAAATCGCGAAAAAAACAATATATATATATATATTTTTTTTATTATAAATTTATTTATTATTACATGTTTCTGATTATCAGGCAGCAAACATTTTATTATAAATTCTTAATATTCCTACGTAATGGTTTTTATTATTTATAAAATATTTATACTATTTTACGTGAGCGCGCAGAGAAAATAATATTCTAATGTAGATATATTGAAAAATACTTAATTCATCTACTGCAATGTTAAGAAAGCACAGGAAATTAAAATATTTTTAAATAAATTTATAAAAAAGCATAGAGTAATATAATATTAATTTAAACACACTTGATAATTTCAGCAAAAAAATATATTCCGGTACCGGGAATCGAACCCGAGCCTCCTGGGTGAGAGCCAGGTATCCTAGCCACTAGACCATACCGGATCATGATGAGACTTCTTCTCTCACAGTTTGACACTGTTCCACATGCAACAGCCCTCTCAAACAATGTTAAGGATGTTCTGGCGTTAACATTGTTACATTAAAAATACTGTACAACTTTTATAGTTTGTTTTCATTTGTTATCTAAATACGTGGTTAAAATCTGAATCTCTAACTGGTTCACGAGTTATTGTACTTCGAATTTTACACGTGTTCTTATGGAAAAACAGCATTATTCTCTTTATATGAATAAAATAATAAAGAAGCAACATTGCCAATATTCTGAAACTTTATTTGTGTATTAAGTAAATCAAACATTGAGCAACGTTTCTAAAAAAAAGTTTAAATCAATTCGCTATCTCATTACCGAATTATTGATAAAAATACAATGCAAAGTTACGAAACAAGATTATAGTGTACATGTCAACTGCCGAAACTGTAGCAAATATCATACATTTGTAGTGCCAAATTATATATTACATAACATTGTTTAAGACATTTACATGATATGAGCACGTTTAATGCATATTTCAATCCTTAAAAAGCATAGAATTTTATCAATTTCATATTGAAGTAACTTTTGGCTAGGACTATAGCCAGAATATCCTTAAATTTGTGCGGAACATCGTTTATATTCCGATATGGTATATTCGGATATGGTATATTCCGATATGGTGTAGGGGGCTAGGATTCTTGCTCTCCGAGAAGGCTTGGTTACGGTTTCCCGGTCTTGGAATTTTTTTTTCTTTTGTTTATTGTAAAATTTTAGAGCAATTTCATATTAAAACAAATTAATTATTAAAAAATATCACTTGTTATTACTAACAGAGATTTGACGAATTAATTAATATAACTGTTAATGATTATTATATTTTATTTTTTAATTATGTCATTAGTTTTTTACTAGAATAATGAATAATGTTTACACAAGTAGCGAGAAATAAAATTTATCATATTTTAATATAAAATGCGGCGTAAGTAGTAAATAGAATAATAAAATTAATTAATGATTTTAGAATAATATAGATTTTTGTATTATGCGCATTGGCATTGTGATATAAAAATATTAGAAGAATAGTCAAATTATTAATAGCGCAGTGTATTCTATATCTGGCGCTTTCGTCGAGTATGAAAAAAATAGCCTGTGACGTCATTATTGATACGTTTTGTTCGGGTGGTGTTATCTAAAATTAGATCTGTGCATGACAATGGTCTGTTTTGGTACGCAGTATCGTGTAGCAATTTTGAAAGGCGTGAAATCGGGTATTCTTGGGTACCACGACTCATGCCGTGTAAATGGAAATTCCTTTTGCGTGCCGTGCCAAGGACAGCAAACGCGGGACGACACATCGGGAGGCCAACTAGTCCAGCTTGCTTGCAGTTTGCACATGGTCAACTGGATATATATATATATATATATATATAAATCTGCAATTTTATAATGGGTGTAGGAAAGTCAAGAGAGCGAGTGTTTATGCTTCATTTGCGTTTTGTCGTGCGGTTTGTGAAGAGTGATGAATCAATGCAATTGTCAGTCATCATTGTGCTCTATTTCCCGACTCTCGTTGGTTTCTATTCTACAGAACGACAATCTGATAACGTACCATGTCCCTCGATTTCATACGCGAAATATTTCGCACTGGGCAAAAGTATAATTTGATAGTTTAACTGTTAAACTTTAACACATTGCGTTAAGATTAATAAGATCTTTTTATACAGTTAAAAGAGCGTGATATTGTTTTTATAGGTTTCATTCAAATCAGAAATTTATTGTTAATTAAACAATTTAGGCATCAAATTATCTCAATTAATAACAGGAGTACATAACTTAGATGATTATTTTATTATTTTATTTATTATTTTATTATTTTCAAAAGAAACTGCAATTATGCTTTACAAGTCATTAAGAATATTTCTGTTTCTGAATTTTGAAAACGTAGACATAGCCAAGCACGTCTGGTTTTCTTCGTCGACTTCATAATAAGTGCAACACCGAGCGAGACTTCGATGTTTGTAGAAGAATGTGACCAGAGTATTGTATCCGGAGTCTGACAGCCAAGACGACGAGACTGGCGCCAGGCATGCTCTCAAGCACGTTCGCTCCGACCACTTTTCTCGGCTCCTCGAAATTAACCGTCGTCCACTCGGTCGTAATAACATTTAGCATGGCGGTTCTCTCTCCTTTTGCCTCTTTTTACCCTTCGTATATGACTCTTTATGATGATTTCGCCTTTTTGAAGGCGATACTCCAAGTAGTGTTCCCTTCCTCCACTCGTGAGTCGATTCCTGGAGTCCTTGTCTTCCGCAAAAATGCAAAAAAGTCATTGGAGTTTTTAATTAAGAAAATTGAAACTGAAATCAATGAACATACATGCATAATCGGCATTCTCTGGAGATACGAATAATAAAATCTCACATTGCATTTCCATATACTCGTAAACTGATTTTTCCGATCTTCCCCTGTAATTATACTTTGTAGCTTCCTCGTTAACTTGGTTTTATGAGTTCCCGCGAATATGATTTGAATTCATTGCCATAGTTTAAAGTATAATAAAGTCTTTCTTTTGAGTGCACGCTACCGCAACTCAACAAAACTTTGCATGACATTGAAAATATTTTCCAATAATACAAAACATTTCTTATTTGTGAAAGGAAAAATTATTATATGTTTATTTATATTTTATTAAAATAAGTTTTTTTTTTTTTTTAATAAAACGGTTGTGCGAATTTTATCTAAAAGTTTCGCAAAAAATGAGATATTTTTATAAATAAATGCGTTCATTGTGAATGTTTACAGATGGCTCTACTTTGATTCATTGAGCATGGCATCTACAATGGGATTGCAGCAGCAGGCTGCATCCCAAGACACAGTGGATTTTGCTGGTTACTTGCAATCTACACAATGCCATCAGACGGAAGGACAGGTGCAAGGTTGTCAAAAATCACCGCATCAGGAGCACAACAGCAGCTTTACCAGCACGAAAGGCTTGCTCAATGGACCCGGGCAGAACAATTGTTTCCTCAACAGCGCCGTACAGGTAAGAGATATTGTAGCAGAATATCGTCGAGTTTTATTTTATTAAATAAAAATAGTGAATTCCATGAAAGTATTTTATTGGATTGTGATAAAAAAGATATTCGCAAAAAATGCGTATAAATTGTAATTAAATACAACAAAATACATGCATATGAACGCACGTACACATATGCATATACATATATATATATACAAATATATATAATGTATAATTATACGGTATCGTATGCATTTTGAGAAGGTAAATAAGCGCCTTAAGTATATGCAACCCGCTGAACGATCTTGTCTTACTTTCTCGGCGCAAGTAGGCGCGAACAAGCATGTGTTACGTGTTTGTCATGTAGCATGTAAAGCTGTAATTAAATCAATTATAAATAATTGAATTAATTAAATAGAAATTTATTTAACTAATTAAAAAAGAACTTGTTTACAATAATATTTAATTCTTTCTGTTATAAAGTTTTTAAAAGACTTTGTGTAAGAAAATTATCGCAAAAATTATCTCAAATTTGAAAGCGTGAAAATCATTTGTACAACAAGCCTAACATATATACATATATAAATAGAAGTGCTAAAGTTTGTGGTCTTTAGCATTCGAAAGATGTCACGCGTTGATTCTCATTTGCTGTTTTCTTAAAGACTTTTACGAGTCTGTTGTCCGCGATTTATGAACATAATCCATCGCCAAATCTTTAGGCTCGTTGTCCTAAGAGGCCTTTCGAAGCGTGCGTAAATATTCATGACCGCTAAGTGACGGGACATGTGGGGACTTCTTTCCAACCGGATCGTGAAACGGCTTTTAACTCTCTCGCGAGTATCGGTATCTTTCGGTATCCTCACTGTAAACTTTTCGCCTTTTAATGGCAAATTTTACAACGTATGCAGTCACGCTACTTCCTCAGTTGTCAGGGACATCGACCACCGGTTCCAAAGTCTAGAAGCAGAGGTCACGTTTATTCGTATTAGGCATTAAGAGACGGTCGAAAATGCCGTATTAAATATGATTTATCGCCTGAAGACAAATTTGAGAAGGTAACTACCTCCGAGAGTTAAATACTCCTATACGTAAAGTCAGAAAAAATATTTTCTTCTTCTTGTGTTAGGTTTATCTATGAGATTTTAATTTTATTTTTTTTTAAGAAATAATTAATCTTTTACAGACACACACATACAGACATATATACACACACACACACACACACACACACACACACACACACACACACACACACACACACACACACACACACACACACACACACATACGTACACTTTGTTTGCTTTCTCCTAAAACAATGGATATCATAAGGTCGATTTTATTTTAAAAAAACACAAATGCTAATTTGAGAGAGTTACATTCTGTAAGTTGTCGAGGCCTGGTCGTGAGGCACGCGTACTAATACTGCGTCTTACGTGACATGTGATACAAGTGTTTTAAGCGCAAACCGCGCATGCAACCAAGGGTGTGGTAACTGCTTTGTCTCGCGTGTTACGAATAGAAAACAAACAACGTGACAGTGTCGGTTTTCCTTCGTGGCCGTAGTAATAGTTTCACGATAGACATTTGCGCGATCGGGCCGATATTTGCGCTAGCTACTTATCAATTCCGCATCATGCATCGTGCATCATGTGTAGAGATGTCGTTATTGATGATTACATGACCGATGAACGGATATCGGGTACGTAGATACAGACGCCAAGAGGAATTATTTATGAAAGATTAATTGCGTTTCCAGGTTGCAATTTTCCTTCGCGTAATATTGATAGACCGTTTAATCGGCTTGTAAAGTTCCGAAACGGATCGATGGAAGCTGGGATGTGTACCCAACGATCTGTGCGAGCTTACTGACGATACAAAACTTGTTTTGGTGGGCTATCGCGATGCTTGCAATATAACAGCCTGCTGAGTGTTTTTGATTTCGTTAAAGTGTCTGGTAATCGTTAAACGGCCGCGTTATCATTCACCGGCTGCGAGCCTGATGAATAACGGCTTTAAACGCTCGCGATAAAACTGCATACGTATCTGCGTTCCCATCCCTCTTGGTGATAGTCACCAGCGAGAATAGCGGCATAACAGCACGAAGTATGCATTGATAACGTCACCGTTCGAGCGAGAACTACATACATTCCTGACGTGTGTTTTACGCTGATCATGTTAAACAAGCGACTTCGAGTACTATTAATCTGCGATGTTAGCAGACTTCAAATAATCGATAAACGCATGACAATTGAATTTTTATTATTTACAAATTTGCAATGATTTTAACAGATTTAGCTTTTTGAGCTAAAGCTAATATTGTTATGATGAAAGATGTAATTTTTTAGATTTTGTTTAGCTGCGTATACTCTTTTTCTATGGTACATTTTCCGAATCGTTTCTATCGCATTGTAAGATGTTCAATGTTTTGCGGTTCATAAAAATCTTCGACCCCTCGAAGAAGCGGGGAAGCGTTTCATCGTTGGACGATCACGATCGGTTCGTTCGACGGAATGCGCATAAAGCATTGACGATTACCAGAAGCAAATTGCAGGTTACGAGTACGGCGTATTCAAGGAGCTTCAAGGAGTAAGTTTGAAGTTCCTACGGTCTACCAAGTTTCAGGTCGAAAGACATTGATCCACGTTTCTTTGTTGATATTCCATTTTGTGCAAATCGAAATATTGCACAACTATATTTTTATTTTCTTTTTAATAGTGCAAAGCTTAATAGTATTATCACTATAAAATTTTGCATATTATTCTCGCATATATAAGAATTTGCGACTGAATAGAATTGACTCTGATTTAAATTTTGATGCACTATCAGAATGATATTTAATTCTGTAATGCAATGAAATATTAGAATCATAAATGAACAAAATGTCGATAGCTCGCCTGTTTGAGAAAGAAAATACTTGTTGCAAGAAAATACTTTTTTTCCTTGCTGTTAATCTGGTGACAAGCATTGTCTTGCCGTTACGAACACGTTACGAAAAGAAGTAGTATAAGAATAGCTCTTTCTAGCTGTTTACCTAGATTACCGTACATAACGGTGCTGCAATGTCCAAGCGTTAACGCTATTTTGTCACTGCTTTATATTCCCATGTGTTTTACACTTTTATTATTTTACATTTATTTTACATTTTTATTATCATCTGCATATACAAATATTTGCCGAAAAGTTTGAGAAATTTATTAATAGAATATTTGTTGTGTTTAACTTAAACATTTTTATTTTCTTAAAAATGTACAAGCTCCAAATATTATACATATGCAACATAAATGTTTCACTGAGAGTTAATCGTATACTGTACGCGTGCAATAGTAATGGCATATGTAACCTGTTATTATTTTCGCAACACCTGTCATGGAACAACTCGTCGATTCGAGCGACTTCCGGAAGCAATTAGGCTATTCGTGTGTTTGGGGCTACACTTTGTGCGGATGAATCGATTAATGCCATCTGTCTTGATGTAAACGTTATATATTGAAAAATATATACTATTTTTTTATTTAAATTTATTATTGTCGATTCTTTTGAGATTTTTATATTTTGCTGATTGTTTTGAAATTATTTCTTTAGTCAAATTTTATTTTTCAATTCTAGCCGGCTTCAATTTTAGCTTAAGTTTAAATTTATTATTATTTAAGCTGATATTCGCTAATGCAATTAGATGAAAGGATGGGAATTGTAACACGTCATGGTGATTAATACGAAACATTTTTTGTTTGGCTTCTGTTTCCGGACGATCCTGTGCCATCGTCCTCGCGTTCGTGCTTTCTGCACCCACGCCGACTCACATCAAGGTTCAAGGTTTCTCTCGCGGTCGCTCTTATAAAGAGGCGTAGCTTTCATTCTCACCGTTAACAATAATCGCAAGAAAGCGGTAGCTCTCAATGTGTCTGCCGTTTATCGACACTCCCACCTCTGACTCATTAATGCAAAATGAATGTTACCTCGCTCATATTCATACGCACATCATTGCGTTAATTAGTTCTTATCCGGTTAAATAAGTTTTCCACTCATCGCAGCAGCTTAAAAGGAAAAAGAAAGCAACCGGCAATGTCTTTCAGACGCACACATTTAATGCATTTTGCACTACGTGTTACAATTGTTCCCATAGTGTAGGGCAAAACGCGGCTTTCTCTTTTACTATTTGTCTCTCTGGTGTCACCGGTTGTACAATGCTTCTGTTATACGCGATTTCCGTATTCGATGATCTGGTTTCTCCATTCCAACTATACAGTGCTTCTGTTCTACGCGATTTCCGAATTTGCTGATCTTCATTAAAATCCGTTAGAAGGATATAACGTTATTACATGTTACATGTTACAATCTAGATTCACATCTGTACGTAATTCAAGCTTATGTTGCCTTAGAAGATTCCCATGTAAAAAAAACCTGGATAAAATATGTGGATAAAATATTTGCTAACTGTATGAGTCATTTATGCTATTTAGAATCTTAAGGACTTTTTCTTGGCTGTGTGAATGAGACTTCTCGTTCGAGTTCCGTCGAAAAAGAAAGCGCTGAATCCTACGTGCTGATATAAATATTGAAATCATATAACGGCGTAAATTATCGTTCAATGTTTTTAAGAAAATTTTTTTATCACCTTACATATTGGATGCTCATATTTCATGATATGCTCTAAATAGCACGGCGATTGACCACAAAATACCATTTGAGGAGATACATCTTTTTGAAATAAAAACGATGCTGTTACCTAAGACGAAAAAAGCTGTATCTTCCAGCTGCCGGCTCGTGATCGATGTACACCTGACCCGATCTTCCCTTAGGATTTAACTTCGCGATTGGCAGAGCGAAGATATAGGATACCAACACGTGCCATCCTTGCTGTCGGGACACAGCTGTTTCGCGATTCACGTGATACAGATGTACGCCTCGTGTCGTCAATTCAGGGAAATTACCCAAAGAGATTGACTCAGGAGAGGAATTTAGCAACCCTCGAACATTTGCACCAATTATCTTACGTTTGACAATTTTACTTTCGTCGACTGTGCCTCCTTATGCGCTTTCTTATCTTCATCGATTTGTAGATTTGAGCGATGCGATTTTAGCAAGAGATCTCGCTTTCGTGCTTCGTGTCTCTTTTTGCGATAAAAAGAAATTAAAGTTAATTGCGTCTGCAAAGCAGAGCGTCGCGTCGTAACGAAGAAGCAGGAGTGCCCGAAGGTCCCGTGATGTCACAAGTCGCTGGCCCATGAATCCGGGACTCGTTTCGGTGACAATAGAGTAAGACGTAGCGCATGCTTGTATCGAAGGCACACACATATACACACACATAAGCAGTAGCTCGACCCTTGAGGGAGAGCACATGCGTGGCTAATGGCGGATGGAACCTGCTACGCGATTCTGACAGCAGGTGTCTGGGAAGCAACTTCTCTGACTCATCGCCAGGTGATATCGCCCGATGCAGGAAGGAAGGAACCGGAAACTCGCTTGCAGAGGGCTACAAACCGCCTCTTTCGCTTTCCTTCACGAACGAAAGCAAAGCTGCACATCTCCACAGCTTTGATTTCATGATCAAGAGACCGTGTCGTTATTTTGCGCATCCTTCAAACTTCATCCGTTTCGCCACGGCTTATTAACTTTACCTTGCCGTAGCTGATGTCGCTGCAGACGGTTCTGATACCTGATTACTCGGTATATTTTATGGTTATTGGATGTTTACTATTACACAGCTTGCTACTGCAGTTGTGTAGACAAACGATAGCAAAAGTTAAATCGATACTCCTATTTATGGAGTGATCGGTGTATCGAATAAAATACTAAAACGAGTTTTGTATAACAAAAATGAAAAACTTTGCTCGAAGGATTCGATTTAATTTAATTTTTTTTAATCATGTTTCTATATGCGAAATTTATAAAATATATGAAACTAGTTTGAAAAAGCAATATCTTGTTTCATTAATTTGTGACTTTAACTGTCCATACATTTTCTTTTTACTGTTATTAACCACTTAATTTTCGAGATCATGTGATCGATATGAGGCTCATAATCTCTCAAGATAGCTTCCAATCGCGAGTGAGCCTACGCGAAACCATAATGTCGTACATGGCAAACCATGGTTACACAACGGTTGCTCGTTCGAGGAAGTCGAAAAGGAATAACGAGAGGAAGAAATGGAGAAGCGAGAAGTATATGAAGCGGGCAGTGGTAGGGATTAGGACGAGGCAAAGTCGGTCTAGAAGGAGAACAGAAAAGGGAGCCGTGTCTAAGAACCACGTGTGGGAAAAGTCTGCGATGCGAGACTGAGAAACGCGTGCGTTCGATCGTAAGTTCGCACGTGCATGCGTGTGTTGTCTTACTCTCGCACGCATACACGCACGCATGTAGAAGTGCGCGCGAATGTGTCTCGACCACCTACGCGTGTTAACATACGCATGACTTTTCTTTTCGCTCATGAAACCCGCACTCCATGACACATCGTCGTCGTGTTCGTCAGATAGCGTATGGAGATTGGCACTTAGTTGCAGGAAGCATGAATAAATTAGCTGTTGATTTTTTAATTTCCACGAAACAAATTACACTTTCCTTGAACTGACGCTTGTAATAGAAAAATACTTGAAAGTAAAATCTAGAGAGTTTATGAAAGAGATATACATACAGTTATTAATTTATTTATAAACTTATAAAATTATTAATTTAATAATTCTAATTACTTTTATTATTAACTTTTGTAATTGTTAGTTGAAATATAGAAAATATTTTGTAACTCTCGATTTGAATAATTTGAACATTTTTTTTGTCATAACTCATGCTTGGTCTACTTTGTTAATTTGGGCCATCTTCTGGCAGGAGTTATCTAATCCCTATCTTTATACTCGAGTGACTTCTTTAATGTGGATCTTGTCAGCTTGTGAAATCTAACGCTTCGAAACGTTCGCCGGTTAGTGCATCTGCAATACGAAAGGTTTTAGTGGACCAGAACCGTCTCGCTCATCTCAAGTTCTGGGAACTGAATCTTGTCTAGATAGGAGTTGCAGCGCTTGCGCATGTTTCACCTAACATCAGTGATAAACTTTCTCATGATAAACCTTCCATGCTTTCATTGCAGTTCATAATAACCGAGAATTATCTCGTTAATGAAAACCGTTAACAACATGTGCTATTTTTTTAACTTTTTACTGGAAATAGTTTAAAATTTAATGTAAATGACAGTTGCGTTTTTCTTTTTATACGGATATGAGAGTTCCGAGAAGACCGGTTTCGTTTACATTTGTAACGTGGATTTAATTGCAATGATTTGCACGACACAAGAAGGTAGTGTAATAAATTTCGCTTTTTAGTGTCCCATTATTGATGACGAAAGGCGCAGGCGTTTGCAACATATTCATTTCGCGCGACCCAGTTTCGTTGTTGAAACGTTATGGGGATTATAATCGGCTTGCTCGGACAACAAATAACGTGACGGAATACGTTAAGAGCATGACACTTTTCTGCACGTAACTATCTTAGCTTGAAAGATTACCGTTTAATGTACTCGCGATTTGTATAATCTCGAGAAATTCGCTCTAGCGTAACACGTTGCTTTTTACCTCTGGCGTTATCAATGACATCACCGCATACTCCCACACCGATCTCGATCGCCACGATTCCATGAGTGGTCGTCTAGAAGGAACTGCGATAATGCGTGCGTGATGTGACTCACGATTTCGATATCCTTAAAGGGTATGTCGGACCGCCTTTCGATATCATCGATAGAGCGGAAGTTCGCTTCAAGCGGATATACCGGAAACAAGCGGTAATCCTTAGCGGTGGAGGCTAAAAAATTTGCCTACAAAGAACTGTTATCGCTTTTTTAACAGTAAACCAACGACGTTCGTGCGGCGATAGTGCGCTTACACGGAATTTTAACGCTTTAAACGGGAGCATTGTGGGCGCGGTCGCGTATTAGAGTGCAGTAGCGCTGTAGAAGCGAGATGAAAAAAAAGGGGGAAAGAAAAGAGCAGAAGTGCAACCGGCGCGGCGGTTAACTACCGCTGATAGGCGCCCGGTTATCCGTTCTTGCGGTTCTTCTAGCTGCACGGCCATACGATGCATTCCTTCATTCTACAGCATCGATGTCGAGGCACGCAAATGGGAGACATTTTCCTCTATTTTCCATTGATCATCATTTTTTCTCCCCCCTCGAGTTTCTTTTCGCCGGCAGGACGATTAAGCAATTTTCTCCTCGCCTGGAATTTTGTTACGTTCGTTAGGCGCATCCTGCATACGATCATTTCCCGATTCTTATTCGTAATGGATTACCGTGATGAAATCGCTACCAATTATCATGCCGTCGAAATTGCTCCGTCTATAGTTTCGCCAATGAGGATGCTGATGCTACAGCATAGCAATGAATATTTATGATAAGAGATACCTATATAATGATATCATATAATATATCTTATATTTATATGATAAATAATTGTATTAAATAATAACAATTATATTATTATTATTTAATATTTACATGTATAATTAAATTTTGACGAGAGGAAATATAATATTTATAGCCAATATCAGTTTTTATGATTTGAAACATTTTTAGAAACAGAAGATTATATGCATATGTATACCTTATAATTTTGAGACGTACGCATCATCTTCTTTATATTAGTATGAGAAATATTTGAAAATGATTTTAAAAACGATCGAAGAGTAACGTGTCTATTCTCGTGTAAAAATAATCGTTTGACGCTATGCGCAACAATTATAAATAAGCATTGGAAAAAAGGCAACGCCTCCGGAGACCGCTAAGAATGTTGCAGAAAATTACCGATGTCTCTCCGATGTTTTCCTACCGCGGAACGTAACGTACTAATGATAATGATTCGGAAAGCTCTTCTTATCCCGAGCTCGTGCCGGTCATTTCGCGCGAGTAATTCACCACGATGGGGTACAAAGGAGAGGGGCACATTTTCGAAGAAACCCCACGGAAGACGTTGCTCGTAACGTCGTAAAATATGCAGTTAATGTGCGCAAAGTGCCTCCCAACTTCTTTGTGGCTAAACTAAATGTTCAGGCTTCCCCTGGTTCTTTTTTTTTGCACCGCAGTGCTACCTTTGTCTTTCTATAAAACGCGCAGGCAACTTAAATCTGGATGATCTCTGAGAGTGACAATTTAAAGAGAGCAGTGACGATTTAAAGAGGATCGGAATATAATGAAAGTAGAATCTGCGCTTAAGAAAATGATATTTAATTTTTTATGTATTAAAAAAATGTTTTCCTTTACATTTGTTAAATTCGAATTTTATCAGTTAATCTGATTTAGCTTGTAACTCCGGTAACAAGTTTCATCGAAGCAGTTTTTAAGGATCATTTATTTTAAATATCTTTTTTTTTCGCGTATCTTTGTTCCAGATCTCTTACAATTATTCTTCGTCTGTATCGTACCGGTCGCTTATTAATAATACGGATTTTCTTCCAGAAACAAATTATCCATTCGAATCTTCTTAATTACCCAAACGGAAGTTATAATTACTTCTTTTTTTTAGTACATATAATATCCGTCTTTATATGAATTATTATGGCTATAATAATTGAATTGTTCAAGCTCTGCTTGGTTCGTTTGGATAAAATTTTATTATCTGAGATACATTACACTTAATTAAAAATGAAAATATATCGCATTAGAGCGCTAACTCCTCCACATGAAGGAGATGCGCATTAAAAGGGAAGAAGAGGAAGTAGCCAACGGCAGCAAATACAGAAGCGAGTTTTGTTCTTAACAGAGTCTTCTCGGAGAGGCTCGTGGGCAGGTAAACACGCGTTCGTACGAGACATTCTCGTGGGAATCCTCATGCTGAGAATCGTTAGTGCTTGAATTAACGGCGGACAGGTAATCATCATCGTTGTAATTTTGTTGCTCTCACGACTCGACGCAACACGCCGTCGCTGCGCTATTACTGACGATTTGGTAAGGTAATGTAACGCGATAATGCACCGTGATAATATCGTCGCTAACAAGGTTTGCGCTGGATCATCATCATTTTTATACGTTCTTGTAGCATTAATACGCTATCGGCGACAGAAATCAAGACGGCTACATCTCTAATTGTCACACAAAAAGTAGTATCTTAATATGTAATGATCAATTATGATCGCTCAATGTTTTAATGTAAATTTTATTGTTTGATTCCATGACAATGGGGGTCGTGATTAAACATTTTATTAAAAGATTTACAGCGTGTACTCTATTTGTAAAGATACGTTCGCCATTATCCACAGGAGATACGCTGTTATCAATTAATCACAACTTCAGGAATAAAGCTAGTATCGTGGACACGGTAGTTGCCTCACGTGGGAGTAATCGTCTCGAACAAGTCTGGAGTCTTTAACTCGATCCCTGAGAATTGCTTCCTTCGATTCGAGCAATGACTCATTGCAGTAACACAATGATCTCTGCTTTTCTGCCTACTTTGTATAACTAACTCTTGATTATAATGCAATTTAACTTAATGAGAAATTAGGGATAAATAAAAAAACAAATTCTTTTCCATATATTTTTTTTATTGATACAATTGATAGAGATGGATACGTTATATAATTCGTGAAAATCGTAATAAAAATTGTAATAGAAGGATAGAAAGCTTGTTTAATTTCTTGGGCGATATTTACTTGCGAAAATTTTATATTTTTTAATAAGAAAAGATAATTTGAAAGAAAAGCTTTTTTTTTTTTTTAAGAAAAGATAACTTGTAAATGAGATAACCTCGCTCTTAATTGAGATCAGAAGAGAGATTTCCTTGCGCGACGTGATAACTGAAGAGAATTTAAAAGCGCGAATCTAAATGTATGAAGGAAGAGGCGGCAAAATAATAAGCAAAAGTGGCGCCGCAGACCTTTTATGATGAATAATTCAATTAAAATGCAAAATAAACATTTATTAATTTCGTAAGCACAAAAATTAAATTTCACGTGATTCTCTAATCATAATTATTTATCAAAATTTTGATAAGATTTTAATACGTTTTATAATTGGTAGATATTGAGTTATTAAGGCTACATTAATAAGAATATAATAATTATTCGAATTTGAACAGATGAATCGTATACTTTTTGTAATCATAAGTATAGTTAAACGATGCGAAGTGGTGTGTATTGCATCAAACAAAAAGAAATCAACGTATCCAGTGAGGTATTATGATTCCATGAGAATACATCACACTTTACACCGTCTAGTATCAGGGCCAATCGGAGTACATGTCGGGGGGGGGGGAGGGGGACCCCGATATTATTAAGGCACACTTGAGACGGCAGGTCCCACGTGGTTCAGCCACCGTGACCACGTGGTAGGCAATGGTATAGTAAAATGCCCACGAGATAGGAAAGATGGTGGTTGAATGGGAGACTAAGTCAAAAGGGGCAGAAGAGTGTGGAGGTCAGGTTAAACCGGAAGCCGCCACCGGAACAGCGTCTACTTTGTAGGTTCACATGGCCGACGTTCACCCGTAGGGTCAAGATAATTTTCTCGTGTCAGTACAAATGCTCGCATCAGATAAAAAACGGTTTCATATCGTAGACATGACATAATATTCTATGAAAACATCTTCAAACGCGACAGTTGTCGTTAGGTATAAAATAAAAATCAGAAAATAAAATCCAGAAGATACAAATCCAAGCTTAAGATAGAATCGTGAGCATCTTTCAGCATTCACGAATCTTTCTCGCGATTTATCGGATGAAGAACCGTATGCCATATGAATATGTAAGAGATAGTAGTGGATGAATATGCTAACAAGAGTTACTTGCTGAAAGCGATGTCTATGTGTACGCAATAGGATTCAAGATTTTGATTTGTAACAATATGACAGCAATTAATTAGCAAAATAAATTAGAATTATGTTAATTGAATGAGATTTTACTATAAAAGTATATAACTGTCTAAATTTGTATGATTGTAAGACTATAAATAAATTTTTTAAAATTGCTTTCGCATAACTTTAGAATGAATTATTATGGCATGTTAAGATTTATATTATTAATGACCATAATAACGACATTAAATCAATTATTAAAAACAACCCAGTGAGAAATGATTGAATCAAATCGATGTCGAATTGACATCGATTCGATGTTTTTTCAATTCGACGTCGATTCAATGTTTTTTCGAACATAATTTCTCACTGAGAACATAGTTATAATAACTTAGTTTGATAAGTAAACTTAATTTATTAGCCTATATTAGTTCTTTAACAATATTTTCACATGTAAGTTTCAAGTAATTCTTATGGTTTATAATTACTTAATTGCTTATTGTTCTGGATATCTGATAGAGTTTAGTATAATATTGATTTGTTTGATTCAACCTTATTCTGATAGTTAAGTGTGTCATACCGTGAGAAATACGTTGCCAGATTCACAGTTTTTCTAAGAGTAATGCTCTGTAGAGAACTGTAGAGAACTGTTACGATAGATGAAAATATGTCCACCATTGTTCTTATGAGATTAATACAGATAAAAAAATCTTAAGATATTTATCAACAATTTACATGTATGTACAAAATATTTCGATGATAATTTTATCAAATCTTAATCTTCGTTACTTTTTATTTAAATTAAATTTTCTAAAACATTAAAGCAACGTCTTATCTTGCGGTAGAGCAAATTAATTAATTCATGAAACAGTAAATGACCGGAAATTTTGTCAGTAGAACTTTCGGAGATATGTCTTTTTAAATATTTAAGATAGCCTGGAGTAGAAAATAAAATAAATTATCTGGATGGAGATATCTAGAACTCGGTGATGTTGATTTAAATGCTCGGTGACGTGCCGACAGGTGTTCGCGTTTGAAGGTTTTATAGCTGATGCCGGCAGGTATATTCTGTATTAGTAAGTAGTTCGAAGGAGAGAATCTCAGTATCGATAAACGAATACCAGTGATAGAGCACACAGGTATGCTTGGCCACACCTCGTACGTGTAAGCAATGCATGATAAATTGTTGCAACTACTATTCTTTATTCTACTGTTGTTTTTATTTTTTCAACATCAAGAGTTTAAAAAGAAACAAATTTTAGCTGTATTATTTATCTTTCTATTGTTATAGTAAATTAAATGTTCTATATTATATGCGTCTATATGTAGGCATATCTGGATAATTTAAACTTTGCTATTTCTCTCTCGAAGGAGAAATTGAATCGCTTTTATCAAGGAAGAAACAGCGGAACGAAGTAATGTTGGTGCTTATC
Source organism: Tetramorium alpestre (assembly GCA_021460005.1). Classification (NCBI taxonomy): domain Eukaryota; kingdom Metazoa; phylum Arthropoda; class Insecta; order Hymenoptera; family Formicidae; genus Tetramorium; species Tetramorium alpestre. Next base: position 597,857 of record JAJVSH010000021.1, on the reverse strand, counting down.
AATATGTAGTAATATAACAAGTTTAAATTTAGAGTAAAATTTATATATTGTATATTACAAGATATATACATATAGATATCTCAATAAAAACAATCTTCTATGATACGTGACTTGATATCGAGACGCGCACGTGCTCCTGCGCTCATATACGTCGTGCATGAGTAATATTGAGGTACCAGCTGTGAGTAGTACTACGATCACGTATACCGTGATTCAAAATGGCAGACGGCGGGTCAACATCCTCCCGCCCTGGAGAACGCGGGCCCGTGTTTTCTCGGCGCGCTTACAACCATCGTACGGTGGCGCCGCCGAGCAGATCTTTTTAACGAAAACTGGTTTGTGAAGCTGCGACCGTGGACCACTCTCGCTCACGTTTCGTTTGACCTCGGTTCGCGTCTACAGAGAGGAACAAAGAACCGCTCACTCGTACTATCCAGGAGAGAGCGCCATCGAATATACGCGATGTTCCAAATCTTATGAGCGATAGAGGATAATGATTTTCTTGAGATATATTGTTACAATGAAATGACTAAGAATATATCTTTGGCTAAAATGCAATAATTATGGTTTTATAGGAAGTACAAATTAGATAATATTTGCTGTAAAGTAAGGATATTTGTAATAACTATAATATGGAAATGTTAAAATTTGTGATCTGATCTAATATCTAGAAAGAAACGTTCGCGAAACAACACATTCCTCAGCGACGTGGAAGATTTTAATTTTTAATGGTAAATGGATAGTAATAACATCTTGCGCAGCATGGCGGGAAGATGGTCCATCAGACCATCTTCCCGCCACTATGGCCAGCGTTGAAATCACCCTTGGTATAAATTCGCGGGAACTGCGCACCAATAAGAACCTTTCCCGCGCTGCCTTTGTCCTTGGATGTTTTTTTTTCGAAAAGCAGAGGCGATGGTAAAGGTCATCATCCCCCTGGACCGTAAAGAGATGTTCGTTCTTTTACAATTTTCATACGCTTACGATATCACGTACATATAATGTTTTTTGCAATATGTAGGTATAAGAATATTCATTCTTGTAATTTAGTCAAAAAATTTGATATTTTTTTGCAAATTACTTTTATTTCTGTATCACATCGTTTTATTTAACTTTATTTATAATGCATTATTTAACAAAGTAAAGTACTGCAGTTATAATTAATTAGACTCTCGTGGATGAGACTAATTAAATCTTACATAAGCAAATATTAAATTCTGATGCCGTGTTGTAGATATCGTTGTAACTTCACGGCAACATATTCGTTAATATCGATCTTTTGTTACGCAAAATCAACCGCAAGTACACTTTCGATCGATTAGTTTGACAGACAATGAATGCGAATAATCGCACAATGGAATATCTGATTTCTATTGTGAAAGAAGAGAACGCAGAGCGTCAAATAGCGAGCTAGAGATAAACTTAATATTTATGATAATTTGAAACGAAACTTTGAACTGCATGAATGATAATTATTGCTTGATATCCGTTCATTTAATCTCCCATGTATCAATTAAATACAAGACTGATTCCTGTTTAATTTTTACAATCGTTAAAAGGAAAGGAGTTTCTTAGGGAGGAGTGGTGATAATCGTTTTAAATCGAAAGAGGATAATGATCCTAGTCCGGAAACTTGTTCGCCTTCGGCGGAACGGAGTCACTTACATGTGACGACTCATAGAAGACGCAGTTTCAATATTTATACATACAAAGAAAAAGCAACGCGCAATTTAAATGTAAACTTTTAATTGATAAAATGATAAAATAACTTCAATTTATTCCACATCTTCCTTTCCGTCAATGAAGATTGCGTCAGTGGCTTTGTGTCAGACGATATATTATTTTTTTTTATCCAGAAGTCATAGTTAATTCTCTCTGGGCCACCTACGGCGTGCTCCGGATTGTAAACATGGAAGTGCGCGGGACAATTTGGCGAAGACCGTCGACGGCGACGATACAATACACTTTTACTCTAGTTTGAATCGTGGAACCGGTTCTCTCTCTCGTAACAGGCCACGCTAGCCTCCTTTACTCTACTCGTATACTCGTACAACTCGCTTCTTGGCCTCTTGGAAAACCGGTTCTCTGTTGATCCTCCTCTCGCGTATCATCCCTCCTTTTCTGCCCTTCCCCTCCTCTTTCTCTCTCTCTTTCTTTCTCTTCAAGTAGTATGGCCTCCTGCAGGCTATACGAAAACAACGGGTTTTCTCCTCGCGCGCTGGAGACTCGAGATGCGATCGTGGTTCCTCTCGCGCGCGGTTAAAATGCATGTCAGCTGTATTAACCTATCTACCGGGTATATGAAACTCGTCCTCCTTATGCCGTTACAAAATAACCTACTTCTCCTAAGAACAAATTTTTCTTTGCGCGATGATAAGACGAAATGGTTAATTTTTCTAAGAGCAAAAAGAATCGTAGGATTGGGTAAAGGTGGAATTAAACGTTAAACCACAGTAAACCGATTAATATTTCAATGTATTTCATGCATTTAATTTAATATTTTTTATGGACGCCCCAGGCTTAATACTTCTCAAAAGTATGTAATTAATGTCACATTAATATACATTGAACTTTTGTTACATACTCGGGATTGATGAGCGATACTGGAGCGGATACGTTCACCGGGAATTCCACATGAACCGCGCACGGTCGCGCATTGCAAAACCGTTTTTGCGCAAGTTCCGCTCTTTCGCGCGTTCGATTCAGACATTTTCTCGATATCGTCTTGCTAAAGCTAAGGCATTAAATCAAACGATGATTCTGCTTTAATCTCGACATCCCGCCACGTGCGTATAAACGTCGCCTCGTTGATGCCGCCTCGTGGATGGCATCGCCATCATAACAGCGTAGAGGAAACCAGTTTTGCCCTCACACTCCCGCTCTCTTCGCCTGTTCTTCGTGGCATTTTGTATTTTTTCCTTCTGCGCCGTAGTCGTCGTCGTCGTCGTCGTCGTTTTCTTCTTCTTATCGCGGTGAACGGCGCACGTGCGAGTAGCACCTTGGAAAGTGGAGAGACTCGACTAACGTTTCGCACGAAGAAGGGGAAAACAATAGTAGATATCATGAAAATCTCCGAAAACCAACTGGCAATAGAATTGCAACACTTGCTTACATCAGTTTTCGAATTTCTTTGAAAAAAAATTTATATTATGTGGTCATTATAAGATAAATGTTGTTAAACATTAGATTAAATATTGTTAGAAAACAAATAAATCAGAAATTTGTTATTTCTTTTATAATTTTTATATAATTTATGAATGACTTTATATAGCACTTTCTCGCTATTTAGAATAGTAATTTATATTTCAAATTGGACCACATTCCGTGGCTGGATTCAATCTTACTAGTCTCAATCTTTTTAGATTTAAATTTGTAATCAGAGCGTTTGAGCGTAATGATTGAGTACTTGTCAGCTCGATGTAATCAATGAGTTTGTCCTTTTTCTCAGTGATAATTATGCTGATTGCCTTGGGCTCGTCGTGGTCGGAATTCGCCTACTAAACCTTGTAGGAAGCGATCGAGCTGCAGGTGCACGCAGATATAGTGATTGCACTTTCCCCTTACTTTATACAATTCGATATCAATATACTCTTCTTAGTACTTATTTCCATTCACAGTTATATGAATTTCACGATGTGGTGTAATAATGTCATTGATGATATTGTATTTATTTTGAATTATCAGAATAGCTTCTTATAATTCGAGATACATTTACAATCGCCATGTTAATAATTGTATTTTAATGCGAATATTTTGACTAGAATGTTTATGTGAAGGTTACATTTACTTCATAACAACGAACGAAATTTACACGAATACAACGTACAAAATGCGAAATTAATAGAGAACATATTGTTAGGAAATAAAATTTTTTATGAATGAATCGCAGACAAATGCGTAACATAGCATGCATAATTATAGAAAAATAATGATATGTCGAATCTTATTTACGGTGAGAGAACATATCGGATGTTATAGCGGTTTCTTTTCAGGTTGTTACCTTCTTGTGGGAAGTGCCCGTGCATTCATTTGCCTAACAACTTTCCGGAAACGACCAAACCAGGCGAGCTATGCAATCTCGAGTCTACAGTTATAGTAAAACCTCTCGCATATGTATTTCGCGATTTAAGAATCAGCTAATCTATTTCGCGATATTTACGTTTTCTTATTAAACAGCAAGTTTCTATCAGTCCTTGCAAGCTGAATGTTTTTCTGTATGAAAGACGGATAGGCGTTTTCTAAAGATGCGTACATGCGTCTTTTATTATTACTATTCTAATATGCGAAACAAATTTATTCCCGATCCATTACAATGTCTGTTGAGAGAATTCTCAATGAAATAGTCGTATCACTTCGTACTTGAAAGATCCATGAGTTGCATTTTATAGCTAGTGAAGATTATATGTATATATCTCTCTTTCTTGTGATATTATCGGAATATAAATGCAAAACTAAGAGTTTACTTATGACTTGCTTGACTGCAAAATTATATTATTTTTATTTTGATTCTCAACAGGGCATTAATTTTTCTCCTTTCATTACCCTCGAGCAAAAACTCTTCTCAAAATAGAACGTACGATATCATCGCCGTTCCTCTGCTAGAAGCCGTGTTTCACGCGACAATCAGACAGCTTCGATCGTTGTTTCAACTTTTGGATTCGCCTCTTACGATCTAGATTCTGCTGGATGCCGTAACGACAGTCGACACGACGGCGGAACGAATACGAATCGTCGACGGGGATAGCATCGTCTTCAATGAGGTTGCATAAATCATGGGAGATGAGCAGTCTACTGCCGTGCTGGCATTCTGCGCTCGGCGCGTTTCACGAGAAACCCTTCCCTTTCACCGTGTGATTCGATCACGAAGATCGAGAATGCACGGCTCATCTGCTCCGTGGTTGACATTTATTCGCCGCTTCGTAACTCGACTCACCTGTAACTCGTCTTCTATAATTTTAACTTGGTCAAATTAAAAATTCAGACGAACATTCATGTTAAAGCACCGGCCAGGAAAATTAAACAATTAATTGTTAAATAAAACGTTATAATTATTAAACAATTAATTTTGTTCCCAATTAGCTTTCACATGTGATTTTAATCTAAAATTAAAAACGCGTAATTAATAATCATTTCATTCATAGCTCATTAATAATTATTACACTATATGTAGCATAGCCTTGAGAATCAGGACTGAAAAGTCTTGCACAGTCGCTGACTAAGAGTTTTTATCGTAATTTGACGATAACCAGGCAGCTTAAGATCTCTCTCGTGTTGCGCACTCGAAACTGAATACCCGAGTGCAACTGGAGTCCCTCGCTTGCACCGGCATCTCGGATGTAAATAGTTCTTATACGTTCGGGGGTTAAAAGCGGGTCTTCAGCTACAAAGTCACACATCGCTGAATACGAATGGATGATGGTTGGCGCTTCCTTGATCGTTCCGGCGCACCTGAGACTCCCCTTGATCCACCCTGGCTTAACAATTTAGGCGGGCACACCGGCTTCAGGTTGTTTAAAATGCAGCAGGTAGTCTCCACCGACCCTCACAAATACTTTTATACCTGTCTTTTGTATCTATCGGCAGGGTAGCCTCCCTTCAGTGTCATATCCCTTAAGTCGTCACGAATCTTTGTTACACCTGCGTTCCATAGTTAATGCATTTGTAAATTTTGGCGAGAAATGTTTTCTTATCCTGGTCCTAGTATACAAATTTGCGAATGCAGTCGTTGGATTCTTGAATTTAAATTTATATGTTTAAAGATATAGTTAGTTGAATTAGAAAATTATTATTAAAAAAATATTCTTTCAGCAAACTAATTGTCATCTGCACTGTTTTAATAGATGTATTTACAAAACTCTTACAGGATATGGCAAAAAATACTAATGTTTTTTAAAAAAATAAGCTAACTATTCCAGCGAAAATATTATGTAATTATATTCAGCCAGGAATTAAATTCCTCAAGTTGACATTTGAAATCAATCGCCAATGATGAATAGAATTTCATTTGATCTTCAAGTATCTCCAGTATTTTTTTCTCGCGCTTTCACGCCTACGTGAACATTTTTCCGGTGGGAAATTAACGTCCACCGCGAAGTCATTTCATGCCTCGTCTCGAACAATAGAGTCTTATGCGATGCGTTTGGAGCGGCCCGTTTACCAATACAAAAGCGCGATGATTTAAGAACATCTTCAAATAATGAACTGCTGACATTTTAACAGATGATACTCTTTGATAATCTCTTTTCGGAATGACCTTTGTTTGCAATAGAAATGCGTAACAATTGCTGTTAAACATGGAATGGGAGAAAAATGTGTTTTCGTTTCTTACAGGTGGAGAAGAGAGTATGTGTTTCTTTATATTTATAAAATTGAAATATAAATGTTTTTGAAGATATAAAACTGATGACATTTTGCTACACTTTTAGATATTATTCTCAACTTTTTTAAATTTGAAAACGCAGATTATTAGCAGTTATAGTAAAAGAAATTTTCGTGTAGCGGAATATTTTTTCAAGGATTAAAAGGTAGTGTTGTACAAATGCGTTGCAGGAGAAATCTTTCCTCGAACTGGAAAAAAATATAGATGGGAAGCAGTTTTACAGTGGTCTTTCTTATCCTTGAGCCTTGTTTTTCTGTAAGGGAAATTCCGTATTGTTGTTGTCACGATCCACAAGTGGAGTCTGGAAATTTTCAAACGCCCCTGCGTGAGCCCCTTTTCTGTAGAATGTATTACGCTGATTAAAGTAAACCGATATCACGTACAGGATTAGCATTAGACACACACACACAGATCTTTGAATATGGACATCTTTTTTCATTAATATTATTAAGCATTTTGTGGAAAATGCTTGCACCGAGAGAAGAATACATATACTTTACTTTATAAATTATAATTTTACTATATACAAAATTATGTAATTATTATATTTTTTTTTATTCCTAAACTCCTAAAACTCCTTTCTTATAAGTCATAAGAAATATAATCAAAATATTGCTACTTTAATAAAACTTGCTATCTCTTGTTAAAATCTTAAACAAATTACAATATTTTTTTTACAAAGGAAGATTAGTTTTCTTTTTAATCTAACTCACGTGAGATAAGACGTCTCTTTATATCATATGAATTAACAAAGAACATCGGCGTTCGCGCTTTTCTCTGTGTATGTTAAGTGTTATTAAGTAACAGTCTATGGCGCCATGCAAATACAATATGTTCACGTGGGTGTTAAGTAAATCAATTGATGTCTACTTATACTATTGATTTATGGGTAAAACATTTTCAGTGATCGGATCATACATCTGTTCATTTGACATGTTGTCAATTTACATCACATATGAAAATAATAGATTACGACTTGACCAGAATTTCGTCTTTTCTGAATCTTTACTTTTGTAAGAAAAACAGAAATTTTACATTTTTACACGCGATGCTGTATCACGCGTTCACCGTGCTCGCGGTTATCACGTATCGAGCGTTCCCTATGGGACAGTTTAAGGTATCCATGTGCGCAATACAATTGTGTGCTACCGTGGGCCTATATGCACTCTGTTGCAATAACTGGTATCGTAATAACTCCCTGCCTTTCTTGCTATTGTGCAGGCGCTCAAAAAAAATTCGCACGCGTGTATCGATTGTTATCGAAGGCACGACCATATGCAAGCGCGTTCTGCAAAAAGAGATTTTCGTGCTGTACTCCACTTTATTGTGTGGCAGCAAGCAACTCGTCTGCCGACAGCTGCTCTCGCAATATTGCAGCTAAGAGGCAGCATTTTTTCACGAATATTATAATCGTCTCGATAATTATTATAGCAGATCGTAATACTTTTATAGTAAAAGAACCACCCTCTTTCTGCCGTTTCTCTGCATATGAAATGAGTATTCTTGAATAAATGTGAAACGTAACAAAAAATATACGTTACGTTTATTACATCTAATTAATATAAAGCAAGTAATAATTTACTGTCTAAGAGCGTATGGGAATATTCTTTTAAATTTATTTAGACCGTCCAACATATATCGGCCATCAGACTCAAGAGATCCACTAGACCTGAGGGGAAAGAGAGAGTTCCCAAATCACTCGTTCATTCTTTCCCGAATCAAATTGCGTAACGATCTCCCGTAGCAGTGTAGCGTAACGTAAAACGTTGTCAGTCCCATGACTCCCCCTCCTCTATCCATCTCATTCGCCATTCCCACTCTTTATTTTTTTCTTCGTCCCTTTCCCCCATACCGATCCTCTTCCGCGGCACTTTGTGTTCGCTATCTCCCCTTTCCGCTCCTCTGAAAACTTGGTCGTCCCCTCCACTTTGAAGCCGCTTATCCTCTCCTCATTCCTCGCTCGGCAGGCCGACTGACCCCCGGGCCTCTCACCCACGCTGCAGTCTTGTAGTAAAAATGGTCAACGTTTGTGTGTAGTAAATGTGCTAGGATCGGATCGCTATGGCGTTCTACTCGTAGATAAATTATATTAGATGATAATATTTATAAAAATTCCGCTTTGAATATTTCTGATTATTTATCATTGGTACTTCATCTTTTATTACTGCCTTGTCGCTTAAATACATATTTAAATTACAAAGATATAATATATTAAAATTGATACATTATGCTAAATTTCTTTATAATTTAACATAATTATACGTTTCTTAAAATACACAAATGATGGAAAGTTAAGATTTATTTTTTCTTTCGATTTATACGCTCTTTTGGTGAAAATTTCTTTAAAAAGCTTAAGACTATAGATACAATATTATTCATTTTAATTAATTAATTAATCTCGCGTTATTTATTATACAATTTTATAAACATTATAAACAAATCGAAATCAGTACTTTCGAACAAATTCACGCGAACAGTTTTTCAAGATGCGCTGAGGAGAGATGCGTCCCTGTAAGGCCCCGAACATCGTACTACAGCGTACTATACATCGTACTATAGTTGATACCTGCGGGCCCACGACCGCGTTCACCGGGCGCCGCCGTCCGTTTTCTTACCTGCCCACAAGAGTCCCGCGTAGCGCTGCCATCGCTGTTGAAGTCTCCCGGCTCCGTTCGGGCATTGTTGCATCGACGCCCGCTTAAGAGAGTATCCTGTGCGATCGCATCGCGTCTGACGTTTTCTCTATTATTCGGAGTCCAGTGCGGTAATGTACGGTGTAATTCATAATCGGCACGCTCATCGATGATTTTGCGAGTGTTTCATCGCGGATTTTCATGAGGAAGTAACGGTGATTGCAAATTGGAGCAAACCGACCAGCCGCTATGAAGCAGGATCAGAGGCCGCGGAGGCAGGCCCTCTTCCAGATTGCCAAGGTTTGGTCTCACGGTTTCTCTTCTCTCTCTTCCATTGTTTTATTTATTGTTTATTACTTTTAGTTTAACATCGTTAGAATGTCATTAAAAGTTGCGGTTCGATATATCGTACGATAATGTGTATACCGTTATATGTATCCTATTTTGCGCGGAGTACCTGTTGATTCTCAAAGCATCCGCGGCGTATAAATCATCGTATGTCGATATTCTTGCATTATGGGGAAGAAAGGCGAAAACTGGCTAATTATTCATTATGTTTTTAGCATTTTAATGTTTTAAATTAATATGTTTATTTGTTGACAAATAACATTTAGTTCATGGTGTGATAAATAATATTGAATTGATTTTAAATGTTTTATTGTGAACTGTCAATTTTTACTGTATAAAAATAATTGTTATATAAATATTTAGAATATTTATANAAGAATACTTGTAATAAGAATAATAATAATACTGTAATTAAAATATTTACAAGCACTCCGTTTAATTTACAAGTGTTTTGAAGTTGTATTTTAATAAATTAAATAAATTTGTTTAATTCTCCGCAATATATATTTATAACAAATGTATTAATTTTTTTCATATCTGTTTTGCAATTTAAAATTTTGCAAGATAACATGAATATTCCTATTGCAGGAAGGTGTAAGGTCAATCTGAAGGGTGTGGTTCTATAAAATGATGTATAATTTATTAACGCAATTTTCTGACGATAACGTAGCGGCACTTTCCGTTTGTTGTGCTGTAGAAAATCCCGTGGAATGCACAATGCGCTTTTTTTCTGCTATTAATTAACTCGACCCTACCCGAACCGTGCGACTTTATATAACAGTTTAAAGTATGATACCGAGTTTTTTAAGTTTATTGGCAAAACGCGGAAGAACATTTTAATCTTTGATAAAATGGATTATCATTATTTGACCGAAAAATTTTGAATGCGGTTTTCCAATCATTTGAAATTAGACATCTTGTGGTTGCGGAAACCGCGGTAAAACAATGTCCGCGTGGCAGCCTGTTTCTTGTTATATGATGGCTGTAATAATGGATCACTTATAAAATTTGAAATAATCATTTATAAAGCTTTTAAATTATCGGAGCAAGACAGGTATTAGTATTGAAAAACATTTTGCGCTATGTGCAGAAGTAGCCCGTATAAGCTTTGTAATAATAGTTTCATGGAAAATATCTCGCACGATCGTCACGCAGCGGTAACTAGGTATTTGGAGCGCTTTGAAATTCTCATCAGACACCATTCATGCGATCATTCTTGAATTTTTTCTTAACACGCTTGGGTGAACAGTAAATTATGCGAAGAATGGTGACGCATATTTTAATTTTGTATTTTAGTTACATGTTGATTACATCTAATTATTATTGTTTTGTAACATATTATCAATAAGTAAAAAGTGATTAAAAATTTCACACGTTAGCATAATTAGTATTGCAATCAATTTCGATTTTCTCATATTTTTTTCTTTAGATTTTATAAAATATACCTACATGTAAAATATACATAGAGAAATATAGATATAAAGATATAAAAAATTTAATTATGTTTCCGTAAATATAAAAATTTATTCCTTTTTTTTTATATAATTATGTAAGGTTCCATTATATATATGCAATTAGAAATCATTGGCTATATGATATGCTCGATAATCGCTGGATTCATAAGCATTAACAACCGTTATATCTGAGCCTTTCGCAGACTTCTGCTACTAATTGGTTCGCGCATTGAGTAATAAACCAATTAACAGGTATCGAAGTACACTTGAGTACAGTGTGCTTTATGAAATTATAATCTTGCAGTAAATTTATCGAAGGGAAAAAGTGCGTAATTATTTACGGTATAACTAATAATAGCAATGAGATGAAAGAACAGTATGCCTGTGTGTAATTCACTTGGAAATTAAGTTTATTAGAAAGGAGGAAAAAGAAAGAGAGAGAGGGGGAAGGGAAAGATGGGGATGGAGAAGAGGAATTAAATTTAATAATTTTATGCCAAAAAATAACACATAAAAATATAATTATTAGACAAAATATAAGTTTGTCAATATTTATACAATTTCTCTCATTGTTTTGACAGAACTACTGTCAGATATTATGTGGACGATGACACACTTCTCTCCCTCATTTAGTTTCAAGAGTTACACACTTTTTTCGAAGAAAGCAAAAAAGATTCTTTTTGCTTTCTCAACCTCACGATTCTTTTCATGTACAATAAAAATATTTTCTTCAGAGTTATTGGTACACGATATTATAAAAAAAATTACAATGCTTATTATATTATTATAACTTTTTGATTAAAAAATGATTGAAATTATTGAATTAAGAAAATTAATTTTTTTTTTATTACATAGTGGTAGACATATGTAACATTTATAAAATATATTTTATTTTATACAAAAAGGTTACTTTTATTCTAATGTTTACTCTTATAAACATTAATATTTTATATAATATCTAATTTGAGGAAATAACAAGATAAGTTTTGTAAAACGACATAAATTTATTCTAAAAAGTGTCGAATATTGTTTCGCATCGTGACACAAGAAAAGAGGAAATCATGTTCCGCTATGCAGGACATGGGCACGGAAATTGTGATTTACTTTCCCCTAGTATAATAATGCGCTCTCATTGAGTTACTGTCGTATATGGCTATAGATCGATGCCATGTAGGGTCTCGACACGTTTACATTTTTGTTTGTGTTACCTGTACACCCACGTGTTGCCTTTCACGGCTCGGTGCCGTATACTAATACAATGAATATGATAAATTCAAAACTGATGCCGAAATTTTCAGTTACATCCTTAGCGACTGTTAATATAATATAACTTGTATCATAATAATGTTAAAAAATATATAATACCATAAAAGTTGTTAAATGCAGATGCAAACAATTAAATATTGGTTTATGTATATTTTAAAAATTTGGATGGTAAATACTTTGCAAATAGATATAAAATTTTGAATATCATTTTTGCTAATATATTTATGGTTTTCTGGAGAACTGGTTTATTTGGAAAAGTATAACTTGAATAAATTATATTATACTATATTACGAGATTTTCTAATTTTATTTTTCAGGTCTTGTGGCACCTCGACATTTTTCGCCGAAGCTTCAGAGAACTCTCCGGACATGCATGCATGCGAGAATCCTGCATTTTCTGCGCACTTAAGGTAAGCAAATCAAAATTGCGGAAGAAGATAATTTCCCTAATGTAATCATTTATTCCTTTATGTGATTTAACAAATTCAAAGAATCTTTGCTGAACACGCAGAGATGTTTATAAAATATACTCATCAACAGTTTCTCTCTTTGTTTCTCCTCTTAATTACATTGAGATTGATAACAGTAATTGCGTGCAATGACATATGTTTTAAGCTGTTGTTTTATAACACGCTACCTTGACACTTTTACGTATCGATGACATGACAACATGAGCTCTGGAGGTTTGGTTTCTTAGCAGAAGGAAACAGTAGGATAATTTTTATACAAAGAATAGATTGAGTTTTTCAGATAAGTTTCACGTTATATAAAAATTCAATGAGAACCATTTTTCGAAATAATCCCACGGTAACAGTGAAAATGGGGTGTGTCCAACAGATAAAATGTCTTGATATTTCACGCGTGAAGAGGCTTATTATTTTCTATTCAATGCACAAGCTATTCCCTTCGTACGTATATATTAAACCTGTGATGCAAACGAAAATTATTCAACTAATAATCACATCAAAGATGTTAATTTTGCCACGATGTACTTGTTATTTACTTGTACATTCATCATTTATTATAATTTTTCTTTTTACTATATTATTTAACTTATAAGTATTTCTAAATTAAGTATTTATATTTTATATAATAAATATGTGTGAGAAAGAGAGAGAGAGAGAGAGAGAGAGAGAGAGAGAGAGAGAGAGAGAGAGAGAGAGAGAGAGAGAGAGAGAGAGAGAGAGAGAGATGAAAAATGAATAAACACTTTGTGAACTTTATAAACTTTTTATACAATAATTCTTCTAAGTAATTAGTTTCGTTAATTTCTTTTATGCACGAATATTTATATTCGACAGTTCATTAAAAAATGTCTAGACTGGAAGTGAAAGGCATTAATAAGACACTATACATTTCTAATATATGCGGATTTATTTGTCTGCTTTCTTTGCTATTGCGCAGACCGATAATAGAAGTCTTTAACTTTATTTGCTATCATATCATTTTCTCTGTCACGTTCTTTGCAATCATGTAAAAATACGACTAACCAATGTAACGGGATTGTCGCTCCACGAACAACGATGTTCTCGGTTTTCGTTCGTGATTGGCGAGGAGCGCCACGGCTATAATCGCGCGTTGGTCCATCATTGCAAGCGTTGTCTGCTTTTATCGTGGAAGGTCAACTGTTTCATCAACCACAAGAAGGAACTAACTTCGAGCTAGATATGATAGTAACGTCGCGCATTCGAGGCTACTCGAGAAGTAGGTGGAAACGTAAGTTCTTCGCTGATCTTCTCACGGGGTTAATTAGCAATCTCGGGAGTTAATTGCTTCAGGCGTAGGGGCGCGATTCGCAGGAACAATTACCGGTCGGAAGAACGTGTACGCTTTGTTGCTACCAGAATCGTCTTTCAACCGGCGCAATTTTGCCCAAAATTACCGCAATTCGAAAGTAATTCAGCAAAGCTCATTTTCCCCTCTATTGTGGAGCGCACATTACGGGAGGAGATATAATTGTTATACAATTTTTTAAACATATTCATGTAATAATAATTATGTCATTTAAATGCTGAAAATGACAATATTTTGTAAGTATTACATTGTTTTAATTTTTATGTTGGATTAATTTTTATGTTGGTAAATTGCACACATCATTATTTATAATTGAACAATTTAATATTAAGTAACATAATTTTATCTTAGAAACAAAAAGAAGCTCTTGGTATTTGAGATAATAACCGAATTTTGGCTTTAATGCCTCCCGTGTCAGAAATTATCGTACGGATAACTTTTAGGATCCACCCTTTTATATAGGAAGACCCAAACTAGAAATTATATCTCTTATAATCTACCTGTTAGTTGGAACGAAATAGGTTTTCAGAGTACAATTTACACGCTGAACATTTTTCAAAATAGGTATCGCGATAGACAGTTTTTTTGTTATCTTGACACACAAGTTTAAGATAAATTTTAATAATTATATTTACAACACAGTGTGTAAAAATTATAAATTTGGTTGTAAATAAATTTTACTGTTGCATATATTTTGATAAAATGATATTGTAATAAGTTTATTAATTTAGTTATAAACTTTTAATGTTAAATTCTAAAGACTAATTATTTTTATATATGGGGGGGGGGAGGGAACGAAATTTCTACAAATAAAGATCCTAAAAAAGATTACATTATTGCATACTAATCTGATGATTAATATCACCCAACAAAGGAATTTAACCCATATGAAATACCTAAGATGATTCATCATGAATGCATTTTGGAGGGAGGAAGGATGAGAGGAATCCTTCGAGATGAGAGGAGGACCCTTTTCCATGTAATACTATCTTGCTTGTCAATTTTTAAGGAATGTGCATATTAAGAATATTTTTTTGGCGATATATAAATTTTGCAATTTTTAATAATTCGTTTTTGTTTTTGTCTTTCTTTGAATTAACTTACATGTACTTTAATTTGCTTTAACAAGTAGTTTCAATGTTATATTAGCGGTGACCGGATCCAAGTTACTTTGCTTGAGTTAACTAGGAAGAGAACAGAATTTTTAATGTTGCGCAAACAATGTAATTTAGCTTATGGTTATTCAAGAGGCGATATTTCCTGATAAAGGATTTCCTGCTTATCTATTTGCATTTTCTGAAAAGCCGGAATAACGTTAAAAATTTATATAATCGTTGCACTATGAGAATTCAATTCCGATGCAGCTGTGTGATATGAACCGTACAATGTCTCTAATGGCACAGATCATATCGACAGTGCTTAAGTATAATTCTTGTACTTTTGCATGTTTTGTATTCTGAATACAGTTAGCTGTTAGATGGCGAGGATAATAGATTATTATGAACATAATTAGGAAAGTTCACAATTAAAAGTATTTCGCTAGTGTCGCCAAGCAACAACCGTTATATTATATCTTTGCCAAACACGCGATACATCTTGCAATCTTGCTGAAAACGCGATTTGTAGCACTTTTCTTTTGCGCGCCGCGACAATTTGTGGTAGAGACACACTTACAGATTACCACTTCGGTTACGGACACCTGACATAATTTCCCGCTATTATAGGATCATTTCCGGCCGTCGCTAATAGTTCCTTTGAACTTGCGTGTCGGAGTACTCAAAGATTCAAATTACTAGTTCTCGATTTCCTTTTAACATTTTTTAACGTTTTTCAAATGTTCTATATTTAATATATTTCTCGTTATTTCCGGTTATTTAAAATTAATACTTTGTTTGACTATTCTCTCAAAGAACGTTTTCGATTGCTGAAATTTTCTATACGACAAGATTGAAAGTATAGACAGATAGGTTTAATACTCGTTCAGAGTCAACTATTTTACAAGGAAACTTAACTAGATTTGCATCCTGTCTCGTAAACGAGGGAGGAAATGTTCCAAGTCCTTGTACGTAAGTGGCCGTACTGTCTTTTACGCGACAGTGCCCACACTTCTTGATTAAATAATATCGCCTAGATTTAATAGATACAATTTCCTGTTTGGTACTTTGCATATACATCCACGTATGTGTATATGAAATTAATCCTTTGCAATATGCTACATGTAATATTAAATGAAATCTTAATCTTAATCTTGAGTCTAAGTATATTATTTAATTCGTTTATCTTTTATATTTTATCATTAAATTTCTTTAGAATGTTCTAAATTTTAGTGATAAATACGACTTTAACAAAAAAGGGTTTTATTTTTATCAATGTACATTATATCATATTTGAATTTAATTCATTAATCTGAAATGCTCTTGATTCAAAAATTGTTTTTAATGTTTTGATATATTAATAAAATTTTTGTCTTAAAATGATTTTAAGAATTTATCCTTGAGTTATTGTCTTTATATGAGACATCTTGTAAAATATTAAATCTTTTATATTTATTATTTATAATACTATATATATTACATATATGTATATCGATACGACAGTTTCTTATATTCTCGTAAACTCAGCTAAGCGAGCGTCAAGAGTGGAATGCGGATGCTGGTTATCCACGAAGATGATGAACTTATGTATTCGATTAGCAATACTCATTCTATGATTGTATAAAAAAAAACAGCAATTTTCTTATTCTTAATAGAAAAGAAATAACGTGATTCGTAAATATTATGAATGTTTTTCATTTATGCTCCACACGAATAACATTGTATCGTTTATGATTTATTCTTTTGGGTAAGCTAGTGGTTTTCCTTTAAGTGGTCTTTTAGGATAAAATGCGATTAACAATTTTTTTCTACGTCTTAAAACTTTGTCGTTAAAAAGCGGAACTGTCTTAAATTGTTTTGATCTGTATCATTGAAAAAATTTGCGTTTTTTAAAACAAAATTTCATTTGGCTGAATTGTATGTATAACTCTGCATCAGTTGAATTATAGAGAAGATTAAAAGATTAATGTTATAATTCACGAAATGACATATAATGATTTAAAAATGAAAAATTGGATAACATTACAATATAAAAGTAAACTTATCCTGAATCGTAATAAATTATTTCTCCAATGACAATAAAAGAAATCGATATTTTCGTAAAAGCGAAATGGGTAGTTTATCTGATCTTCTGAAGAAATCTTTTTGAAAAAGATAAGAAGAATGAAGGTTATCCAATTTTCAACGGACTACGGTCCTGGTTGGGCTGCTGCGGTCCAAGCTGTTCAGGTAGGTAGGTGAACGTAGGACAGCTAAACGGATGACGTCATTGGCTCCTTGGGTCTATCGAAAGGTGGGATGAAGCGGGAAAGTGGATACTGTGTGGCCCCTTAGAAAGAAGAGGAAGACGAAGAAAACCAGAGGTGAGGGTGGGGGATATTCGCCAGCGCACTGCGAGCGCTGGCTTCAGGTACGGGTGCACGGCGCCGCGTTCAGGTAGTTCCGTGCTCCTTCTTCTTCTCGTTTCTCCTCGTGGCGGTCGTGCTGTTTAAGCTGTGAAACTGCCGAAGCTGTGTAAAGGAAAGCGTTTTTATTTCCGCGCTTCTTGATGATCCAAAGTGTAAAGTGCAAGGAAAACGTGCGAAGTAAAAATTTTTTACTTCCGTGATAGTGTTGTAACATCCTTTTATGGAAGATGGATAAATGTGTGTAGCTAGGCAATACGATATAGACAACGTACATAATTATGTTGGAATCTTCATTGGATATCGAGATACGAAAATATGGGACAGTGATAGTCGCGATGGAAGAAACTTGCTTCTCGTCTTTCTGAGAAGCAATGCGACAGAAGGAGAGGAGCACGTGGTACGTCCAGACGGAACAAAGTGATTCATGATAACACCTCGATTGAAACATTTACGTCTAATGGAGCAACTTGATCGTCATTTCGAAAAATTGTAAATTTATGCAAAACTTCTGCATTTGGTCTACAGAAGCGACATAAGGAAATATTAATAAATATTTTGAAGAACTTTTAAGAAAATCTTATTATTTACGATTATTTCAAAACCAATCTTTCTAGACGATTGGTCGCTGACGAACAGACAAAGTTTTTCAAGAATATTCTTCAAGATTACCGAGAGAACTTGCTACTTGGAGTTGAGATGATATTGAAATCGCGAGCTTATCACAATAATGTCAAGTTTGTGAAACGAAAAGACGTCTTTGCCGGCTAAACGAGTTTACGTTTTTAATCGAGTCTACGATTCATCCGGCAACGGGTTCTGCCGGCATATCCGGTATGCAATTGCTGGATACGATTCTTCCTTCGTTCTTTAAGAAGAAGCATCTGCCTCTCTGACTCTTGCCTGCTCGCTCATCGTCAACCTTCGCATCTCCTTTCTTCGTAATCTTAAACATTCCCTGGTTTATCTGATGCGCTGCGATTATAGCGTTATTATTCAAAGTTTACGTCACAAAATAACGTTTGCAGCGTTTACGACATTTACGACATTGTTGAACAATTTCGTAAAGGAAAAAGAAATAACATTTTGAAAATACTTTGAGGAGAATTGTAATATAATAAGAAACGTCGTTAATTTATCTTTAAGAAAACACGGATATCGTAGTTTAAGGAACTACACAAGGAACTACACGACGCAAACAGGAAAGATAACGGTGTAACTAAAGAGAAAAAAAGGTCAACAAAAGAAATACAGTGTTAAGATACAGAGCAAATATACGAAATGATATTATCAAGCAGGTAAAATGTGTGTAGACACTGTACACAACGCTATCGTACTGAGAATCCATGAATCTGTCATGAAGAGTTTTCTATCAAGTGGAAGTTTATCTTTTATTTTTATTTATCTTTATCCGACACGGAAGACATGTCATTTTGCAATGTTTTCAATTTTAGAGCGTATTGACGGTAGAACGCAAATAAATCTGTCTGCTGTATGATTTTTAACGTTTGAAGATAATTATCATGAAACATAATATGCAATAAAAATGATGACATTTACGTCTCCAATACTGAGCGTCCGTAAGATATAAAAAATGTTAAAGTGGATAAAGGTACGTCAGAATGTGTCGACGACGACATCCACGTCGACGACGATTTCGCCGTCACTCATAGTTTGTCAGGAGATGAGAAACGATGAGGCGAAAGTTAAAATTGAAGATAAAATCAAAGAAGAAGGCGAGGACAGCGGTATGGAGAAAGAGGACTCGGTTTGCAACATTGAGCTGACCAATCTGAAAAAAGTACGCATATTGATCTCTTTATTAGTTTAGAGAGTCGCGTTAGAGAACTCTCTAAGAATTCATACCTTTAATAGCAAGAGTGCTAATTAATCTAGTTATAATGAATAACCGATAATGAATTTAATCATTAAACTAATTATCTTAAGACAATCCACACGAACGGTTTCTCTCAAATTACTATAGACTGTAGCTTGAGAATGCTCGGTCGTGTGAAGGCGTCTGTAGAAACATTTGTTATAATTTTTACTCTCTCTTCTCTCTACACAAAGACAGATTGTTAATTCTGAAAGTTATTTTTTTTTAACGGCCTCTTCTGCGCGATAGATATTATATATCTTGAAACACTCTGTTAAATTTCGAGAAATACGCGGCCAATATTAGTGACCGATAAAGCACCGCTTTCGTTCGATGAACACACTCGTTCCAGCACAATATCTGATACTTATACCAGCTGCTGGTTTCTTCTGCATCAAACGACGAACCTGTCTCGAACAGGTGCTATGTTCTCTTCTTCACGTACACATGGACATGCCGTTACCATCATCGCTTTTACGTCGACCGGGTCTCGTACCACATCTGTCATTACCAGTAGACAGTTAGTATACGATACGCAGTAACTTTCATTGAGGAATTTCACTTCAAACGCGAATCGACGTAATCAAGTACTAGATTGCCGATCAGACGCAACAGACGCAACAGAATGACTAGCATGAATTTCGACTGAATCGCTGAAATTCATCAGAAAATCTTAGAAATTGATCTGCCTCGTCATTCTATTAGTCTGTCGGCTTTTATTTATCGTTTGACATATTTATCAAAGTCTTTTGCAAATCGTAGAATTTATATCTTCACAAACTCTCGTCGCGATTCATGCGGTGCACATTTTGAGTTGTTCAATTCCTTTTTCCTTTTGCATCCGAGATTTTTGTCGAAATACTGCGTTAGGCAAGCACTTTGAANCGCAGCGCTGACTTTCTACATGTAACCGCTACTAATCGCGGAGAGGGATAGTTACGAAACTTACGTAGAATCCGGCTGCTGCTGATAGGTCGCAAATTACGACCGGTCCGGTACTTCTGTTTGACCTCTGTCATGTGTCACAGCGGTGGCGTACGGCGATCGATGTAATAAAAATTAAAATGAAGTATGGCCGATGTCCCCTATCGCGTTTTTCATCGATTCTATAAAGACTTCACTCACCTTTACATTGCAAAATCGCTTGCATTTCGTAAAATTATCTATGCACCGTGTTTATCTGATATGTAGATTAGGGAAATGAAAGAAGCAGAGCAATGCGGTAGGTTTAGCGTTACAATGTGATTTTATCACAGAATCAACGGTTTTATCGGCGGTGACGTAATCGAGATTAACGTAACTCAGTGCAAGAAAATTCAGATTTATTCTTCTTTCCCTCTTTTGTTTGTTTACGAAATATTTACAGACAGTCTGCAATATTATTTACACTTTTATCATTGAAGTTTACATTTCATCGCAGTGATTTATGACTTTAGCCGTAAAGTTTATAGTTATAGCTATAATTTTATTTTAAATTGAAAAATTTTATTTGAAATTAAGAAATTTCAATTATGTTATAATGCAACTTTAAAAAGCTTCCATAATGAAGATTATTTTACTATCTGAACATATCAAAATTTCTTTTAAGAAATTAATTGTTTTAATAGTAAATTTATTATTTAATTTATTATTTAATAATAGAATTATTAGTTATTTAATAATAGAATTAAAATGTAGCGTTCTCGATGCTGTGTGCTAGATTAAAACCGATCTCTTTATTTTCCATAATATCATGAAAATTTATTCCACCTGTTGAGTCCGCTTTCAAATTCTGCTCTTCTGTACTTGCTCGTCGCCCAACTTACCAGGATGACAAGGCTAATAGTAACATATAAGAAAATATCGATAGTTGGATGTACATACACACACAATGCCACCATGAGAAGCAAATCTATAATTAAAGACGGAAGCTCTATGCTAAATATTAATATTATTACACGTTTTACACTATTTATTTGTTCTACATATACAAAAATAAAATTATATATTTTTATAATAATATGTCTTCGTCTTTATGTCACATAGATATTTGTTATGCATTTCATGAAATCGCGCCAGTGCGTTTACGACGCTCGGCGGCGAGATCTCGTTTGGTAATTCGCGCATTAAATCCTCGTCACATTGTCTTGTTGCAGGACCTGTTCTCGCAGCTGCAGTTTTCGCAAGAGAGTGCTCTGCCTCCCGATACGTTGCGCCGTGCGTTAGCCGAGAGCTTTCTCGATCAGCAGAGGTTTCAACTTGGGTTTATGGACGACGCGGCAGAATGTTTCGTAAGTGCCAATTATTTCCGTTTTTCCAGATGCCTTTACTGATTGAAACAGTGAGATATCGATACATGTAATTGTAATTTCCCAATTGGCCATGGATTTAAAAGTGTTATAAAATACTCTTTTTATTCATTACTTGTGAAAGATTGCGGTCTCGATGCTGGATCGATTTTTATAATTTTCTTTCCGCATTAATTGAATTTCAAAATTTGCATTACAAGAAAAGTGGAGTGGATAAATAATATATGTATATATATCTTTTTCTACAATGAGAAAAATTTGTATGTTTTATGCATTTAGAATAGGAAGAAAATAGGAACTTTCCTGTTAATAACATAGAAAGTTTTATGGCACAGAAGGCCCAGATTACTAAATGTAATAGAATTAAGTCAAATCGAGATCTCTCTGTCAGAATTTTCTCTCGCTCTTCGGTGCAGGCAGAACCTCGCTATTTTCATTATATTATTTCGAAGCTGATCGAATGTTTCTAATGATGCTAGTTATGGACGAGATTGGACTAGCAATAATGATCCTAGCTGAACCTTGCAAATACCGACAGTATACTACTTTCTCGTTTGCACAACAGTCACGTTGGATACTAGTATGTTCATATGTATGTCAACACTAGTTGGCTGAATAATATCAATGCAAGTTGGTACTTACACAGCGAAAACGTACAATAGATGCAAGGACAGTAACATAATCATGGTGTACCGTTATTCTGCATATTCTCAAACGCAAGATTTTTATCAAATAGCATTTGTTAGCTAGCGTACCTTTATTACGCTTTAGAAATTGAATATAGTGAGGTTGATGACCGTAAATTATTTTAAAATAGAATTATATATTTTATATTTATGAGAAATATCGGAGATAAATCTGCTTTATATATACGTCTAACTCGATCTTACAAAGGCAGACTATGAATTTCGATAGAAAACATGAAAGAATATACGTTTTAGCTAACATAGAATTTGTTTTATTTTAGGAAAACATTCTCTTACGCATACATCTTCACATTGCAAGCGGCGAAGCTGAAGATATGTGTAGTGCGAGGCATTGTGTACCGCATCAGAAATTTGCTATGACGCTTGTCGAGCAAAGCGTCTGTGGAGCTTGCGGTGCAACGTCGGAGCCACTGCCTTTTACACAGGTTCGTGTAATTAATATTTTGCTTTTCACATTAGCATGCTTAGCATATATTATTGTATGAAGAATCAGTCAAGCAATATCGCGTTTAAAAAATGACGTCTTTCAATTTATTAACTAAATGATTAATTACTTTCTATACTTTTTACAAATTTATTGTTAAGTTTTATATATATATTTGAACATATATTTATTCTTTCTCTGTGCAATGGTTTTGAAAGAATATATAAAAACGAAACGTAAAGATACATTTTCGTTTCTACAGTGAAGCGCCAAATTGATGTACGATCGTACTTTTGAGCGGTTTTTCCTCCTTTTCTTCCGTTTACGTTTTTGTGCGTGATATTGGCATAGTATTCAGCTTAGAGAGATTTTACCTGAGACGCATAAAACCTTTTACGTACTCTTCCTTTTCCTACAAACATCTGCTTCTTTAACATGGCAGTGTCACGTTTTCTTTAGCTGACCTAAATGCTTAATATCTTTTTTTCTCACGTTTTATTTTTATAAGAAAGAAATTTAGAAAAACAAAAAGAAGAATTTATTAGTGAAAATAATTAGTACCAAAATATTTCACTCGTAATCAAAGAGAATTATAATTGGAAGAATATTTAAGAAATGTAATTGGACTTTATACATATTATTCCTTTGCAATCCTTTTGCAACTTGAATAACGTATATCGCGCAAACGGAAGAGAGCAGCATAATGCCACATATAGTGCTCAGCATCTCGTGGGTGGAGTTGGTTTTCCTTGGCGTGTTCACATCGGGCATCGTTGCTCAGCGAACCGTAAAAAGCGTGAAACTAGTTGCTGTTATCCACTAAGCAGAATGTTAGTAGCAATGCTGGCAGTTCAATAACAGATTTGATCGAGGATAGGCACTGTATTAAATTTATGGTCAAATCTGCAGATATAATATGATGAACAGAATGACGATAAAAATTAATTATATTTTTAATTATTTAAATTTGCACCAAGTTATTAATATAATACTTTTATTTTACCTGTATTTAATCAAGTGTAGTGAATAATTTTGTTATTTTATTTTATGGCAATTTATTTAAAATTATTATTTAAACGCGAAATAGTAGATTTATTGTTAAATTTCATTCCAGATCTTTTCGGCTTTAGTTAAAATCTGTCAAAACTTTCCTATTTCTATTGCAATTCTGTCGATACTATTAAATACTATAAATTACATCAAATTTGCTTTTCTATAAGCGATAAAAAGTTTATTGAAGATTTTACAATCTGCTTTCGCCGATTTTAGCTTAATAATCTAAATGAATTTTATTATTTCTTACTTATCAAAAATATCTGAGTTCTCTAACTTTTTGATTTTTTATGATAATTATGTGACATAAATATCATTCCTTTACCAATATATTTTATATTTTATAAATTTTGATCTTTAAAACTTCGAATTTATTAAATAGAAAATGAAATATATACTATTGTCTCCATTTCTTTTTGCAGATGGTTCATTATGTGTCCGCGTCAGCATTAACATCTCAAGCACATCAAACGCCACTAAATTCTAGAAACAATCCGGATCTCTTCGGACAACTTCTCCGAAGAGCTGGCGGCATGGGTGACATCCGGGATTGTCCGGTGAGCTAACCGAGCATATTTTATAAACTTTGGTCAAATTTTGACGTTGAGCTCTGCGCGTTATATTTTGTCCTTAATCTCGTGGTAGTCCACTCATAACGTTGGATTTTAAATAAGACGTAGACTTGACTCATTCGATAATAAGAATTTTATGAATACATTCTTTCCACGAATTTATATCCGGTTCTAAACTTTCTCTCGAAAATGGCCAAGTCGATGAAAATGTGATCATGATATTGTTGAAGATTTGATAATAATATTACATTAAAAATAAATTTTTCTTTCATTTGCCATGCTCAGAGTTCTTGCGGTGCGAAAATTCAAATATGTCGGACCCTGATGAATCGGCCGGAAATAGTTTCCGTCGGTGTCGTCTGGGACAGCGAACGACCGTCGTTGGAGCATATCATGGACGTTTTTGCGACCGTGGGCACGTCCCTTCGGCTTAGCGACGTCTTCCATAGCGTGGTAGACTCTCGATGGGGCGCCTCTACCGTGCATAATCTCGTAGGAGTAGTTACCTATTATGGGAAACATTACTCTACGTTTTTTTTTCATACGAAATTGAAGGTCAGTGTTTACCTTCGGATCAACAGGTAGTTTTAGCTACGGCGATTCAGTTTGTAGCACGACTTAACACTGTGATAAAACAAATCTTTAGGTGTGGATCTATTTTGACGATGCCACGGTCAAGGAGATTGGACCCCGGTGGGAGCAAGTCGTGGAGAAGTGTAGGCGAGGTCGTTATCAGCCTCTGCTACTCCTGTACGCGACGCCTGCCGGTACTCCTGTTAATACCGAGAACGCTCCAAAGACTATTATCCCTTTTCCGAATAGTAATGGCCTAAAGACGTCCCCAAAGAATAACGTTCGCCGTTCCATTACGCCTAGTCCTGAGAAGCCATCCATCAACAGCACTGCCAGACGTGCCATCACACCTAATCCTGACAGTCCACCGCACCTCTACACTCAACGAAGCGTTTACAGCGATTATCAGAATCTCACAGACATCCAAAACAATATATTCGGCAATCAGGTAAATGACGTTTGACGATCAATATTTATAAATAAATTAAAAAATTTTTCTTTTACTGAAGCAAACGTGTAGCCTTTGCATTTAATTTATTGATATCAAAATAATGTCACACACAGGGCGTAGACGCGGTTGATGGTGACATAGAATCGAAGTATATTAGCCGTCGCGCCGTGGAAAATGTAATGCAGCAACAGAAAAAGCAGCAGATGCAATTGACGCGTAGCTTAAGCGTGGGATCAGCGCCGCAAGACGGTATCAGTATCCCTGACCATATGAATGTGCCTCGAAGACGAGATTCCGGTAATTGGTCCGGTGATCGTAACAGCGCATCGTCGAGTTCGTCAACTACGATGGACAATACGTATCTGTATATTGTTAATAAAATGCAGAGGAATGCGAATGTACCTAAAAGTCCCATCAGCAAATCTGGGGAACTCTCGAGCAGTAGCAGCGGCCATTACGACGCTGGTTATGATTCGTATTCCTTATCCTCCACAGACAGTCTTCCACTTCAGCAGGGTTTAAAGCACAATTTACAGGTAAATAAGAGATATTATACAAAATTGAGAATAAGAAGAATTTAGATGGCATAAAATCCTGAAAAACAATTTAAATTTTTCGTTATCACAAGATATTTGTGTGTATTTTTTTTTATGATTTGAATATCATCTCTTACAGCTTGCTCAAATACCGGAAGGCTACCAACCTTCTTCCGGTGATGATTGCGAACGATTGTGCAAAGAAACGGACGCGTTGTTGGATAAATCTCGTGCCGCCGAAGATGCTGGCGATCTTAACACGGCTGTTGCATTGTGCAATGCGGCTAGTAATAAAGCGAGAGCCGCGATGGATGCTCCATATAATAATCCTCACACAATCACAATAGCAAGAATGAAGCACAACACTTGCGTTATGAGAACGAGGAGTTTGCACAGAAGACTGCTGCAAGAACAAGTTACTGTTAACGGTGATAAAGACGGTAAGGAATCGATTACTTTACGAGATCGATTATTTTAATGTTACATGTAGAATAAATATTTGACATTGCATTTCTTTTCTTTCCAGATGGGGCACCTGAAGGAAGGCACTCGCGAGAGAGTAGTAAATCTGGCCAACATTCGAGGCAAAGTTCGCGAGATAAAGGTAACCATTCTCGACAAAACAGTCGAGAACTTCTCGTAAACGCACCAACAACAGTCGTAGATAAACCTACTACGAAGAGTATCGAGATTTACGCTACTTTACCGAAGAAGAAGACTCTACGAAGTAAAGCGACAGCGGTGAACGTCATTGAGGACGAGGAATACATGCTGTATGATCGCCCAACGCAAAGGACCGGCTTGTTTAGTCGTACGAAACGTTGCGAAGACGATAAGAAGGATAAGAAACGCGCGAGAAGTGAGGAGAGAAACAAGAATGTATCAAAGGATTTTTCGATAGCACCATCTAGATTGTCACCATCTCTAAAAGGAGTAAAAATTGAGAAGCCAAAAGAAATCGAGATTAATACAACTGTCGTCAGAAGTGCACAGCCCAACAATGCGCCTGCGATTGAACAGAAGCAGGGCAAGAAGCAGCACAAGATTCGCAGAAAATTGCTCATGGGCGGACTGATCAAGAGGAAGAACAGAAGTATGCCAGATTTACGAGAAGGGCAGGATGGCCAGGCGAATGTGAATACAGAAAGGTCATCCGTCTTACCGAAACAGTCAGTAGACGATTCCAGTGTTGGTTTAAAAGGGAATGATGTAAATCAAACGCTGAGCGGTTACTTATCAGAGGGACACCTGGAATTCGCCGGAAACAATGGACCTGGAAACACTAATCCGAATCTGGAACGAAGCCGTTTAATGAGAAAGAGCTTCCATGGCAGCGCCGGCAAGGTATTACACGTGGCGAAAGTGCCTCCGCCCCCTCCGCTCAGGACCACTTCTCAGCTTAGCAAGTCTAAGTGTTCGGGCGAAGTGCACAATGAGCAGCAATCTGAAAAAGCTGCGTACCCTTTGCCGGACAATCGGTGTGTGCCAAACTCGTCGCAGGATCAAAACAATGTTTATTGGAATCATATGAACACGAGCAACTCACCTAATGTGACGAACAGGAAATCAGATTATGCTGATTACTCTTCGGAATCACATTCGCTTCCATTTTTACCGTCTTATAATGAACAGAACACCAATATTTCTGGAGCATGTCAAACAAATTACAACAACAAGCCTAGGATTCAAGATGACGTCATACAATATGCTAACGGTATACTCTATGAGCCGACCTTCGTTGTCACTCGCGCGGACGTGCACAATGAACAGAGTCCCCCTAAGCAACAATACCAGCCGGATTCCTTACCACCTTATCCCGAAAACGGCAACATTTCGCATTCACGGCAACCGAGCGAGGACTTTCCTCCACCACCGTATCCATCCATTCATTCGGTGTCGCATTCGAGACAAACTAGCGAGGATTTCCCACCGCCGCCGCCACCAATCGACGAGCCAACTCATCTTCAAGAGACTCAACAGCATCAAGTTTCCGTTCAATCGCAACAACGTGCACAGCAATTCGAAGCGCAGCAAATTGGCAATCTATTGGCGCAGTTGCAAAACAAAAGGGAGCAGATCTTAACTGATGATTTGAATAAAGAGAAACGAGCGCAAGAGCACGAAGACGAGGAGAAATCCTCGAGTGAAACGTGGTTGAGAGAACTGCAAGCTAAACAGGCCGAGAGGAAAATGAAGAGACAAGGACCTTTAAATCAAGACATTCCAAAAGTTAGAACTCCGTCGGTGCCGACGATTCCAGGACCGACTATCGCTAGAAGAACCAGCGATTTAATGATGAATAATCTCGGCCAGAATTACGATCAAGGTCGTGACGTTACGGATTGCCCGAGAGTCGCTTCTTCGGTGAAGGACATGGCTGCTAGATTTGAACAGATCAAGCTGCAACCCGCCTCGAAATCGGACACAGACGTGAAACCTCAAACAAAGCAAAATGTAAATTGCGTTTCCCCAATGTTAATATCATCAGGAAACGATATGCCTCAGGAAACATCATCGCTAGAGAGTACAAAATTGGTCAAAGTACCTTCCGAGAATACCATGGTCTTCACGAAGATAGAAACTTCAAATTCTCAAACTGTTTTAAACTCCAGTTTTGATTCGAGTTCTAGCCAAAACAGCTTTATCACTATGATGCCGCCAAATGAACCTGTTCAACAGAGCGAATTAAATGTCGCGATGTTATCCATGTCCTTGACACTTCCGCATGAGAATGGTTTGCCTATTGATTACCCGGAAGATGACATCAGCGAAGTGGCGATGCAGAACACTATACAAAACACAACGATATTGCCGTGCGAGGAAGACATTGCTCCGCGAAAGGTGAAACGGCGGATTGGGAAAAAGAAGAGCGTATCATTTTGTGATCAAGTGGTGCTCGTTGCAACAGCGGAGGACGATGAAAAGGACTCGTACATACCCAATCCTATTTTGGAGAGAGTTTTACGTTCCGCGATGAATAAACCTGAAACTGCTCAAGTATTGCGAGAAATCAGAAGTCTTCAGGAGGCAGAGACGATTCGTGAAAACACTGCTGCGAAATTCCAACAACAGACTCTTCCTTTAAAGAGCGAAGCTGATAGCATGCCGGCGACACCTTTCCAGGATCAGCTGAGGAGCGTTAATCCAATTCCAGACACTATTAAACCCACATTTGGACGACAAAATTCAAGCGATTCGGTTGGATCGTTAACGGATAAAAAGTCCTGTGGGAACGAAGGCAAAGATGTGGTCGATCGTAGAGAGACCTACGCTGGTATTCCGGTGAACACTTCAAAACCGATGACTTATTCGCCGCAGTTGCAACAGCAGATCAGATACACTCAGAACGGATACACACAGTACGTGCAGTCGGTATACCCGCAGACGCAAGCGCCCCATCCAAGAAGTCAAATGATTCCCTTGTCGCAAACCCAGAAGCCAGCCAGTCCTTACCCGACTCAAATGAATGGACAATACATTCAGAATGGAATGCAACAAACGAAAATGTTACCACAGAAAAACGGCTATGGACCGTATTATCAGCAGCAATTGCATAATCAGTTGGAGCAGCAGCACAATCAAATGAACAAGCAAGCGACCGTTCAGCCGCAGCAGAGTAATCTAAATCAAAAAATTCCGTCTCACAATGCCAGCCCGATAACTGTCCAGCATTCGCAGCAGCAATTTTATCCGCCTAATCAATCGCCAAATCCATATCAAAGTCAATACTCTCAAAGTTCCTACCAGGGTCATCCCTATCAAACTGTTCTTCCACAAAGTAGAGCGGGTCAGTCGTTACCGCAGTATCAGCCAGCGTCCAATTCACTTGTATCCTATCAACAGCAACAGCAACAAAACGTACAGAACTATCAGCAGAGACATGACAACTACCAGCGCCAACTAACATCTCACAATCAGAAGGTAGAGCAACAAGCTTCTATGGCGGCTAATCAAACGTATCCGAAGACTCTGCAGAACGGTCAGATACAGCCGAATGTGAAATACCCGCCCTATCAGCATCCTCCGCTTTCCAAACAGATGCACTTCGCGATGTCCACTGCGAAGGTCGTACCGATGGTGACGCAGCCTCCTCTGCAAACATCAACAGGCATTGCAACCACCGTGAGAGCAGTCGTAACACCCTGCAATCTCTGTCGGAAAAGAAATGTACTTGAGCCAACATTATATTGCACGGATTGCGATTTTTACATGTCGCGTTTCCGACCAACTAACAAAACCGCTTGAATTGTAGCATTGCTCCGTATGAAGACGATTAAAATGTTTGCTAGTTTCATCAAGTGTACCTCTCTGACGAAAAAAATAGTGTCGATCTGTTCGTGGTAAATCAATTAATTCCATTATCCAAAAAATTACAATTGGTTATTAATTTTACAAAAATCCAAAAGGTTTGTATTTTCTATAGACGCGTTATATTACAATTTAAATAATCTGCGATGCGTGTAATTGCAAAAATACAACACCGAAAATGAAGCAGTGCTCATTTCTTATGTAATTCAATAAATTTTTACGTAGCCATATCTCGGAAAATTAGACATAAAATTAATAATGTAGTACATTACACATATAATAACTTTTTACATGACATTCGATGAAGTATCGAAATAGAAATATTACTTGTACAAATATTAAATAACTTTTGATTAGAGACCCTTATTGTGCAGCTACTAGTTATACTCTATTGTATTGTTNTATTGATAGATNCTTATTTTCTGTAACTTGTATTATTTGTAGAAAAATTGTACTTAATTTTATAATGTTAGATAATACATATTTCGATGTACTTAATAAGTTAGATTATTATTGTAACAGGCACAGATTCTAACATTATATTAAATCATCCGCAAAACATTTGTATTTTATAAAATAGCTCATCAATGCAACGTTATTCTGCAGTACATTTTTTTATTTGTATATATATATATATATATACAAGAATGTCATCACGCTTCTCTCGTAAGATCAGCATAACCAATAATTCATTTCTGTGTAATTGAATATTTTATTTTATTGCGGAGATGAGAGTTGGAATTGTGATACTAGCCATGCTATACATAGAACTTATCTCATTAGGATAGAAACTATAAGCAATCACAAATTATAAGAGAAGAATTAAGTAGAAAAGAGGTAAAACTTGATCTCTGAGAATGCGTGGAGTATATTTTATGTTAATAATCTTTAAAGTTACGTTTTATGTATTAACATGCGTCGCGTTACATTGTATTACTTTATTTACTTTTAAGCACTTAAAATCAATGTACAAATATTCAATTTTATACTTTTTGTATGAGTATTTTGTTTTAAAAATACTTTACCTTTGTGACATTAATAAAGTCCCTTTGAAATATATTATCGAGTTAACTTTTTTCAATCATTAAATTATACATATATATGAATAAGTACATTTTTATTATTGAAATACGTAACATACATATTTATATATTTTTATTAAAAAAAACTTATATAACGGATATGTATTAGCGCATTTGCATATTTTATTTTTAAATATTGTTACTCATGTAATATCAGGATATGTATTCACAGAACGCATTTGTATTATAATCACCAAGTAGGTCAAAATTGATTTGTAAAACTGAAAAATATGAATTTATATAATAATCAGAATAAAAACATCTTAGGTAAACTAAACTATACAAGTTGAAAACGAGATTTTGAATATATAAAAAAAAAAAAATATAAAACATAACTTATGAAATAGGAAATGGATTAAATATTATGTTGTCATTTCAATTTATGTACTTCACGAAAGATGAAATATATATTTGTCTTCTATGTACTTATACTTTTACTGAAATACTTTACTTTTACTGAATATAGGACCTACCTTGCGAATGAAATCGTAACCGAAGTAAAGTCCCAATCCAAATTTTATTTCCATTTGTTTTATTTGTAATATAAATTGTAGAACCTTAAAAATTAAAATAAATGTTAAATATGAACAATTATGTACAGGATAGTTAAAATTATATATAATATTTAGTATAATTATTTACTTGTTCACGTAAGTTTTCATCGAGATTATTATTGGGCAATTTGTAAAGAATTACTATTGTCTCATTTGCCTGAAAATATATTAATATTTTAAAATTAAAAATTTACAACCTAGTTAACAGTTTTACACAGAATAAGATCAAGTAACTTAAGTGAAAATTATTTAACATGTGTTAATATTTTATTGTTGCTTGTGCTTATCATACTGATTATAAGTAATTATTAAGGATTTTATTTTATTATACCTTATAATAGACAGTTTGACAGATATAGTTTAATGTAAGNGTAATGATGTTATATATCATTCCCCAAATGAAATAAATCATAATGTCTACAATATATCCAAACGGTGTTGAATATGTTTTGTCTAAATATGACGTATAAATTCCACGACATATCTCTATATTGAACATAAAGTAAGATGCCATTTGTACTATCATTTGCACACTGAATACTTTGTTTAGTTTGCGTGATATAAGGCATAGCTGTAGATGGACATGCCTGTAAATGAATTGTAATTATTATATCAAACGTATCAGAGACACGTACGAAAAGTTCTCGAAAAGCAAAAAGTGTTTTTAACATGTAAATCAATTCGAACTTTAATTACAATGCGATTTACTTATCTAATACGTATCTTAATTAAGTATCTTAAATACGTAGTTAACATTACATATACATTTATTTATTTATAAAAAATTACATTATAATCCACATGTATCGTTTGCATTCCTGAAGTTCTATTTTCCGTTGAGTGAGAATAAATTTATTTTGTCTTTTGGTACAATCTGTATCATCTTCTGACAAATTATCATAAAGCACATGAATATGCTGATTCACTTGATAAAATTTGGAGCTTACATATCTGAAGAGAAAGAGAAGTTTGACTATACATATATATCTTTTACATTTAAATTCAAAGTTTATTACATACATATATTTTAATTTTATTAATTAGCAACAAAAATTACTAAAAATAAAACAATTTTGTTCTTTACTTATTAAAATATTTATATTTCATATATATAATTTTTATATTTTATAAATAGAATATAATTTTATTATTTTTTATTTAGACTATTTTACAATACACTCTTTACAATATCAATGATAACGAACTTTTTTTTTAAAGTTATTTAAGTTTAAAAAATCTTTAAACTTTCCAGATTGTAACGTTTTAACACACATTGTGGGCAATGGTTTAACGAAATATATATACATATATACCAACCTCAGAATAGAACCCCAAGTCAAAGCACTTAAAGTATTGACGTGAAGCAAATGATTTGCCAGAAATACAAGAAGTATGTCAGCGATATTGTATTTTTCAAAACTCATAAAGTTCCAAAAGCAAACAAATACATTCAGGGAAAGAGACAATGCAATCCATCCAGATGTTATTCGAATTATCCATTTATGTAATCGTTGATATTTTTTGGACGTTCCCAGCGTTTCCAACGTATCGTCCACTATAGAAAGTTTATGTAAGCACATTTTCAATTCCTTTAAAAAACCACATTAATTAATTACATGACATGAAAAGGAATAATAAGAATTTTAATAAAAATTATTATTAAGATGAAACGTGATGAAACGTGATGAAATGGTTAAACAATTAAATAGAGATTAAGAAATTTAGGAAATTAAGAAAGAGGATTTCGTATATTTCAAGATTCTTACCTTAAAACGAAACAAGCTAACAAGTATCGACACAATTGCGGTGATCATTATTATTGTGTTAGACGGCGACTGTAACACGACTGCAAGAATGCTATTGCACAATACATAATAATAGAGATACACAAAAATGCTCCATGTAGTTAAACAATACAAACAAGTGAGATATCGTCTAGGTTGTCCAAGAGGATATTCGAACAAGTTCAAACTGCAGAAGGAGCCGGTGATCAATAATGGTGCCAATGCTCTCTGGAGCGACTTCATACTTTCGGGTCACAAATTTTCGAATTATATTTTATTTCGCGAAATAAAACACATTTGCATATGTTTCGCAAGAATTTCGAAAATACTTTTATTTTCTTTTCGTAGACCTCTACTGTTGCAAGAACTATACTGTAAGGTACATTGGAAATACCAACCTAATCTAACATAAGCGAGTATTGAGCGATAGAATAAAACACATGGATATAATCTAGATTGTTTCTCGTCACATAATTATTTTTTATATATGTGTATTACATAATTGATTATTACATAATTGATCGTGAGTATCTTTACAATTTTCATTAGCCTCAGGTATATTTAATAAATGCTTTTTATTTATACATGATTTTTAATGGCACACATGTGTTTTAATGTTGACATGTGTTGTGTTAAATTGATAGCTGATAAAACATTTTATACATGGAAATTAATGCGCATACAATTTTTTAAAATTAAATGTACATAAATTTATTTTTTCTAATAATAATNAAAAATAAAAACCATCTTTAACTCAATTTGTAGAATGAATTTCAGGCTTTTTCAATCAATAGATGTTTAAAAAATCTTCAGGATTATCTATTCTTACCTCGCATCCGGAGAAGAGTTATTATTGTCGATAAACCGTGTGATACATCTATGTTCAAAGAAATTAAATTACCAGTTTTTATTGCGGATCTCAAGTCATTTATATATTCTGTTTATCTTATTTAATGCATTTTAGGATAGCATAAACAATATGAATATTTATGCATCTTTACATTTTTGCAGTTGGTTTCTGACCGATAAAATATTCTATTATTGAATTTTTATTTTTGTTCACATTATAAATTTTAATTTGTCTTGGGATATTATTTAGATTTTAGATCAATACATATAACACGCGTAGTAAAACTTTTTCTATACTTAATTACGGTATTGAATTGAAAAGAGATAATCAATATTCTCAAACAAAATTAATAAGAATATTTTTATTACTTGTATGCAGTGAATTTTTATAAATTACTGTTGGTGGTAGACGCGCGTTTTGCGCGCGAAATTTTTTATCATTGTGTAAGGAAATATAATTTTTGTAGAAATTTAAGATTAAAAATTTTTAATTTTTTAATCATCTTCAATAACCTAACAATTTGTCAAAACTATTACAATAAGTATTACACATCTTAAGAGTAGCTGATAGCTACTCTCGCAGTACGAAGTGAGCCAAGCGAGAGAACTAATCAACATCGCGGAGAAGCTGTAACAATTAAATCTCTACATCTCCGTTCAAAGACAGAAGAAAGGAAGGATATACCTTATATATACGGTATTGCATATTTATGTATACGCTATGTAGATGCATGACTTATGTATATGTTATTTTTACAAACCTTCTAACTTTTTAAAAAGTAAAACAAAAAAATTATTTTTAAAAACAAAAATTAGCAAATAGTAATTTTCATGCCTTACTGATTACTTTCTGATAATTTAGATAGCTTTATATACTTACATGTATATTAAGCTGTCTGACAATGAGTCTAATTATCAGAACGTATAACCAATAAGATATGAAAACTATTTGCTAATTTTTTATTTTTTAGTCCTAAAAATAATTTTTTTGCTTTACTTTTTAAAAAATCACGAGAGGCTCGATAGCTCAATATTAAATAACTTTTTAAAAAATGAAACAAAAAATGATTTTTAACAGCAAAAAATTGGCAAATATTTTTCATATCTTATTGGTTACATTTTGAAAATTTGGCTCAAATTACTTAGTATACAGGTAACTATAGGTAGGAAAAGGGTTAAAGAATAAGAAATTCTTTAATCTTATGTCTTTTTAAAATTTATTATAATTNATTTTAATAAAAATTATTATTAAGATGAAACGTGATGAAATGGTTAAACAATTAAATAGAGATTAAGAAATTTAGGAAATTAAGAAAGAGGATTTGGAGTATATTTCAAGATTCTTACCTTAAAACGAAACAAACTAACAAGTATCGACACAATTGCGGTGATCACTATTATTGTGTTAAACGGCGACTGTAACATGACTGCAAAAATACTGTTGCACAATACATAATAATAGAGATACACAAAAATGCTCCATGTAGTTAAACAATACAGACAAGTGAGATATCGTCTAGGTTGTCCAAGAGGATATTCGAACAAGTTCAAACTGCAGAAGGAGCCGGTTATCAATAATGGTGCCAATGCTCTCTGGAGCGACTTCATACTTTCGGGTCACAAATTTTCAAATTATATTTTATTTCGCGAAATAAAACACATTTTAATATGTTACGCAAGAATTTCGAAAATATTTTTATTTTCTTTTCGTAGATCCTCTACCGTTGCAAGAACTATACTGTAAGATACACTGGAAATACCGACCTAATCTAACCTAACCAGCGAGTATTGAGCGATAGAATAAACACATAGATAATCTAGATTAGATTGCTTTCTCGTCACGTAATTATTTTTTATGCATTTGTATTATTACAAGGCATAATTGATCGTGAGTATCCTTGCAATTTTCATTAGCCTCAGGTATATTTAATATATGCTTTTTATTTATACGGAATTTTAACGGCACACATGTGTTTTAATGTTAACATGTGTTGTGTTAAGTTGATAGCTGATAAAACATTTTATACAGGGAAATTAATGCGCATACAATTTTTTTAAATTAAGTGTACGTAAAATTATTTTTTGTAATAACAAAAAATAAAAACTTCAAATTAATGTGTAGATTAAATTGGTTTAGGCTTTTCCAATCAATAGGTTTTTTTAAAATTTTCAGAATTATCTATTATTATCTCACATCCGGA
Organism: Tetramorium alpestre; assembly: GCA_021460005.1. Taxonomy (NCBI): domain Eukaryota; kingdom Metazoa; phylum Arthropoda; class Insecta; order Hymenoptera; family Formicidae; genus Tetramorium; species Tetramorium alpestre. The sequence goes on along the minus strand of JAJVSH010000021.1, from coordinate 561,226 downwards.
TAAGAATTATTATTGTCAATAAATCGTGCGATACGTCTATGTTCAAAAAAATTAAATTACCAGTTTTTATTGCGGACCTCAAGTCATTTATATATTCTGTTTATATCATTTGATACATTTCAAGATAGCATAAAGAATATGAATATTTATCTCTATCTATCATCTTTATATTTTCGCGGTTGGTTTTTGACCGAGAAAATGTTCTATTATTGAATTTTTATTTTCATTAACATTGTAAATTTTAATTTGTCATGGGATATTATTTAGATTTTAGATCAATGCATATATAATACATGCGTAGTAAAATTTTTTCTATACTTAATTTTGCTATCGAATCGGTATTGAAAGAAAAGGTAATCAATATTCTCAAACAAAATTAATAACAAAATTAAGAATATTTTTGTTAATTGTATGCAGTGAATTTTTATAAATTACTGTTGGTGGTTGGTGGTTCGCGCGTTTTGCGTGCGAAATTTTTTATTATTATCTAATAAAACATAATTTTTGTAAAAATTTAAGATTAAAAAATTTTTAATTTTTTAATCTTTTTCAATAACGTAACAAATTGTCAAAACTGTTACTATTAATAAATATTACAAATCTCAAGGCTGATAGCTATTCTCGATAGCTACGAAGTGAACAAAGCGAGAGAACTAATCAACATCGCGGAGAAGCTGTAACAATTAAATCTCTACATCTCCGTTNTAAGACAGAAGGAAGGAAGGGTATAACTTACATATACGGTACGATTGCATATTTATGTATGCGCTATGTATGTGACTTATTTACGTATACATTCTTTTTACAAACTTTCTACCTTTTTAAAAAGTAAAACAAAAAAATTATTTTTAAAAGCAAAAATTAACAAATATTTCTCTTGCCTTACTGACTACTTTCTGATAATTAGGCATAGATAGCTTTATATTATATTAATAAGCTGTCTAATTCATATTATCAGTACGTATAACCAATAAGACATGATAACTATTTGCAAAATTTTAATTTTTTGGTTCTAAAAATAATTTTTTGCTTTACTTTTTAGAAAGTCACAAAAGGCTCGATAGCTCAATATTAGGTAACTTTTAAAACAAAAAATTTATCTTTAACAGCAAAAAATTAGCAAATATTTTTTATGTCTTATTGGTTACATTCTGATAATTTGGCTTGAATAGCGCGTATACCATCACTAGTAACATAGAACAACAGAGAAACATTCCTGTTATATTATTTCTTTTTATTCAGAATAGTATGCACTATAAATATTAGACTAAGTTTCGACTTTGACTATTAGATATTAGTATTACTGCATCTGTGTATTTTTACATATTGTTACTCATGTAATATCATGATACGTATACATATACAGAACGCATCTGTATTATAATCACCAAATAGGTCATAACTGATTTGTAAAACTGAAAAATATGAATTTATTGTCCTTTAATTAATAAAAACAATTTAGTTAAACTAAACTATACAAGTTGAAAACGAGATTCCGAATATAAAATAACAATAAAAAAATATAAAACACAGCTTATAAAATAGAAAATGGATTAAATATTATGTTGTCATTTCAATATTTATGTACTTCACAAAAGATGAAATATATATTTGTCTCTTATTATGTATTTACACTTTTACTAAATATAGGACATACCTTGCGAATGAAATCGTAACCGAAGTAAAGTCCCAATCCAAATTTTATTTCCATTTGTTTTATTTGTAATATAAATTGTAGAACCTAATTAAAATAAATGTTAAATACGAACAATTATGTACAGGATAGTTAAAATTATAATATTTAGTATAATTATTTACTTGTTCACGTAAGTTTTCATCGAGATTATTATTGGACAATTTGTAAAGAATTACTATTGTCTCATTTGCCTGAAAATATATTAATATTTTAAAATTAAAAATTTACAACCTAGTTAACAGTTTTACACAGAATAAGATCAAGTAACTTAAGTGAAAATTATTTAACANGTGTTAATATTTTATTGTTGCTTGTGCTTATCATACTGATTATAAGTAATTATTAAGGATTTTATTTTATTATACCTTATAATAGACAGTTTGACAGATATAGTTTAATGTAAGNGTAATGATGTTATATATCATTCCCCAAATGAAATAAATCATAATGTCTACAATATATCCAAACGGTGTTGAATATGTTTTGTCTAAATATGACGTATAAATTCCACGACATATCTCTATATTGAACATAAAGTAAGATGCCATTTGTACTATCATTTGCACACTGAATACTTTGTTTAGTTTGCGTGATATAAGGCATAGCTGTAGATGGACATGCCTGTAAATGAACTGTAATTATTATATCAAACGTATCAGAGACACGTACGAAAAGTTCTAAGCAAAAAGTGTTTTTAACATGTAAATCAATTCGAACTTTAATTACAATGCGATTTACTTATCTAATACGTATCTTAATTAAGTATCTTAAATACGTAGTTAACATTACATATACATTTATTTATTTATAAAAAATTACATTATAATCCACATGTATTGTTTGCATTCCTGAAGTTCTATTTTCCGTTGAGTGAGAATAAATTTATTTTGTCTTTTGGTACAATCTGTATCATCTTCTGACAAATTATCATAAAGCACATGAATATGCTGATTCACTTGATGAAATTTGGAGCTTACATATCTGAAGAAAAAGAGAAGTTTGACTATACATATATATCCTTTACATTTAAATTCAAAGTTTATTACATACATATATTTTAATTTTATTAATTAGCAACAAAAATTACTCAAAAAAACAATTTTGTTCTTTACTTATTATAATATTTATATTTCACATATAAAATATAATTTNAGTAAGATGCCATTTGTACTATCATTTGCACACTGAATACTTTGTTTAGTTTGCGTGATATAAGGCATAGCTGTAGATGGACATGCCTGTAAATGGACTGTAATTATTATAATCAAACGTATCAGAGACACGTACCAAAAGTTCTAAACAAAAAGTGTTTTTATAGCATATATATCAATTCAAACTTTAGTTACAATGCGGTTTACTTGTCTCATACGTATCTTAAATACAGTAGTTAACATTACATATACATTTATTTATTTATAAAAAATTACATTATAATCCACATGTATCGTTTGCATTCCTTAGGTTCTATTTTTCGTTGACTGAGAATAAATCTATTTGATCTTTTGGTGCAATTTGTATCATCTTCTGACAAATTATCATAAAGCACATGAATATGCTGATTCACTTGATGAAATTTGGAGTTTATATATCTGAGGAGAAAGAGAAGTTTGGCTATATGTATATCTTTTAGATTTATATTTAAAGTTTATCATATACATATAATTTAATTTTATTAATTAGCAACAAAAATTACTCAAAAAAACAATTTTGTTCTTTACTTATTATAATATTTATATTTCACATATAAAATATAATTTTATTATTTTTTATTTAGACTATTTTACAATACACTCTTTACAATATCAATGATAACGAAATTTTTTTTTAAAGTTATTTAAGTTTAAAAAATCTTTAAACTTTCCAGATTGTAACGTTTTAACACACATTGTGGGCAATGGTTTAACGAAATATATATACATATATACCGACCTCAGAATAGAACCCCAAGTCAAAGCACTTAAAGTATTGACGTGAAGCAAATGATTTGCCAGAAATACAAGAAGTATGTCAGCGATATTGTATTTTTCAAAACTCATAAAGTCCCAAAAGCAAACAAATACATTCAGGGTAAGAGACAATGCAATCCATCCAGATATTATTCGAATTATCCATTTATGTAATCGTTGATATTTTTTGGACGTTCCCAGCGTTTCCAATGTGTCGTCCACTATGGAAAGTTTATGTAAGCACATTTTCAATTCCTTTAAAGAATCACATTAATCGATTACATGACATGAAAAGGAATAATTAGAATTTTAATAAAAATTATTATTAAGATGAAACGTGATGAAATGGTTAAACAATTAAATAGAGATTAAGAAATTTAGGAAATTAAGAAAGAGGA